>JAJLUZ010000003.1:80000-510344 GCA_030570095.1 Kurtzmaniella quercitrusa | reverse complement strand
GTTTGGGTGAAAGCTAATTCATTCATCTTGTATTACTATACTCAGTGATTCTGATTTTGGCTAAAGAGCTATTTACTTGGGTAGAGACTGGCATATTTATACTCCTCCAGTCTTTCCCGACACGGACTTGCAACCGTAACCACGTGACTTCCCAATTAGGATTTGCAACATCATTTACCGTTTTCAACATTTTCAACAGAAAATGCCACAGGCCCCCGAGACTTTGATTACCTCTTACAATAGGGAGAAAATAGCAGGCTCGATGGCGCAACTTAAATGTCTACGATAGCTATAGGACAAGCTCCTTGTTGAAATCGAGTAGTGCGAGCCAAACCTAATTGGGAAGTCATAGAGTCAAATGATAGACTGGGCAAGTTGAAACGGAAGCACAGCGGTTAAATCAGACTGACGAATGAAAAGTTTTCTAATAAGAGATGAGCAAGCCTGAGAAGATATATAAAGAGAAGGATTCCCACAAGTAGATAGCTCTTTAGCCAGTGTTAGATTAAATTAATAAAAGATTTATAATGTCACATGAACAAAGTTTTAATACTAGGATAGAGGAAATTCAAAACTCCTGATCCGCTAGTGCTGATCTAACAGATGCAGACGCCATAGAAAGCAAAACTCGCTAGGGGAAGTAATGTGAAGCCGATGACGATTGAAAAAGAAGCAGGATCGAGTGCGCTAGTTAAAGGTCTACGATCTTGAATTTCGCTTACTAGCTGTCTAAATGCTGTTACGTCCATACTTGTATATCGAACTCTCTTAGATCTGAAGATAGCTGAAGAATAATGTTTTGAGGGATATAACCCTCTACGTATGTCTTATAAGGCTTGCTCATCTCTTAATTGAACACTCTTAACGCGTTGGTCTGATTAAACCGCTATGCTTTCTTCTTCAAACGAACATGTGTACAGTATGTGTCGAATAGTCTGGGACAGACACCATATGACTTGTCTTCAATATGGATCAATAAGAAAATAAATCTGGTCAACAAGTTTGAAACAGACAGGGGTGGCCTCTTTTCAAATTAGAGGAGAAACAAAGCCAGAATGGCGGTAAAGGTAGTCGTATGTCGGTGGTAAGAGATTAACAACGATACAGAATTGTTCCATAAAAATGAAATCGGCATCATATATAGGCACTGCAGACAATACCTACAGAAATACAAAATGTCAATTTTACGCTAGTAAAGCCTGAGTCAAAATACATCTGTCCAGTCTATCATTTGACTCGATGACTTCCGAATTAGGATTGGCTCGCACTCTTCGATTTCGACAAACACATCCGAAAGGGAATCCGATGGCATTGTACAAGTTATGAATCCACTCTAATTCTTTTATGCTTGCTGCTAGTGTGGCATATTAAGCCTCAGTACTTCTCATTGTGACAATGATTGCTTCCTTGATCTCCACGTATGTGGAGCACCAGATCCCGTGAAAATAAAACCGGAGACAATTTAACCACTGTCTCTTTTAACATTGTCTGAAAGGCGCTTGTCTCCATCAAATTAGCAATCTTTTGTTGGTTGTTCTCCCACCATGAATGTTTGATCCGAAACACAGTCTGAAACTGAATAACTTGCGATTTGAAAAGGAGTTTCATTGTTCTTAAACGTGATAGCTAATCCTGATGTACCGGCTTTTGAATTTCGCTTACAGTTTGTTTAAAACTTACTTCATCCATTCATATATTTGATACTGTAAGATGATCTGATTCTGGCTAAAGCGCTATTTACTTGTGTAGAGACTGGCATATTTATAATCCTCCAGTATTTCCCGACTCGGACTTGCAACCGTTTCAAAGTGACTTCCCAATTCGGATTGGCTCGCACTTTGTTTCACTGTTTACTTCCAATGGTTGTTACGTAGTTGTTGCATCATGGCACATATATACAGGATTTGCAACATCATTTACCGTTTTCAAAACCGGCTAAGTCTGTCAAACATGTTTTGCGGCATTAAAATGGATTTGCCTAGGTTCCGGAAGGAACACAGCTCAAAGAATATAGTGTTATGACTAATGTATCACCATGGCTAGGATAGTTTTAGCAGATGATTCTCTTGAATTGTGTTCACTAGTATTCTAAATAATAGTTCAACCATGAATATTATGCACTATTGAATCTTTTCCAGCTGAAGATTTATTTCACCAACTTTTGCACAGTTACGAGGCTTTCCCTCGCCCTCTCATCTCTTTTATGCCCTTGCCCTTTACAAATACACTTGCTAGCTGTTTGAATGCTGTTTCATTCATGTTGTATATTGCACTTACTAAAAGGTCCCCAAGGACTTGGAGTGTATGAGAGATACTGACTATACCTGAGATGTCAAAGCCCAGCCCATACACCCACGAAACAGTGCCTAAGTTGAGGGCAACCAATCCACCACAATCGCATTCAGCAGATTGCGTGACACCTGACTTCTATCGAGAAGGTAGATACTGGCCTCGTGGATTGTGAAGTAGAGGGAGATGGAATTGCGTTCCTTAACGAATCCCAAATCAACTGATATCACAATTTTCCCTTTCACACCTCTACGTGTTTTCCATTTTCCTTTATGGTCACACAGTGTGTCTGGCGTTCCCTAATCCTTTGGCAGAGTGGCGGTTGCGTTTCTCTCCCTGCATCATCAGCAAATGTCTTACCTGACCACGAAATTGAGCCCGCTTTTTCTGTCTTAGAAAGTGCGCATGACCCTCCCTCACTGACCTTTGATGCCACGCTTGATTCCTATACGGTGACATCAGGTTGTTTCTCCCCTACTCGTCTACGTGACTTATTGTGTCTGTCCATCGCCTGAAGCATAACGGCTCCTCATTCTTTTTGCTGTCCCGCCCTTTCGACTACCAGAGCCGAAAATGAGATTTTCCTTTAAAATTTCCTCTATCCTAGTACTAAAAACTTGTTCTTGTGACGTAGTAAATCTTTTATTAATTTAATCTAGCGCTGGCTAAAGAACTGTCTACTTATGGGAATACTTCTCTATATATATCTTCTCAGGCTTGCTCATCTCTTCATAGAAGTCCTTCCATTCGTCAGTCTGATTTAACCGCTGTGCTTCCTTTTCAACCTGCCCAGTCTATCATTTGACTCTACGACTTCCCAATTAGATTTGGCTCGACTCCTCGATTTCAGCAGTTCCGGCTTCTCCGTCTACTGTGTTCTCGCCTAGGAGTGCTCTTAAATCGTTGATACCCGCCCTCCCCACACACCCGTTCGTCGTTCTCGTGGTAATCACCGGGGTTCCCGAGGATCTTCCCCAGATGCTGATTACGTTGCATCAGCCACCCTTGAAGCTTTGCTCGGAATGGTGGGCTCCCTTTCTCCTAATACAGTCTTCTTCGGAGCCTCAGCGCACTGAGGTTTCTGACCTAACCGCTCCGAGTTTACACCATAACTCTCTAGATGTTGTTGAGGTTGATCTGGAGTCTGGCATTTCATTTTCGGAATGAAATGTGACGCCACCACCTAATGAGAATGATTGTTTCTTACCTTCATGTGTCTCTGAGTTCCTTCGCTGTTTAACTACGTAGCTCTGCCTACTTCATCATGATTCGTTGCGTACTGAGTTTGACGGTGACCTTAGACCGAGCCTCTCTGCTGCGTTTTAAGTAACAGAATCCAGATTAAAGAAAGTTCCTCAAAAATATATCAGGCGGTATCATCTGCGTACTGAGTTTGACGGTGACCTTAGACCGAGCCTCTCTGCTGCGTTTTAAGTAACAGAATCCAGATTAAAGAAAGTTCCTCAAAAATATATCAGGCGGTATCATCTGCAGATTGGAGTATATGAGGAGCTATCGGTTTGATATGGGGCCATATTGGAAAACAAATCCTACTAATTAGGCAGCACAAAGTTGTAGAGAGAGCAAACAAAATCCAGTCGCCATCTTATTAACTAAGAAGGACGGTGGCAGATATAAAGCTCGTTGTAGCTAGTTGGGTTTTCACAAAAGCAAGGTAAATACTACACTAAATATTTGCTCCGGTTATAATGATGGTATATGAATTGTTTTGTATACATTACAAGTCGATTCTAAGGTTCATCAGATGAATGCGCCACAAGCTTAATGCTGACCTAGGCGATGAATAAATGTGCCCACCAAAAAATGACCGTTGGCCAAAAAGAATCTCCATAGCAACTTCAGAGAAGTTTATGCGGGTAAAATGGCATCCCCTAAGTGGAACAAGAGTACTAGAGCAGCATTTCTTCGTATAAAAGTAATTTCAAAATTGTATGTAATACAAAATAAAAGGAGAGAAGACGATCATCTCCTTTCATGTGGATTTTCCTTGTGATGGTATAGAACATACAGGAACTCCTAGACACAAAAATTGCCGTTATGGAAATCTAACTCTTCAAAATGAGAGACCTACGTGATGGGAAGAAATTCCCAGGTATAATTATTGGTGTCAGAACGGCCAAATGGAAGCGTCTTAATGGAAGCGGCCAAATGGAAGTTTACAGATATCGGAGGGAAAGCTTTCGACAACGAGATGACCATGATGTGAGAAGATAAATATGGAAGTGCTTTCCAGTTAACAGTACTTAAGCCAGTGTTAGATTGATTGTACTATAAAATCACAAGAAGTTAGTTTCACGTTCAGAATAGAAAAAGTAGGAAAGAGTTTTAGTTACCAGTTGTCTACATAACAGCTCGTCAAAATTTAATGTCGTAATAATAAATCTAATCCACATGGATCTTTCCTCCATGTTAATGTTATTTCTCCCACATCTTGGTGTCATATCTGTACTTGCTTCGAGCGGCATTGCCAGATACTTCTTTTTTCTCCTTTGCCACTTTTTTCTTCAGCATGGCCTCCAAGATAATAAACTGCTTTGTCTCGTTAAACTGAAGTCCCTAATAGATAGGCATCTTTCCTCTCTATGTAAAGAACAGCAACTGTGCCCTGTGATTGCATACTCTGGTCACCCGGTGTCATTACTACCTTGGCATGTAGTCTTATTTTCTATCTTCAAGAGAGATGATATGTTCACATATTGAATTTCAGAATGTCCAACCATCTTAGGAACTTGTTTTTGAGTATTGTCTCATTGGTCACATCTTGTTCAATGAAGGAACAAATACTCTCTCTCAAGAAGCGCGGATGTCTTATGATGCGATAATCTATATGATTTTGCTCGAAACTCAGCTGAAGGTTACTTGATTTGGTGAGCGATTCACAAGATGTTATATATGCTCTGAAAGAAGTTATGGACAAACTTCAAGACTCTACTCGTCACTTTTATTGCGCCCAAAAACAACTCTCCAAGAGATTCTGTCATACATCTGCCTCTCTTCTTTGCACTAGGGAATCCAAATTCAGGATACTCCATGCACCTGTTGTTTTAGTCTGAAAAACCATTAAAATTTATAAGGTGGTTTCCAAAATCTGGCCGACTCTTCTCCAGCTTGAATTATATGGTCTTACTTGATTTATAAAAAACTGCAAACGAGACCAATAGGAAAGTCTGGGATGATTAACAATAACGAAGGTTGAGTTGATGAAAAAGGCGTGGAATTTGCTTCCTTGCCTATTACACGATCCATCTATATAAATATCGTAGGAATTTGTTTCAAATGTCTAAAGAACTATCTAAATGGAAACAACCCTACTTATCTCCTACTGCTTGTTGATCACACCGTTTTATTGTTTCATTTATCAGCTTAGTCTTGCTAGTGTTTCTTATCGGCTTCCGGTTTATCTCACTCTCAGTGTTTCAGCATTGTTGGAAAGGAATATCTGATGAATCGAACGTTTTCATTAACTATAGTAATTTAATGGCCCCAGGGGACTTAGACTGTATGCGAGATACTTTCGGTAGCCCTATTATGTACACACCTGTACACCATGATCAAAGAATCTGCTCGAAAGGGAGCTGGTTACATCAGGCCGACACACTTGGATCACCATTTCAACCCATTCCTGCCCGAAACCTTTATCAACGCGTTGTATTTCCGCGTAAGTATAGGTCGCCAACACCAAGTTCTCATTAGGCAGAATATCCGGACAAGACTACCCAACTGTTTAGAAATTCTTTCTGGGGCTCTTGTTAACTTGAATAGGTAACAAACATCCTCGGAAATAAACGAACAAGCATTTACAAATCTGAAACTAAAGTGTTTTTCACCAACACTTCGGCTCACATATGGAAAGTGATGGAGCTTTGCTTAACGTTTTATGGAAAAATGCAGAAGGGTTATCATCCACACTAGAAGAGAAAAATACTTTTTGATTGAATATGATTTTTTCGCACCTATAGTCGTACGTCACGTGATTGAAACCAAATTAATGTACGTCTTATATCTGTGTAGTACTTCACCATGTACAGGTCGCGAGTGAAGGAAAAGGGAAAGTGAGAGAGTCACATAAAACATTTCCTGGTAGAGAGTAACAAGGAATTAAACCAGAAAGGAAACGATTTTTTAACGCCATGAGCGATGATAAACATATGGGCAACATATACATTGACTTGGAGTACAGAAATTGTTAGTTCAAATTTGATAACAAACCCCGCCTTAAACAGGAGTCGAGGCATTGTCGAAGGTTGTGATCTGAAAACCCCATGAAATGCTGCTGATGAAATCGCGTGGATGGTTTCATTAGTGGTCAGTAGCCAAGAAGTTCAGTTCAGGTTTTATCCACACAAAGACGAGCTTTTATGCTTGATGTATTGATTTAAGATTAGGTCACACTGAAAGCCATGGTCAAAGTTAAAATGTCGTTCTTTTTCTCCCTAATCTAACCTAATAACTAAGTATATCACGTGACAGAGATGAACCTCTTATTCTCAATTCTCATACAAATCTCGAGAGCCAGTGATATTGTATATAAACCTCTCACTTAGGAACAATAGATCAGGTTTCAACGATTCGTTAAACAAGCCTTCGTTACCCTATGATCCTGTATATAACGAATCACTACCACTGTCAAGAAGTGCAGATGGTTTGTGGTTCAGACGAAAACAGATGACAGGTTGTCACTGAAAGTTTCAACTCAGGCTGGCGAACAAATTCTTTGATGTGGGCTCTCCATTAAGAAATTTTTGCTTTCTTCGTCCTCGTTAAGTACAGCTGATAGCCATCAAGTTTGTGATATTATTGTGAGGTTTTATTTTAGGCAATATTTACATAAACCACACTAACATTAATTAGGTCAGTAAAAAGCTTGTAATTTATCCTTATATATTTGGAGCACTGAATATTAAATACATTTAAAGAAGTCAGTCTAATCTATGTTAGATGACGAGTTGAATTACTTGACTTATTCTGAATGGAAAGTGCCTACAAAAAGTATTAAAACCTATTCCGTAACACCCGTACACCTCTATTTTTTCCTCATGTCACGGAACTGAAGGACATTCTCAAGACAAACCATGATTCATTCAAAAGATTGACTAAAGTTTTATCAGCAGCGTGTACTTTTTAAGATGAAACAGCAAAAAGCACCAAATCTAGATAGCCAACCTCGGCATATCCCAATGGATTTGGTACTTGTTAGGTCCTCGGCTCTCCATTAGCCCTCTCACACGTCGATATTTTTCCATCCATAATATTAGCTTGATATTTTGGCGAATATCCTTTAAAATAGACAAGTTAGTTTCTAAGATCGAAATCAATAAAGTTTGTGTTCGCTACCGTGCTCTTTCATCTCAACCTAACTTTGTAGCAAGACGGCCCAAAATCATATCGTTTGTCACCTGTTAGGGCCCATTTCTTACAAGATTTTGAGAAAACATTTGGAGGAACGGTCTTAAATATGAAAAAAATGAAGACTCAATAGGTACTATATCTATACTTGGTGGATATTTTATGATACTAATCGCTGTTTCGATGTGTTTCAACGTCTACAAAACTTTTTATCACAGTTGTATATTTGTAAAACAAAGATAACGTTGCCGGTTAATCAAAGAGCAACGATGTTAGAGTCAGTAGTGTACTTGACTTGACCGACGCCAATTGTGCTATCATCAAGGTCGTAGACGAGGTAGGCGTTTCTGAGGAATGGATCACCAAGAATAGGGATCTCTCCTGCACCGAGGTAAAGGACATACAGTCCATCACCAACAGCAATAGCAATGTCGGTTGTAGGAACCTGGACGGTAACTCCATCGAATTCAAAGCCAATAGTACCGGAAGGAACAGAGTATACAACTGGGAAGCCACCATTAGTAGTAGAACCATCCCAGCCAAAGAAACCAGTCGCAATTGAATTGAAACTGTCTTGGTCGAAAATGAGGAAACTGGTTCCACTATCGAAGTTGAATGGCTGATTGATAGAAACAGACTGTCCGTTGAAAGATACTCCACCAAGGGTGGCATCGAGCCTAGTAGGATCTCCACTGTGAGGAAGAGTGACTAAGTCTCCATCGATTTTGGCAGTATCTTTACCACCAAACAAAATTGAACCTGAAGAAGCATCCTGTGTGTTCAAATACAAAGAGTAAGCATTCTTTGCAATGTATCCCTGGTTTTTCAATGCCTGTGGAAAGTTAGGATAGTTTGGCAGGGTTCCTTCAAGAGTAGTCAAACCAACACCCAAAATTCCACCAACATTGATGTTGTCATCGTTAACCGAAGCGAACTCTAAATTCTTCAATGGGGCAGAACCATCTGCAAAAGACACGGTATCAGTGTAGTATTCTCCCTTAGCGTAAGTAATGTCACCTGCCTCACCATATTCAACACTAAAAACGGTTCCAGTGTCCTTAGAAGTGGTTGAGCTTGATGGGTCATAACTGCCATAAGGAGCCTGCAGAGATCCAACATTTGAGGTAGGAACCCATAAGTCCGAAGATCCAGTGTCAACGTCAACACCAACCAGGGCTTTTTGACTGCCGAATAAAAGGTAGGCAATGTAGTAAATTCCTTTGTTGCTTAAAGGAATATCATACGCACGCTTGGAAATTGTAGCATTGAAAGGCTTACGATGAACATCGAAGTCCAAAGAAATGACCTTTGGTGCAGCGCTCTGAAGACCAGAAGTTGGAGCAGCGTCGACGTAAGCAACAAGGGTGAGAGCCAAAGTTGACAAGACAGATAACAGTAATTTTACCATTGTGAGATTTGATTGTTGATTGAGATGAAGATAGATTGATGATGAGAAAGTTGAAGAGGATTTGATGGCCTTTTATGGTTCGATATGATTTGGTCTCCGCGTATAATCACTCATCAAGTTATGTTACATTTGGACCGCATCAATCCTGAATTTCAGACTTGTGGCCAATGAGCCACCACATCCATTGTTTAATACAACATGTGGCACCGTAACTATTCATTCAATGAATTAGTGGTAGGATTTGATCCTGTTTTCGAATTTCAGATAGTTTCCAAATATGCAGAGCGATTAATAGAGCCGTTCGAAGTAATCTCGAAATCCACAGTTGAAATGCCGAAAACTCTATTTGACACAGAAGATCGCGAAAGGATCATAGAATCCAGCCTAGATGTAACGAAGCCGTCCAAATTCGGCTTGACTACTTTATCTTCTTCTTATTGTTCCACATGATGGTAAGGCTCGTTTCAATTGATCAGAGCAAATGTGATTTTATTGTTGACTAGTTAATACTTGCATCTAGTTCAAACAATTGTGAGATAGTAGTTTCGCGTCCAGAGGGTCTCAAATTGATCTGAATTGTTTACTGAAAATTCAACCACCCCAAATCCCAAAACTACTTTGTTCTGTCTTAAATCCTCGAAGCGGATAGAAGGTATTTTTTTTCAAGAAAACGACAATGACATTCAACAATGATATTCAATAAAAAGACAACAACAATAATAAGACAATAATACGCAACCTTCTCACCTCGAATTATGACGTCGCAATTTGATGCGGCCTGTCATAAAATAAAGCTGACAAGTGCCTGCATGGTTATGAATCCGATCGAAATTTCACTCAGAAGCCGTTTTCAAAATATCTGTCAAGCCCTTAAACTCCTCTTCATACCATCTTACTAGTGACAGGATACCGTCATACATTAAGTTTGAATTGACTGAAGTGCCTCAAAGTACGGTAAGGATTAACTAGCCTTGTGTTGTCAAGATCATCTGAGTCAGGGACTGACTCAACCGTTTGACAGGGGGTGAAATTTACGATAGCTGAGAACAATACTAAAATTCGTAGAAATAAACCTAATCACAATCAGCCGCGGATGTAACGCTGCACATGCAGTTCAGAGACGTTGCTGTAAGGAAGCAACATACTGATAGCGCGGGAATCTCACAATTTGCCAGCTTATCATTTATGTGCAGGATTATGACTCGTACAATGATAGACGACAAAAACGAGAAGTTGAAGAAGAGGTGGGCCGGGTCATGAGCTGGTTTTCACGGTGTATGAGAATATTCGAGGACTTAACGGTTTGAGCCAGAATAGCGATTTGCCGTGATACGTAGTGTCTTGTAGGTTTAAGTTATTATCGCACCACACCAAGGTACCATTCAAAAAAAAAGAGTGATAATGAGTATCGGAAGCGATAACAAGTTCTACCGAAAAAATTGTTATGGAGTTGAAGTTAGGAGGTTTAATTTTCTGATCAATTTTAGAACTGAGGCTGAGAACTTCTACCTCCAAAACCTCGTTTCACATTTTCACAATCAACAAGCTAGGGATCAAACCTAAGCTACTTTGCAACCATATCACGTGACCAATGATAAGCTTTCACTATAATGACCAAGATAAAAACGTTTGGCTCAAGTGTGGTTATGAGCAATCCCACGGAAGTGCGATTTGTTCTTCAGTATCCTAGGCCGAGGTTACAAAATGACTATAATGGACTGTAATTGAGAGCAAAGTATCAACTTAGTTTGAAGAGGTCCTCTATTTTTAATCTTTATATTATGCGATGTCAAGTCGATGAGGGCTGTTCAGATAGACTTGCACAGCTGACCGTTTAAATACAGCAATACTCAAATATCAATTGCGAACGATTTTAAAGAGAGAATGAAACTGGATATCAATGTGGATTCCGAAGCACTAAATGAGCAACATCTACTGAGCCGTGCTTATGAGTAGATTCTAAATAATGTGGATTTTGTACTCTACTGTATCAGCATAATGTTACTACTTTACAATTGTCGTATTTTACTCAAACATGTATTTTTTCGTATGGCAAAAAGGCAATAGATTCGATCAGAGAGCAACGATGTTAGTGGCATCAGTGTATTTGACCTTTCCAACGCCAATTGAGCTGTCCTCAAGGTCATAAACGAGGTAGGCATTTCTGAGAAATGGGTCGCCAAGAATAGGGTCATCACCGTATAAAATTAAGAGGAGATATCTACCATATCCGATATCGTAAACGAAGTCACTAGCTGGAACTTCGATGCTGATTCCATTGAAGTCAAAAGATACGGTACCAGTTGGGAGAGAGTAGACAACTGGTAATCCTTCCCCATTGGTGGTGGTGCCATCCCAGCCCAAATAACTACCAACTTCGTGGAAGGTATTTTGGTCAAATACAACGAAACTAGTTCCACTGTCGAAGGTGTAAGGAGTGTTGAGAGAGGTAGATTGACCACCGAAAGACAATCCATTGAGGGTAGCACTGAGCCTATAATAGTCACCACTGTGAGGAAGGGTGACAAGGTTTCCGTCGATTTTAGCAGTATCCTTACCGCCAAACAAGATTGAGCCCGAAGCGGCATCTTTGGAGTTCAAATACAAAGAGTAAGCATTCTTTCCGATTAATCCCAGGTTTTTCAATGCCTGTGGAAAGTTTGGATAGTTTTTCTGGTTTGCTTCAAGAGTACTCAAGCCAACACCCAAAATACCACCGACATTGATATCGGTGGAAGAAATCGCAGCAAATTCAAAATTTTTCAAAGACAAAGGACTGTCGGCAAATGAGATGGAATCAGTGTAGTATTCTCCATTGGCATAAGTCTCGGTGCCAGGTTCACCATATTTGGCGTTAAAAGGAACTCCAATGTCCTTTGAAGTTGTAGAACTTGCTGGGTCATAACTACCTCTAGGAGTAAATTGGGAACCAGCATTTGGGGTAGGAACCCACAAGTCCGAAGATCCAGTATCAAGGTCAACACCAATCGGAGCTTTTTGACTACCTAATAAAATGTTGGCAATGTAAAAAGTTCCTTTGTTGCTTAAGGGAACAACTTCGTCACCACGCTTGGAAAGAGTAGAATTGAGAGGCGTATGATGAACATCAAAGTCCAATGAAACAACCTTTGGTGCAACGCTCTGAAGACCAGCCGTTGGAGCAGCATCAATATAAGCAACAAGGCTGAGAGCCAAAGTTGACAAGACAGATAACAGTAATTTCACCATTGTGAGTTTTGAAGGTTTAATGAAGTTGAGAAGTTAAGATTAAAATAAGAAGGTGATAAATTGAACATCTTATATAGTTCCAGGTATCAAATTCTCGTGGATATCGATATCATTGAACCATCATTCGTGTTTCAATTGCAACTGCTAGATACGAATTCCGCATTTGCGACCTTAAGCCACCACATCTATTCTTAGACGCGAAGCAATCAGAAGTGTGAAATGTCTCTTTATTATGTGTAGATCCATTTAAGCCGTTCTCACCTAACATGTATTTCTTGACTAATTAATTTCTACCGTTCTGCATGATTGTACGGCTCATTTCATTTGAATCAGAACCGTCATTCATGCACAGTTGACTTGATTACACATGAACCTCTTTCCCATGTTGAAGTAGGATATAGTTATGCTTGCGATATAGAGATAACGACCTGACATCTTCAAGACTGACGCTTAGCTGCACCAAAATCTTAAAGCTTCGCATTACATAATTGCATAAAAAAAAAACCTATGACGGGTACCAGTTTTATTGATTATCAGGAAACCGCAGGGGGGCTTAAAACTAATTGACAATTGGATTGCATGCTTCCTTCGATCGTTCCACTCTATTTGGCAGCCTCGTAGAGTTACCAACCAAATACAGTCCAACAAAGAATCTCCATGGAAACTCGAAATAGGGTTTTGCCCAAAAAGATTGAGTTTCTCACGAAGCCTTCGATCTTGACTCTGACCTCAGATCCGAGCCGATCATTAAAATCTTAATCTATTTTAAGAATACGTAAGATAATGCAGAAACGTGAAAGGTTCGAAACCTGAGAACAAATTCTACCTCGTAAAAAAAGCTTAATCATAACGCTAAACACAGATAAAATATGGCCCTTACAATATAACCATTACGACAATTGCAAGATTAGGATTGAATAGAACGTGATGAAATATTCGATGCCCGCCAGTTTGGAGAGTTGTACCGATGAAGAGCTGTACCGATGAAGAGCTGTTGTTCCTTAAATCATGTACATTGACTTTGGTCGGGTCGTCTTCAAATCTAAATTCCAGGATAAGAAGTGAAATCGACCTCATGAAACCTATAATATTTACTTTCTTTTTACCGAACAAACATTATTTTATTAGCTAGTGAATGAAACGAATCACAGAATGTAGCATAGCTCAAGATTAGCCGCTCGAAGATGTGACAAGTTAACTTCGTGAATAGTTATATCCGCTTTCTGCGATGACAGTTTGTACTTCATTAAAATCGGTTTAATGACAATTTTGTAGTTGATTTGAATTCTTTTATCCGATTCCCTTCCAGTACAGCGAAGCACATTTTCTACCCAATTGACTTAAAATTCAATCCTAAGGGTAAGGAGATCATTGACTTCGACAGAATGCAACATTAGGCACGCTACCTAGTTTTGGCAATCCAAATTCTAGTTGGATCCAAGTTTCACTCACCGAAAACTTGTGAAATCCTTTGACCTCCGCAATTTCAATTATGTGGGACCTGAAAATGGCATTGTTACCCGATACACGTGGTTAAGGAGCTAAATCACGTACCTCAATGTTGCAATTACTACCACCAGCTCGAAAATTAGAGTTTAGATAACAATTGAAACATATTGGTTCACCTCATGAAATTGGAGAAATGCAACCAACGGTATTATTGATGAACAATGAGCCAAGCAACGTAGCTCATAAGATAGGAGACAAAAAAAATGAGATGAAACGTTTCTATTTTGTGCGATTGCTCAGCATTTCACAAATAGAAACTTAATGGTCAGTTGAAAAGAAGATTCAAACAGCCTATGGAGATAACTTTTCGTTGCATCCCCAATCTTTATAATATTCCCTCATTGGTTAGATATTTGCAGCCAAACGAGGCTCAGCAGGCTGCTCGAGATAATCCATCTTGGGGAGGGGCTACTCCAATACGATAACCAAACTGATTGTTTATTCCAACGCTTCTTTGAAGAGAGAAAAGGGCGTGTGGTCTAGTGGTATGATTCTCGCTTTGGGTTACCAAACATGCGAGAGGCCCTGGGTTCAATTCCCAGCTCGCCCCTTTTTTTTACTTTTTGAAGCTAGGAGTATTACGATCTTTGAGTCTACCGAGCTGGAAAAAGGTTAACGAAGGTTCTTAATGCTCCGAATAATAGGTCCATACTATGAGCCCTCAGTATCAATATACCCACTCTCCTTATGCTCACCGTATAAAATATCCTTTTTAGAATAAAAAACCCGACGGCACGTGCAACATCGAGGTTACGTAGCGTCTGGGAAGACCCTAGATAGGACTTTGTACAGGATTAAATCTAACAGTAACAACATTATCTATAATGGGGAAGATCACCAGGGTTCGGACGGGGTGCTGGACTTGTAAGAAAAGGTAAGTAGACTAATTCGGAAGGTTCAATGAAGAATACTAACAAAGACATCGTAAGTGTGACGAGGGAAAGCCATCGTGCAACAATTGCATCAAATCCAACAAAAAATGTGAAGGCTACGAGATTCGCTTGAGTTTCGATGTGGACGATCAGAGGAGCATCTCGCGGAAAAACAACAAAGGACATTTAGAGCACAGCTTTGTGGGACGACCTCGAGCTACAAAGCTCGCGGTAGAAAAACAGAAACAAAAGAGCCAAACGAAGAAAATATCTCAAACAGTGGAGTTGAGTCACGATAAGAATGTCTCTCTGAACAATAATCCGAGTACGCTGGAAATATCAAATGATACCCATGCTATATTTGCTGACGTGATGGCACTAGAAAGAGACCAAACGGAGCTTGCCACATCGATTTCTGAACTTCCCTTATTGGACTCACTGTTAACAATTGGAGCAGCCAACTTAGAATCGTTTGGGCTGGAGCTTTTCGAAGGGCTTGAATACTTGTTAAAATCGCCAATTGCTAGCGCTAGTGTTGGACCTAACATTCAAATTGATAACATTTCAATTGGTCAAAGCCACATAAATTCACCTCGCAAGAATTTGGAACCTTGGAGTGTCCTAGCCAAAGACGTTAAAGATGCTAAAGAGGGAAAAGATTTAATCACAAATCACAAAGAGGTATCTCTTCCTCATTTTGATGGCGTAGAGATTCTGGATTTATCAACCACTGATAGCTCTCTTTCATACGAGGAAGAAAACATGATGTTACGGCACTTTTTCAAAACTTTGCTTCCTATCCTAGACGCTCATCCAAACTCGCCATGGCCCGATTTGGTACTCAAATATTGCGACTTTGACATTGCACGAAGTTGTTTTATTTCTCTAGCATGTATTCATATCTATGAAAGCCGCAAAGGGGGATCTGAATATTATAGAAAGGGTATGGCCCATATAAATAAAACTCTCGATTATCTATTAGGCTTTATAAATTCGAATGAGGGAAGAGATGCTCATAAAGGAGAAGTGGCCACCCTAGAGAGCACAAAAAAACGAATGATATCATCATTCGTGATAATTGTTCTCATAAATGTACATATTCTTTTCACAGTAGTTGATAAAGGGCTCAGCACATTTCTGCGATTCTTCTTTAAGGTATTCGCCTCGGTGTGCCAAGATGCTGAATTCTATGCGCTGTTGTTACAAAATGAAAAAAGACAATCGCTTGCAGTTGTCCTCTCTTGGTATGATACTGTTGCTGCCATAGTAACCCCCGACTGCCGTCGCCCTTTTTGTAGTCCAGAGTGGTTCGGGTCGGCCAAGACAAGTACTCTGACTGCCAAGATGATGGGGTGCCCAGGAGAGGTATTTCAAGCCATGTCGCTGACTTGTATCATTAGACACGAAATATTTGAGAAAATCAAAGAAATTGACTCACTGCTCAATGTCCATGGCGAAGACACTGCATTGGTGGCCCATATTAGGCCCAAATATATCGCTAGATATCAGCAAATACGTACTAAATTGTTAAATTACCGTGAAGCGGTAGAATTTGGTGACGATTTTTCAAACCGACTCAAAGCCGCACAATGCTGGGCTCTAGCAGTACATCTCATGCTCAACAAAACAGTGAGACCGAATCCTGATTACAATTCGGCAAATCAAGCGCTTTTACACGAGTTTATTGATGTTTACGGAACCCTCCCAGAGCTCCATCCCATGAGGACCCAAATGGTATGGCCCATGTATATCATGGGGTGCGAATGCCGCACTGATTACGAGCAGGACAGACTCAAACGCTACCTTGACGCCTTGTACCTGAACACGAAGATGGGCACAAATGACACGCTTAGAAACATTGTTTACGAGGTTTGGAAGAGCAGAGAATCGTGTGAAGATGTAATCCGCCGATGGTATGACGAAGGCGTAGACTATTTACCTTTATAGACAGTATGCATAGATGCTCGAATCATGGGCCCCACTAATTGGTGCAATTGGACCTGGACCTAATCGTAATTTGTATATGGGTATAGTTGCACAATGGGGAGTATGAACTTGAGATATCTCTTCTTCAATGAATTTCATGTCATATCTATAACATTGGTAACCTCGTCCCTTGTAGTTCTACTATTTCTACATCTCTACATTCTTCATATTACCAATTCCTTAAGTACATTATACTACTTTGCTTACAACTTTTGCATAGCAGCAACATCGGTAGACTGGACATGGTCTTCGTCTTCCTCAATTTGGTTCTGCAAGTCTTCCAAAGAGACCTTGGCGTCTTCAACAACCAAGTTAATTTGAAGCTTCTTGATACCGAAACCAACTGGGATCCACTGGTGGGCACCCCAGGTAAGACCGTCCATCTCAACAGCCTTGACATTGGCCAACAATTCTTCCAAGTCAGTCTCGTCATCCCATGGCTTGACGTCCAAGGTGACAATAGACTTAGCTTCTGGCTTTGGACCCTTAGCAGCCTTCTTAGCAGCGTACTCAGCGAGTCTTTGTTGCTTCAACTTTTCAGCAGCCTCATCGACTTCTTCGTCGGAGGAGCCGAACAAGTCAACGTCATCATCGTCTTCTTCTTCAGCAGCAGCGGCACCCTTGGAAGCTGGGGCGTTACCGGCAGGGAGGGAATCGAACTCATCGGTGAAAGAGTAGATGTGGTTCAACCATCTGGTGAATTGTGGGTATTCCTTTTGGAAAGCCTTGTAGACAGTGACGTCAGCTTGGGTGGCGGTGGTGCTGATGTTAGTATTGAAAAACTTATCATATAAGGGGAGAACAGTTGACCAAAAAAAGTTGGCTGTTCGCCTTCAAAGTGGATCAAAGTGATGAGCAGTTCCTCCCTTCGAACTCCGACAAATTGACAAGCGGAAATCGAGATTGGAAGTACCCACCATCTGCAACTGGAATCCTGTTTCAATCACTCAGAAATATAGTTTTAAATCTTTGTTTGTCACTCATGCGGTGGGTCTTGAATCCACCTCATAAACACGGACCAAAGAATGCGATCATCATTGAAACAATGTGATTGAAACGGTTGGGATCCACCAATTCAGCAGTAGAGTTCGTCAGTATGTACATACCCATCGACGTAAGACTTGTCAGCCAAGAATTCGTTCAAGGACTTAAGAGTTTCAGCTTTGGAGAAGTCGGAGAAAGACATTGCAAAGTAAATGTTGATGTGAGTGAAAAGTCCACGTAAAAATTTTTATGTCGTCCACTGAGATGAATTACCCGGCGCACAAATTGTATGGTAATTAGATGCACGAGGTGCAGGGCCGGTTTATGTGCAGGTGGCCATCAACGGACACGAGTAGGGCAGAGAGATGAGGAAGGAGAGTGGGGCCGAGATAAGAACGATTAATAAGGGAAATACGCCTTCCATGAAACAAAACCCAGGTTGTATGAAGACAATGAATTTTTGACAAAAATCGCAACATGGATTACTGTAGGTTCAGAGACGAACACCAAGGGTGCTGCCATATGGTGGTGGAGATTTGATTGGGGGCCAGGATAAAGAAGAAAAAAAAAAAGCCAAAAAAAGCCAAACTAAAAAAAAAACTGTTTTATTCGTACTGTGGCAATAACCACTATATATATAGCTAACCAAATGAGTATTCTATTTAGCAGCAAACTTCCATTGACTCCCCTCAAACGAAGCATAGCATCGGAATTCGTTGCTCAAACCGTTTTTGTGCTTTGGCAAAAAATCGGTCATTTTGGTTTCTGGATAATTCTTGCTCACTTCATCGCTCATTCGCTCTCCTGTAGAGGATATAAGCTTGAATTGCTGATCGCCCGATGCAGTCTTCGATGTCCGATCAGTGACAAGCAAGTTGTAGCCTGCTTGGGATGACTTCCGCTGGCATTCTTCTTCCAAAAATGGTGGATCAATGAGCAACCGATGACATTTGTTTCTTAACTTCTCAGGTACTTGGTCAGGGGTGTTGTAATCGTAGAAAAAAAAGTGCAGTTTACCAGCCAAAAGCTCGAATCTCTTATCGTATTCCAATAAGTATATGTGTTTCGTAGGGATCTCATTCTCTGGAAATTTGAGGATTGCTGCATACACTGAAGGGGCACTAGCAATACATACCACTGTATTCTCATCGGCACCCTCCAATAATGCTCTCCCTAAAATTGCTGCTGTCTCATCGGCGTACCAGAACTGCGAAAGTTGCCAGTCTTCCTTAAACTCATCAATCGAGAGTTTTTGACGTTCAAACTGCTCTTCAGATGCAGCATGAAGCTTGGCAAAATGGTCTACTCGCTGCTTTTCCTCCTGTTTGAACTCCTGAAGTGCAGCAAGCGTAGCTGCGGAAAGTGCTATAGGTTCGTCGTCTGAGTCCATCCCGTTACGAAGGTTTCAAGATCTTTTCATGGAAGCATTTTTTTCATATACCTTATTTGTGTGCAGTCTCACGGCTGCAAAAAGTGCTGCATTTGGGTCAGGGCCATGTCATCATCATTGTCCCATTAACCAAGATATTGCTATATAGTCCCAATTTTATCGTCATTTCAGCCCATATTCAGCATGGTGGTTAAAAGTTTCTTTGAATAGGGCTGCATTTGCAGTCGTCACTGCCAAACCAAATAGGAAAACTGGGATCGTAACAAGACCAAAAAACATAATTATGAACATATACGGCACCTTTTCATCCATTTAAAGGGTATTTTTACTATGTTCACAAACTGAATCCTAAAAGAGCTGCATTAGCATGTACCGATTACCAATCTTGCGAGTCCACAAAACCGGATATTCTACACACTTGTGTACATAAGTTGAAGTTCACTAGAGTAGAGTTTTTGTTCTTCCCACAACTACACCCCAACAACCATGGACAGTCTCTCCAAAATCAAATTCAACTGTGTTCGTTTCAAAAGCTTCCTCCGTTCAAGTATTTTACTTCTTGCCCCTTTGAGATGCTTTGTCTTCTGCCCTACAGTAGAAGAAAGCTATGGAAATGCAAGCAGAACATGCAGAGCTAAAACGAAACCCCTGAAAAGGCATCATAGAGAGATAGCCCCTAAACAGCAGAGGACAGCCCCAGCTCCACAAAAAAATCTTCTCCAACTTTCTAACAAGACCTTGGTAGACGAATCGTCTTTGTCGGGCTCCGCTGTAAATCAATCTTCCACCTCCAAATTCAATTCAACTACCAGCTTTTCCTCAAGTTCCTTGGGCAAAAAAATCCTCAATTCATCGACGACTGAGTTTGAAGATGAAAATTTAGAGGAAAAAGCCAAGCCAGAACAAAAGAATGCTGATGCCGTCCAAGCATTGGACGAAGAAAGCTGCGTTGACGTTCATGTTGTCCACTTCAACCCGAAAGTTGAACTTAAAATTGAACCTCAAGCCGCACTTTTAGAGCCAGTCGACATCGTCCTTACTACTGGCAGTGGCAATGAAGCTTACAACTCTATCTGAAGTCGTAGAAACCGAGCTGGCGCAAGTGTCTCTGCCAATGGAACAACAGCCATTGCTCTTGGAGAATGACTGTGAGGAGAGCTCAGAAAGTGAGCTGTCCAAACCATTGTGCCAAGAGGTTGTTCCTGCCAGCCTCGAAATTGTCGAGGAGGCTTCTTTAGAAGAAACCAAGATGTGGGATTGGACCAGATCTTTAGCTCACTACGAACTGAGTGCTTCTGAAGCAGAAGAGGGCCTCTTCACCTGGGCCGACTCGTTGAAGCACTACAGCTTTGTGGCCACTTCCACAGAAACAAAATTGTACGAATGGTTCAAAGACTTTGATAACCTTGATCAATTTGCACTGACAGAAGAACTTACAATGATCAACTGGGTTACGGACATTTTACCTTACTACGAAGTCGCCGCTACGTGGAAAGAGGTGGAGATGCAAGACTGGATGAGCCGGTTAATTTACCCCACCAACCCATGGTTTGACATGGACTGCAAACAGATAAATCCTTCTTGTCAATGGACCCCCTCTGGCACCGCCTTAAACTGGTGGTAGCCAAACACAAGGACACCTTCGTCTCTACCGACGACCCAAAAACTCTCTATTATATAAAATCTCGCTACCCTACTAAACTCACTACATAACTGCTAACTAAAAAACCCCCTGGCAAAAATCACCCAAAACACACTTCAATGGCTACAATAAACATCTAAAAAAACATCTAAAAAATGTCATGTAGAGATCAAATAAAGACACCGATATCCTTAAACAGACCCATGATTGAGTAGATACTTGCAACAACCGCATTATCTGAGTTCTAAGCTTCGTAATGGCTGTCATGGCCCCTCCTCCCCCTGCGTTCTCCCCATGTTTACCTTGAATTTTTTTTCCGCCGCACTGGCGTCCCACATTTTATCCCAGCTGACTGTTAAAAACCCACACAACAAACACTCGAACCCGCGTCCTCAGCATGATACCCACGCCAGTGCTGGTGGTGGACTTCGTCATGCAGCATGTGGCGTATCTGGGAGTCGATGGACTCCCCATCGAGGAATTGTGGACCCTACTCGGCCCACTTTTGCGCCAGAAGATCGATCCCTTTCTTCAATCCGCCGTATGGCATTGGATAGTAGCGGCTGCCTCTGATAGTGACTCTCAGGATGGATCTCTGAGACTTATGGTGTTTAAAAAAGATGTATCAATACCTCTTCCGCTTAGTGGAGACTATCAAGAATTCACAGACTTCCACGGACCAGTGCAAGAGCTCTACTTGAAGTCCTCTGACGACGTTCAGTGGACCTACTTGACCGGGTTGGCCCCATCTAAGCGTCTCAGAACACAATTGGGCGAATTTCCTTTCCAGTTGCTCTGCGAGATTGCTCGCCATGGTGCTCAAGGGATCTTAGCGCCTGATTTGTCTCGTCGAACGGGCCAGGATCCACGGTCACTCACTCCAAGGCTCAAAAAGCTCGAGGAAATGGGGTTTATATTGAAGAAAAACGTTTACAACGAAAAATCAAAACAGCACACATCTCTCTGTATCCATAAGAACTTTGCCGCTGACGAATTGGCCCTGTCCTTATTGGATATTGGTGAAGATTTGGAGAGTAGCAGGAATGTGCAAAAAACAAAACAAGCAGTAGTTCAAGCAGTTAAAGTGGCGCCAAATCAACTCAGAGGCTTCAGCGATTTGCGTTTGGAGCTCAATTTGGACAAAAACCATTCATCTCTGAAATTTTTCCGAAGTATAGTGGAGTATTTAGATAAGCGGGAGTACGTAGAGAAACTTATGGTCAAAGAGGGCGAGGGACAGTCGATGGTGTATTGTATCAAGTATCTTAAAGACCTCCCCAAAGAATACGACGAGAACGCAGAATTCAACGACTTTTTCACACTGTTGGAAGATGGTGAAACAGAAAAAGGGATGGAAAGCGATATTATCGATCCAGACGAGGATACCTTTAAGAATCCACTTCTCAACAAAGTGTACCCAGTACAAAATCAGTATTATCAGTACATTCTGAGCTTAGAAGAACATGGGGCAACCTCAATGGATATCGTTAGAACTATAACCGGCGTTTCTGATTGCCGGCCCTACTCAAAAATCTTAGATGCCTTTACAAGTTATGTTATTGATAATGAGAAGCTTAAGAGCCTTAGAAAATATGATGATGACTACACCAACCTTTCCATAATCAGAGGGTACGATTTTGAGGGAAAGTATAAATTTTACCGATATTTTACCAAAGAGTCTTTTGCAAAGATCTCCAATGTTTCTACTGGGAAAGGAAAATGGACTGAAGACAATAAGAAAAAGAATAAGCCCACTCGTGTGTATACTATTGATGAAGTTGCTCTGAAGGCTTATACTCCTTTGGGCAGGATAACACAAGCGTCCTTGCTCGGAGGTAAACGGGAATCCTCTAGTCTGGCCACAAATGAACATAGGTTATATGAAGAAGAGCCAAAAATTGAACGACGGGGACGACCGAAAAAGAACAAAAACCCACCAACAGAAGATCAGGAAATGAATCCTAAGTCAAAGAGATTGAAAAAAAACACGAGCCTTGATCATATTGCCCATGATATCTTGATAATGGAAGATCCCGAAGAACCAACCCCTGAACTGACCACTTTTCCTCAGAGTGACTTGGATCACCCAATAAAACAAGAGTTCTCCGAAAGTAGGAGACCATTAGTGGCGAAATCGTTCGTAAATACTGGCTCTCTTAAGGCTATAAAGAGAAGATCAGCTCTTATGGCAATTATTCGAGAATTAGGGGGTGTGACATATACAACTGCCAATTTATGTAGAATGGTCGACGAAAAGTTGGGTAACTCTACAATAACCGACAAAAAGACTTTAGCCAGGGATGTTTCGTACTTAATATCGTCACAAGAGCTTGATACTGAAGATATTTCATTCACAAGATCAGGCCAAAATGTGGTAAGAAAGTTGCTCATACTTACCAAGGAGGGAGAGCGCCCATCAGCCGAGAAAATCAAAGAGACTAAGGAGCAATGTATGCTTGACAATGGTAACAAAGCGGGAGCTAGCTTGAACCGGAAGGTTATAGAAGATCAAGTTACTTTGTATAAAACCCAAAGACCCGAAAAAAGACTTGCATCATTGCGGAAAAAGTCCAGTAAATCCAAGAGAGAAGGTAAACCTAAACTCAAGAAGGAAGACAAAGAAGAAAGTTTACTTAATGAGACTCCTATCAAGGATGAACCTTCTGATGCAATACCACTTTTTGCTAAGAAACGACGAACTAGAGCCAGAAGAAAGGAATCTGTATTGGCAAGTCAAGGAGCAAAATCTAAATCTAGAGGTACTCCTCGAATTCGCCACCGATCTGAAACTAGGAAGTTTGACCGGATGGATTTCACCACTCTATACCGTGCTGTAATCATCTCTAAAACTTTTAGGAGAGGACCAATTGATTTTGCAGCAATTACCGAGCTCTTCCCCAACATTGACGCTATAGAATTACGGCGCAAATGGGTTCATATTCGGAAAGTCATTGGTGGGCTTCCAGCTGTGATGAGAGGAGTCAGCGTTTTCGAAAGAATCGTAACCAAAGGTATCGAAGATGGCTTTGTGACCCTGGCTGACTTGAGTGAGTTAGACTACGAATCCTTCCTTGCGCTCTGGAGAGACGCTGATAATTCCGTTTTGGAGGATATCGACAATAGCAATCCCTTGTTTGAAGCTCTTGAAACTAATAAAGAACATTATGAAATTCCTAATACTACCGCAATGATAGAGAGGGATCTTTTTGAACAATTAGAAGACAATTCAATGAGACAGAAAGAGCTAATTTTGGCCCTGAAATCTTTTTTTTATGACAACAAATCAAACAAAATAGTACCGAAAGAGCATGACGATCTCCGAAGTGTTCTCAAAGCAACCTTCGCTACACCGGAGGAACATTTTTCTGCTCAAGCCGTTAAAAACATCTTCTCACAATTTAAAGATAAGGATATTGAAGAGGCATCAACTCAATTACTAAAGGACAAAGAGTTGTCTTATTTCACTCTTCAAGAATCCACTACCAGGTTTGTTCTTACCGATAAATTCCATAATACATTAGTTCAAAAAGTGTTTACGCCGAAGTTCTTCCACCAGGCAGCACAATTTTTGACTAACCTTAAGTATGTCGTTGACGCCTCTAAGGGGCTTATTTTGTCACAAGGGATCAGTAGTGGTGAAATGGCATCCTTGATTAATCTTCTTCTACAAGGAAAAGCTAAAATGATTAGGTTGGACCGTACATACAACTTTTCAGGCTACGAATCTCGTTTGATCGATAAAGCGAAGTTGTCATGTGATATAGTTGTAATTAAAGGAGACAAGCACGATGATAAAGAAGAGAACAAGGCAATTGCGATACCTACTGGAAAGGCGTGTTCACATGTCTGGATGGATTTGAGTGGAAATATCAATACCGAATTGTGGATCAAGATAATGATCACCATATTGTATCAGGTTGTGTTTCGGCCCGGTATGAGAACTACTGAGTTGTACAAAACGATGGAGACAGTTTTGAGCGTCAGAGATTTTGGGCTAGTCCTCAAATGGTTACAAGAGGGAAATTACATAGTAATAGAGCAAGGAGCTGCGTTTGCCCAGGATCTGTGGATCACTCTATTGGGAGCATGATAATGGGTACAGTATGTATAATATGTATAATAACGAGAGAGCCAGAAGCGTAGATCGAAGAAGGTTTGAAAAAAGAGAAGAGTAACTTGTTCAGCAACTGTCGATAAAAATTTACAATTTTGCTTAAATATGTAATGATAGCCACTATATATCCTTTATGGGTGTCTTGTACAATCCTCTCGGGGACATTATTCAACTTCAAAGAGAAACTATAGTGCCTTAATAAAGCCACCATGAGCACTGCAACCTTATAGTAGTCATCGCTCTGCACCTGCATATAGATCATTGATGGGATCTTCGCATCGCTTAAGACAAGCTCATCTCACAATTCTTTTCATTATCGAGATGGGACTTGCAGGGACCAAGGTTAAACAAAGATTCGGGCTCGACCCACAGAACACCAACTGGTCCAACGATACATCCCGTTTCGGCCATCAATATTTGGAGAAAATGGGATGGAAAACTGGGCAAGGACTTGGGCTTGTTACTCATGCTACTACTACTCATGTCAAAGTGAAGGTGAAGGATGACAATTTAGGACTTGGAGCCCGGTTGGCTAAGAAACAAAAGAAGGATGAATTTGACAGTGGCGAGTGTGCTGGTTTAGATGTGTTCCAGCGTATTTTGGGCCGATTAAACGGTAAGGAAGACGTAATTAACAAGGAAATGGACCGTCAAAGAGACCAAATATTACAGGGAAAATGGGGCATGCATTTTGTGAAGGGTGAAGTTTTGCTGAGTACTTGGGATGCCGAAGCCAAGGATTTGACAAAGGATGCAAAGAGGAAGAGGGAGGAGGAGGAGGATATCGAGAAGAAGAGTAAGAGGTTGAGGAAGGAGAAGAAGGATACGAAGGAGAAGAAGGAGAAGAAGGACAAGAAGGAGAAGAAGGACAAGAAGGAGAAGAAGGACAAGAAGGACATGAAGGACAAGAAGGAGAAAAAAGACAAAAAGGACAAAAAAGATAAAAAGGAGAAGAAGGACAAGAAAAGTAAAGTCACAAGGGAAAGCATGCTCAAGCCGAAAGAGTCTACAACTTCAGCCATTTCAACTAGACTCGCTGTGCGGTCAAAATGGATCAAACAGAAGCGTGCAGCCGTCATGGACGCCAAAGCCCTTAACGAGATCTTCATGGTCACCAACAAATAGCATACTAGCATAATACATAGAGATGAGATAGAATGATGTAGAGGATAATGGAGAATCATGGAGAATTATGTAGTTATAAGAAGATCATCTGAGGTATTCTGGGGTCTACTAACCAATACGTAAAGACCCGGTTGTATCTTTCATCGTTCCAACTTAAATGAAGTCAATTTTGAAGAAAGAAACCACAATTTTACCACGTATTGAACGACACGAGCTACTGTTACACACTACAACAACTTTTCACATTCAAAGTATTCACATTAGGCATGTATTTCTAAACGAAAAGGTAAGAAGCACCACCGATACAAAGGGAAACTACACCAGCAATGGTGTAGAGCTTGCTCATCGATACAGAAACCTTCAGGGCACTTGACAGCTTGGTGGAAGAGGAAGAGGCCAGAGAACTGGAGCCCGAAGAAGATGAAGAAGAGGAGGAGGAAGAAGAACCGTCAGAAGAAGAGTCATTGGTGGCTTCGTCGGTAGTAGTAGCCTGGGAAGAAGCTTGGCTGGCAGCCAGGGAAAAGTTGCTAGCACTACAAGTGGACTTAGCAGAGGTGATTGTAGCTGAACCGTCGAAGTCACAGGCAGAGGAGTCTTGCCCGTTCTGGTTGTAGTATTCGTTCAAGACATAGGAAAGCTTGTCCTTGTCGGAACAGAAAGAGAAGGCACCGTAGTGACCAATGGTACCGTTGGCAGAGATACCACCACATCCGATCTTCAGACAGATGTAAGAGTAAATGTCACCATAAGCGTCAGTGTCAACATCGTCCTTGACGACACAAGTCAAACCACTAGACATACATTCACACAAATCTTCATCTGGAGTTGGTGGCAATTGAGACAGAGCCTTCCAAGTTGGTTGAGAACTTGCTGGACATTGCAAAGTCTGGGTCAGGGCAAGAGTAGCCTCACTCTTCTTAGCCAAGCTTGGAGAAACCAGGTGAATTTCTTGTGAGTAGTAAGAGTAGTCAGACAAGGTCTTGACACTGGAACCGTCAAGAGAGATCAAACCATAGTTGTTTTCTTCTTCAAAGTACATGTAAACAATACCTCCAGACCAGACATCAGTCATATCGTCAGAGAAAATAGACGCAACCTCGGTGAACTTTCTAGGACGTTTTTCGATACAACCGTATTCAGAGAAGAATACTGGAATGGTCAAGTTCAGGTATTCCTTGGTTCTGTCTTCATATCCGGAGTTTTGGAAGGTAGCATCTCCACACCATTCGTACATATTGATACCAAAGAAATCAGCTCTGTCATCAACCGAGCCACAAGAAAAGTAGTCAGCAATAGCAATTCTAGTTTCAGAATCATCGTTAGAAGAATAACCAACAGGAATTTCACGGTATTTCTTGTCGGAAATGTACTTCTTGGTGTCACGGATGGCAGCCTTGACGAAAGCAGAGGCGTCAGTGTTAGACTTGTTATTGGTGACTTCGTTACCGGCAAAGAAACCCAAAACGTTGGAATAGTTGGCCATGACATCAACAACATCAGTGTAACGCTTGTATAAGTCCAAGTTCCATTCTGGCAGATCTCTGTTGATAGATTCAGAAGGTTGGGACAAGTCAGCAATGATGTAAATACCGGCATCTTGGAAAATTTGCATACATTCGGAGTGATCTAAAGAAGCATTGATAGCGTAAACTCTCAAAGTGTTAGTTTCAACCTCGGAGAGGTATTTAACGTCTCTCTTACAAGCAGAAGCATCAGCCAAAGGATCTTTGAAACTAGTGTCGGTTTCATTGGCAGTGTTTTGCTGGTAAGCAATACCTTTCATAAGGAACTGGGTTCCATTGTTTGAGTAGTAGAATTTGTTACCGGAGACTTCAATGGTAGGGAAGTCATCAGCAGCAACGGTTGCAATGAAGAAAGCCACCAAGAGAGCCAAGGACTTGGCATAAAACGAGTGCATTCTGGTGGTGTTGAAAAAAATGAACAGTTGTCAGAATCAAAAACAATCCGCGTCCTTCGGATCCTCCAACCTTGAAATAGATTTGTGCCAAGGATCTCGACCTGAACCATTCGAGAGGCTCGAAACCTCTATACTCTCGAGTGAACGCGAGCTTTGCATGAAAATTAAAAAATATCTGCAGCCTCCTGTGGTCTGCAGGGACGAAAAGGTGAAGAGAAGTGATGAAACATAGAATGGAGAGTATGGGGCGATTAGGAGAACCCAGGCGGGAGCGGAACCAAAACGAAGATGTTTGCAAGCCGAGGGGTTGATTTGCAGACGGTTCAATTCTCGCTTTCGCTTTTCGATTTCCTTAAGCGATTCTTATCTTCTTGTCTAGTTTGTATATGAATAGTGTCTTTCACTGAGTTTCGCGTATCCATCGCCGCCGTTGGGGCTCAAATGCTCTGAAGACGTACCTGTTAAGCCATCGCTTCTGTGCACTTTCTAGTGATAGAGATTAGTGTGATTTAATTCATGAGAATTAGAGTGAGAGCCCTGCCTTACAAGGTGGGAGGCTGTGCTGAGACAACCGTGCCTGTTTAGATACAATAGTTTGTTTAGTTTGGTGGTTTGTTTGGTTAAATAATTTGCGCGAGTCTGGGCTCAAAAATTATCGAAATTGGAAAAATAGTAAAAAATAGTGAAAAATAGTGAAAAATAGTTGGCGAATAGGAGAAAGCAAGACGATTGGAGAGATTCAGGGCAAATTTGCCCGTCATAGTTTACGGTTTTAATTAGGTTATTTAGCAGCTAGTGGAGCTTTGGATTGACGGAATTGACGGCGGGAAAATGAAAACCGCAGTTATCGACAAAATAGAATCAATCACATGGATAAGATATAAAAGTTGCAAACAGTATTTTTGGACGAGGCTTATTGGCGAGTGTGAGATCATGCAGCAATTAAGCCTCAGGCACCGGGGTTTCAAGAATCATCACCAGCTTCACCATCTGGTTCATCATCCGGTTCATCACTATTATGACACACTGGATGTCTACTAAGTCGACCACCCGCCCACCTTGACGCGTCCCGATGTCTATACCACGCGTGGATCAAATGCCAAGGTCTGTATGCTTGTTATTGCTTTCTTTTCTGTTCGTAACCTGATGTTTATATAGACTTTTGCTTGGCATTTATTATTCTTCGCTGCATTTCTGCGCGCTTAGTGTACAACCAATCGGGCCTAATTGAGCAAAGTGGCCGTTCTTATGCAGTGCAACCCGTGGGGAAGCAGTTTAAAAGCCGTCTTTAGAAAGAGATAGCCCCGGTGTATTTAGATCTACTGCCCAGCTGCAATCATGCAAGGCCCGTTTTTCCTATCCCAACTGCCGTCTTCCCGGCGTACCAAAAGTCTACAGAGTCTGTTTGTAGAATATAGGTTTCATCTCTTATAATGCTTTCTTCATCACCTTGTTGGACCCTGCATTTTTGTGTGTAGTTTTGTGTCCTGCTTTGCAACCTCTTTGCAACCTCTGGCGGTTTTTTTGCACCCATTAACTCCCTCTGTCTCTTACGTAGTCAGATACCCAAATGTTACTACATCGGGTGCTATTGCTTGCTGTACCACTAGTATATGCTCTCGGCTCAGAACAGGGCACCTATATCAACCCTAATCCTCGTCAATATGAAAATTGTGAAGTGCTGGATCTCGTCCAACTTGCAGGATGTTGCAATGATGTTCTTCGCCAATTGGATGGATGCAAGGCTAATGATTTGGCCTGTGAATGTTGTGCATTACAGTCTATGGATAAAAGCTGCTATGGACTCTGTGAAGGAAACCCGTCGTCCAATTTTCTTTCAACTCTTTACCAAGACTGTACCTCTATGAATGATATTAACGCTTGTAGTTTACCGTTCAAGAAGGACGATACTCTCCCCGTGGAGCGGGTGAAAAAGGCTGCTTCGCAAGAATCACCAATGGATTACGTTTTGAAATCTCGTCTAGAATCAGATTACGACGACGGCGATGAAGATGGCCACCCAGAAGGAGGAGAAGAAGAAGGACAAAAGGAAGAAGACGGGATCTATAGCCATCCAAACCGACCAATTGTTGAGTTGGAGTTTAATTCCACAAACCTCACTTCCACATCGAACCACACCAGAAATGACACCAGAAATGACAACAATGCTTCTTTAGCAACGTATTCGGCCAAGTCAAACAACTCCAATGAGATATTCTCACGCTACACGTTCCAATTTGCTACTATAATTCCATTGATAGCTCTATTCATGTATTAAAAACTACAACATGTAGCATTTGTAATCACTATTGTTAACCCTCAACCTCTACTTCTTCTCGTTCATCCAATCCAACGTGTACTGAATTCCCTGCTCAAGATCCACTGCTGGCTTATAGCCCAAGAGCTCCTTAGCTCGGGCAATATTGTGATATCGAGTAGCACATACAACCCTGACTCTAAATGGAGTAAGACCAGGTTCCTTTCCGGAGAGATTCAGGAAGAATTGCAGCAAATATCCTGCCACCAAGGCCACTGGGCGGCTTAATACGATATTGTATTTGTCAATATGCCCATCAGCCTTCCAAACTGTACGAGCAAGAGTCCAAAAGTAAGTTGGTTGGTCATTGGTGACAAAAAACGTCTGACCTCCAATCTTATCGGCATATTTTGGGTCTAAAATCTTCTGGGCCGCCAATACATGGGCATCTGCAACGTTTCCAACGTAAGTCCAATCAAAAAGGTTATTATTGTCGCCCAATTGGAACTTCAGCTGGCCCAACTTGGCTGCCTGACGCAATCCAGGCACCAATTGACGATCTCCTGGCCCGAAAATTCCGGCGGGACGAAGAGAAACGGTCCGTAATCCAGATGGGGAGTCGGCTGCCATCACAGCGGTCTCTGCAGTGGCCTTGGTCTCATTATAGCCATCCATGTGTACATCTGGATATGGCCACAGCTCGTCAGCATTGTACACATCCTGACCATTGAAGATTACCCCAGCCAGAGATGTGTAGACCACAGCCTTTACGCCTTCATTACTGGCTACCTCAAGAAGGTTTCTGGTACCTTCAACATTAACCTTTTCGTAGATTTCCTGGGCCAATCCATGCATAGGCGAAGCCAGGTGTACTATGACATCACAATGGGATATCTGGATGGCATTAGCAACGTCTTTTGCCAGAGTAAGGTCTCCAACAAATACAGTAACTTTGGACGGATCAAAAGTGAAATACTGGGACAATTCGGGGAGAGGACGGACGTCAAACACGTGAATTTTAGTGTTGGGACTGAGACGATGGAACTGTTCAATAAGATGAAGTCCTAGGAAACCGGAGCCTCCCACAAGGAGTACAGATTGGAGTGGGGCCATTAAAGAAGAATCGCTATTGAAGTCGAAAATCTGCGTTCTCGAAATGGCAGTGGAAATTTGAGAGGTGGGATTTCGCGCATCAACGAGGGTAAAATGTGGTGGGCAGAGGAGGAGTATTGATGGACTTGGCGGATTACTAGAGGGCTTAATAAGGTCGTTTTATCTAGAATATGAAGAGTGCAATTGTATAGAATTTGGGTTTTTACTGGATAAAATTTGGATGAAATTCGGATGAAATTTGGGTAAAAATTGGGTACCAATAGGTAATAAATGGGTATCACTTGAATTAACATTAGCCAAATATGAGTGAAAGTAATTACTACACACCAAAGACTACTTCCAGGATATTACCATGTAACATTAGGCAAATGTTCAATAGCAACATACATCGAGTAAATATTAGCCATCTACTTTTGTAAACACTCGAAAAGAAAAGAGTGTCAATATAGCTAAATAGGTCGCCATAGTTGTTGACCACTTGTTTTCTCTTTTACTCTATCATTACACTACTAAACCCGCAATTGTACGTTTGATATACATTTGATATACGTTTGATATACATTATTTATATACACTGATAAAGCCAGCTGCCACAGATACAATCACCGACGTCCAAATCAACGTCCAATTCTGTCAATTGAAAAGTTTAAAATTGAAAAAATTTCTTGTAACGCTGTACCTTGTCGGTATCGAGTGGTACCAGCAGGGGTACAATTGGAGGAAACGTAATATGCAAGGCCAGACCAGAGCTTATAGCAGGTTCTGATGTAACTAAGGATGCTTTGGTTTTGACAGACGAGGGTTCGGTGGCTTTTGATCCAAAACCAGCAAATGAGGGCACAGGATGTGCATTAGAGCCACCCAATGGGGCACTAAAGCCACCAAAAGTTGACGTAGACCCTTCAATAGTAGAACTAGGAACACTAGAAACATTTGGAGCATCTTGACCTGCTCCAGGAGCTTCAGACAAGCTGTTCTGGATCGGTTTTACTGATGACGACGTCGATTTTGGTACTTTGGATGCGAAAAGATCCGTATTGTCAGCTGGATTGGATGCCAATGAAGGTTTAGAGGTGAAACCAAACAGAAATCCACCTGTAGAGGAAGGTGCTGGAACTACAGGCGTACTCAGAGATGCACTAGAGCTATTGCCGGTCCCAAAACCAAACAAACCTTGACTCTTTCCACTTTTCACGGTTTCCGAGCCTAAAAGCTCCCTATTGGATTGTGAAGCATCATCTTCCGGTCCACTTTTAGATGTAAACTTACCCCCATTAGCCCGCCCAAACGTCGAACTTTCAACAGGAATCTTTGTATCTGCAGAATCGTTTTTACTATTACTATGTCTACCACCATTTGTACCGACGTGATCACCTTTGTTGAGCAATTCCGAGCTTTCATCCTTGTCTTTCTTTTCATTCTGCTTAGGAAGCTCTTTCATTTGGTCAAAGTCCATGGTTCGTGAAATATCCAAGGCCGTCATCTTCTTTTTCTGTGGTGCTGGTTCACCCAGAGCTGTCCTCTTCTTCTTCGGCTTCTCGTAAGGGCTCAGGAATTGTCCAAGCAGACCCGTTTTACTTTCACTACCCTGGGCATCATCTAAAATGGAAAGAAGCTTGTTTGCAGCAGTACTGAGAGGCCTACCGTCATTAACAGGAGGTTTACCGTCACCATTTTGGTGGCCAATGGTACCATTTTTGGAGAGATCATGGCCAATTTTCGAGTCATCCCTGGGTTTGACCCCTGCTGAAGTGCTATTATTGTACCCAAACAGGGAGAGATCGGCGTCCTGCGGCCGGCTCCTACGACTGGGGACCGTGGGCGTACGAATACGAGTACGATACGGTGATGGCAACCCACTGAACTGGTAAACCCGCTTCACTGAAGGCACAGACAGCCGAGTGGCTGTTCCAGCAACGGTATGATACACTGGACGGTATTCTGGGGTGGCAAAAGAGCTCCCATCACCCTTAAGTACACGTTGAGGATATGGAGTGGTAAAGAGAGTCAGAGAAGATAACTCAGCAGCATTATCGGCCGATTCCAAAGCTGTAGAGACCCCAGAGACTCCAGAATTGACTCTATGATTGCTATGGGTCTTCTTCTGCTCTTTTGGTGTTTCGGAGACAGAATGAATCGCCAGGAGGTCAGACAGCCGTATAGACAGCCACTTGGGCGTATTATGGCGAGATTTTTCCAACAATGACACCACTCCGGCGTATTCCACATCGGTAAGTGGTTCGTTACCTTTTGCTTCGAAGAATGAACTTAAAACTTGCTGTGGAGTGGAATCTGGACGGTCTAAAGTAGCCAGCGTTGGTCTCTGCGGCGTGGCCAATACAGAACGCAGACTAGAGCCTTCAGAAGTCACATTCCGGTTCCTTGGAGCCAGTTCAAGCACCGGAGAGCTCGAGATGGGCCTTGAAGGATCTTGTGGTGGAGCGGAATTTTGGGGGTTCCAGAGGGTCGACGGGGCCAAAAACAGTTTGACCTTGGCAAAAAGACCTTCAGTACGTGCGTATGGCAGCCGGGCAGCCTCTTGACGTTCACGGAATGACCGTAATACCCTTCTGTTGTCCATTATGGCTCGAGGTGGTTAAGATAATTGAAAAAGAATCCTGTCACGTGGTTTAGCCTCAAAATGGGTTTAGGGTCTGTTCTCCAAGGGATTTATGTGGGAGAAGAGTAACTCTTCGATCTTAGAGATGAGCCCTAAGTGGGAGATCTCGATTATCTTTTACGCGTACAAAAGTTGGATTCTAACATGCAGGCTTTAATCTCTTCTTAAGGTAAACACCTGAATGGTATAATGGCCGAAATTGTATCCGATTCCGAGCTGGAGGCCCTGTTGGGGCCTGATTCGGTATCATACACGAGGCTAGATGATTTGGTTGCACGCTTGCCATCATATCTTCGAGAAAATGCCAGAAATTCCCTCTCTTCCAAGGGCTTCTTCTATTCTGAATACAGATCTAACCAATCTCTGTCAGATATAATCCATGACCTGCCCCATAAAGACGTACCCGAGGGCCCTAATATCGATGAGCTATTTCTGGACATAACATATGACAGTGATGGTGCCTCTGATAGGATCCTACTTATGGGAACAAGCCCTTCAGCCCTAAATACACCGTCTATTTTGCCTCATCCTACCTCACCTGCTGAAGTGGTACATCAAGACGGGCCACTGGACAATGATTCGAGTTCGACCAGCAGATATCGGGAGATTCAAGAAAATAGAGATGTAAATGACCCCAATATACATAGAAATAGTCACATCCCTTCCCGAATATCACAAATTGCATCCCCTGATGATCACTCAAGTGCTCCAAGTGATCTTCTATCAACCCAGAACCGTCTGGATCCACCAACAAACATAAACAATTGCATTCAAAATGAGCCAATAAATTGCATTCAAAATTGCCAGAATGCCCCTAAGGGCTCTAATGACTCTAACGACCATGGACTTGTAGACGTAAATAACCCACAAGAGGAGGAAGAAAACGCACACCATCTAAAAACCTATCTTGGCGGTGTCTCCCACGTCACTAGAAGAGGTCTACGCCACCGTACCTTCACCAATGCTCATCCATACCTTGCAGATAGCGCCCAATGGATGGGTCTAGCCTCAACAGAGGTCTTGAACCAGATGTTTGACCAAAACCAAGATGTAGAACTTATTGTCAAAGCATTGAATACCCAATATATTAAGAAGAAGAAGCGATACCCAAAAGACTATAAATTTCGTTCCAAAAACTTTTATGCTTTCTTGGGAAATGTTAGGAAATCTCAACTCAGTGCTCAGAATGAAGAGGCATTCATGGCGTCCCAAGATGCTTCCTCGGCTAACCAGTCCTCTCAGGTCAGATCATCTAGGTCTCTGCAGGTTGATGATGATTTCTCCGGGCATGAAGATGAGTTGGCGGAGGCTGAAGATGAGTTTAATGGGTTGAACGGGTCGGAAAGCTTGGCCGACGAGCTAAAAGGTCTCAACGATACATATGAAACCGTCAATTCTCTCGAATTCTATAAAGAACGCCACGGGAATCAAGACCAAGATTTGGAAGTAAATATTTCACCCTTAGACCGGCCCAGAAGGTTCAAAAAGCATAAACCCAGTGTTATTGACCTCCGCAAAGATCAACAGCGTAGAGAAAAGACACAATTGAGACCATCCACTCCTCGTGACATCAGTAGTTACTGGGATGAAGAGCAGCACTCTGAAGGTTATAATCAACGACCCAACCAAATCTTAGAACTGCAATTGCATTTTAACCTGTTTGATGAGCATTATCAAGAGCCCCAGGTCTCGTATTCAAACTCCGACCGATCATTTGCACGAGCACAATTCCAAGACGACACACAATACTTTGAATCACCAGAGCCAAGAGAAAATTCTGAACGCATTCAAAACAAACATGCTATTGTTGTTGAGGAGGACTATGTAGATGAAGTTGACCCACCAACTTGGGGCGAAGTATATGATAGGTTGCTGGATACCGAAGATGCTCAAACCCAAACGTTACCCAACGATTACTTCGATTTTGAAGTACAAGAGATGGATAGAGTGGACCCTATGTTTGCATATTCCCGTGCACCGAAAGCAAATAGCAAAAGAGGGGTCACCAGCAAAAGGGTCGCAGCTACGGCCCCCCAGAGATCACATCTTCAGAGTCGAATCTTAGAGAGAGGAGACAGGAGAAGTCGGATTGCATCAATCAATAGAACCCAATCTTTAGGAGTCAAAGGGGGGCAAAAGCTAAAATCGAACAGGACCATACTAAAAAACTGCACTCCCAATACTGACAGAAGTTTGAGTCAACATAGAGTCTACGTCAAAAATAAGCGTAAGCGGGTATCACCTGAGCTGACGAGCCGTCAAAAATTTTTAAAGGTTACCCCAATGACCCTGGAATCATCAAACCGACCGAGCAACATCCAAATCAAGTCATCTGATAGTAAAAGAATACCTCTAGCTCCGATAAACTCTAACACTTTGCAGCCAAGAACTAAATCTGTCAAAGAAATAATGAACGATGCCTATCTTTTTTCAAGAAAACCCGTCTCCTCTACAACAGTAATCGAGTCGGAGAGTCTGAGAAAATTCATTGCACCTGACACCTATAGACTTGCTGTGAATGATGTTGACAATGGATATGGAGTTCCTGGCGAATTGCAATTTAAAGAAATGAATGATATGATATTTCCAGACTCTTACATATTTTCTAAATTTCAAGGTCAAAAGATTCACCTGCTCCGATTGGGTTACACAAAAATTACTGATAAGGATGCAGTTTATTGTGTTCTTTTGGGAGAATCATATTCTCTCCTGTTGCTCAATAAGTCTACTTCGCGACGAACTTTCAGTAAGCTTTTACATCATCTTCATCGTATTTTCATAGAATCACCAACTTATTTAAAGACCCCCTCAGTTGAAGCTGAAATTTATAGAGCAATATCCACTGCCATAGAGTGGGTTTTGATTGTACAAGAAAATCAAGAGGAAACTTCCTGGAGAATATTACATTCACTATTGACCAACTTCGAAGAAAACTTATCTCATTTGAAAATTAAGATTATGTACGTGCCTTATTTTTTACTTCTTTGGTTCATTCTCAAGCAGGTACTTGAGAGATCATCTGTCAGAGAAGATACAGAATTATCTAGAGTGAAACATTCAAATAAATTCATGACAATGGTTGCATCGAAATATTTCGAAGTACTTTTCCAGAATTTTTCTGCCGACGAATTAAAACACAAGCTAGCACCAAAAGCAAAGCTCTTAACTTTTCAACATGAATCATTGTACGCTATTTATTTCATATTCTTCAATGATTCAACAAATAATTGGTGGTGGAAGCCAATCGAAGAAGCGGTGGTTTTGATTGCCAACACTATAACCTTTGAGCCCTCGGATACACTCGACCAGCTTTTGCTTATTGCCTCCATGGTCCCTGTCAAAAGAGCTGCGTGGAATCCGTTCTATGCTCTCTATCGTTTTATAGGAACAGATCCAACTTCTTATATCCATGAGAAGTTCTTAAAAATTGTCCTTCATTTGAAAGATCGGTTTTTATGGACTATACAAGAGAAAATGATAACGACGGTTTATAATGGGATAGCCACAAGAAAATTTGCTGACTTTCGTAATGAAGCTACCGATGCAACATCTGGCTTTTTTTCATCAGAGTTACTCGGGAGGTTAACATCCCGAGACTCTATTCCTAATTCTACATTTTTTGGGAAATTCATGTTTTTGTTATTTTCATATGTTTCTGACTTACCAATAGGTGCAAACAAAAAGAGGCTAATGTCTAAGCTCTTGCCTTCGAGTCATTTTACATATGGTCAAGATTCCAAATCATTCGGAATGTTCATTAATCGGACCAATTTCGTACTACTTCTATTGCACATCTCTAATTTAGATCTAAAGGGTCAGTTCGACGATTTGATGACAGCTGTTTCAACCAACACAAATGATTTTCAATTTTTGCACTCCGCTTGCCGAGCTTGTGATTTATATTGCGAAATTGCAATTGAGAAGCAGCTAAGCGTACCCACAAAATCTTATTCAGATTTGATGAGCAGAACGGCATTGCTATATGACATTTCCAAACACCAGCAGTTTCTCGAATTATGGTCGGAGTTTGAGTATCAAATCTTAAGAAAATTTCTCGATAAAGATTGCTCTTCGAAATACGTGGCAAGCGCTCTTGAGATAATTCAAAACATAGACACTCAAGTACTTAACGAGAAATTGATCGCAGGGTATTTGAAATTAATTATGCGGAGCTTGAAATCTAACAGCACCGCACCAGATTCTTTAGCATTGATAACGGAAAAAGTGGTCTCTATTATCCAAATCAGAATGGGCAAATTACCTCAACTCAAAATCGAAGATGAAGCCAAAATTGACCTGATAGTTGAACTTGGATTAAGAGGTTTGATTATGTGTTACAACTCATGTCCGACATCTAGTTGGAATGAACTTATATTTCAAAAATATCCTTACCTTGGAAATTTATATCTGAGAAACAAATATGCCATTTTTTTCTACAGCGAACTACTTGAGTTTTTGAATATTTCAGAACATCTAGACACATATGTTGTTGCATTTTTACTGATATTGACCCCAGGAAACCAATCTAAATACCAAACTACATTCCTCAATAGGCTTCGATCTCTCAATGAACCAGTGTTCCATTTCAAGAATAAATTATCGCTTCCTGATTTCATATCGAAATTACATTTTAATATGATCAGACCGGCAGTTGCTGCCATTTTCATTGAGAACCTCATTTCGACTCCAACCTTTTCAGAAAAAACAAAGGAATACTTCATGAGGGAATATGTCACTATATTGTTAAGGTGCATTCAGGATCTGAATTTAGCCAAAGACGCATACAAAAAGTATGTTGCAATAATCGAGAAATGGGGGTTAAAATACGTAAAGGATTTCCCTGCGTTTCGCTCCTTGACCAGAAACTTGGGTCTTCAACACTTCGAAGTGGACCGTATCGCATGGTCGCAGCTTCCTTTACAAGAAAGGTTGAGGATCATTCATGGAGACATATTAGCTGGGTTAAGATTGAAACAAGACTGCTTCAAAGTTCTCGATAAGTATGTCACCGTGGATGAATTTGAGCTCATATACCACTTAATAAGTCTATACTTGAAATCCATCGTTACATTGCAACATGAAAAATGGATCCTTGTGTTAATAGTTTTCGAATACTTAAACTCCAAATTGAGTGGATGTGCTGTTAATCTCACAGACGGATCTTTGAAAGCTTTGCTTAGTCTGTTGACTGAGTTGGGTTCTCTCAAAAATTTTTCTTCCAGATCAGGCTACTTTATGTTTGAACTTTTATCGTTTGAATCTGCGCTGAGATTGTTTTCCACTGCATTCAAAGTACACAATGGTTACAAAGATACCAGTCAAATGGTTGACAATATCGAGATGTTTATCAAAAATTTTCGAAACGCCAACTCTGCTTCTTCAGATGGCAAGCTTCTCAATAATCCATTTTCGTCTCTTAGGCTATACGACATCCACATAGTGGTCAACGAAATTGCAAACATGGGCAACAACATAAATATTCAGTTAGGGGATAGTATAATTGCAATGATTAATACGAACAAACAGGACATTGACAATGCAAATGCCTATCATCTTCACAGATTGGATCAATGCATCCAAAACTTGCATGAATTAACTGGGGCTAAGGATAACTCCTGTACCTTAGAATTCGACTTATAGCATACACATGATTAACTTAGTCATACATTTTTAACGATAATAAATAGTAAAATACATTCAGTAGATTGGTGTTCCCCTTTCCACGACCAACTCTTTAAATACGTAACTTATCATACAAGCACCCTAGCAGCAATATCTACGTCTTATTGATTACTTCTACTGTACATTATTATCCAACCATCCTATTTGATGTCCCTTTGCTCTTTAATCAACGCGATTTCAGCCTCTAACTTATCCTTACCCTTTTTAACTTCCAATAATGCCACGACTGATCTCAAAAGCTGATCATATTTTGCCATGGTTTTTCTTGTAGGCATAGTAGGTTTCCAATTTGTTCCCCCAGAGGTAGGAATTTCTAATTCTTGGAACAAATTGTTGACCGACTTCAAAACCGATTGCCTCTGTTGCAATCCCGGCAATCTTTGCTGAGACCGGAGTGTAACACCTGGATTGAGTTTATCATTGGCATGATAATGTAAACCGTATGCCTCTTCTTCCTTTGTAGTTAAACGCTTAGCCAACAACTGTTGAATTGAATTGGGCTCTTTGGATCCAGAATTGGATTGATTTTGCTTGACTAAGCCAGCCAAGTAACTCTGTAGATGAGTCTGGAAGTTGCGGTCTTTACGTACAGAAGAAGAAGCAGCCATAGGGATTGGAGGAGGAATAGGATCAACCGATCCTTGAGATTTTGCTACCTGCAGTTGCTGGCGTTTCTTCTGGTGTTTATCTAAGATCATGAGGTTACTATAGAGGTTAGCCAAACCCTGCGACGACTGGTATTGCAGTACAGACTGAGAAGATTGGGGCAGGTCAAGCAAGTTGAGAAGATACAGACGTTCAGAAAGCATTTTCTTGGCGGCTAATTCGAATCTACGGGCCTCAATCACCAAGCTTTCCTCTTCAGCGATCTCTGCTGGGGTTCTTGTGAGCAAATTTTCCAAATACTGCTTCCTTTCGACCTCTTTCGTCTTAGAAAACGAGTGAAGAGACTCCAAAAGACTTGGATTTGCGTTTGGATCATTCTTGAGCACTTCGTAGCATACCCTATAGTAATGTTCCTTCATATCTTCCATTGTACGACCTCTATATTTAAAACGATCGACAATTACGTTCCATTTCAAGTCAAAGGCGGCACAAATATCAAAGAGATGCTCGGTTTCTTCGTATGACCACTCTACTGGGTCTTCTATGGGCTCTTCCTCGATCTCTACTGAGGTTTCAGTGGTGGGATTTGCACCCGTTTCTTCACCCGGAGACGTTTTTTCTGATACCGAGGCTTCTGAAGGAGTCTTTTTGGTGGAAGTATCTGATGCTTCAGCGGCTGCAGTAGATGCCAGACCTGCCAGGCCTGCCAGTTGCCCTGCCAGTACCCCATTCTGGGTCTTCTTGTCCGCTTGAATCTTCTTTTTCTGCTTCTCCTCTCGTTCTTTCTGTCTTTCAACTTCCCGTTCTTTAGCCCGGCGTTTTTCGGCAGCCAACTTCTTCATTTCGGCGATTTCATGCTCTCGAAACTGTGGGAGAAGTTTGATGTATTCATCTTCAGGCATGAGGGTAGGAAGACTCAATTTGGTGTTGAATTTATCGAAAGAATATGGCCTGGTATCCTGTTCCAAAAGTTCACGGGAGCCTCTGACCCAATGGTAGTATTTTGGACCCTTTCCGAGCGGTTGGAAGGGCATCTTTGACCATGGAGAAGGCTTTGTATTCATTTTGTCTTTAATTCCTCCACTAGAGGCCCCATAAGTTGCCCCTGGGAGAGCCACTGGAGGAGTGTTGGGTCCAAGCAAAGAGTAGAGTTCTCTGGCCATTCCACTGCTCAGTTTGGGAGGTGGAGGTCCATCGGAGCGCTGACGTTTCCTGGGTGGCTTCTGTTGGTCCTGTTGAGAGTCCCGCTGGATGTTCAACACGTCTAGAACATCATTAGCTGACATGTTGGCCTGTTATGGTGGTACTGAAGTTGTTTAGAAATTATCTGCCGGTGTTGGAAAATGGGAGTTGCAGAAATTTAGACACAAGAATTTTAATATGAGATTGAGTGAGAGAGAGAAGAAAAGAAGCTGGAAGCAAGAAGAGCTGTAATGCAACGGTATGGAGAGCTATAATGTATCAGTATGAAGAGCTGTTATTCTACCCAAGCTTTTATTTAACGACATCAAATCGAAAAAATGCTCTTTACAACATCATAAATAACTCCATCATTCTGTATTTCCCTTGCCATGGTTGCAATTTTCTATATATCTATTTCGTTTTTAAACTGCTGAATGATAAGGCGACTCCCTTCCTCAACCCAATTCTTCTACCCTTTGCTACTCTACGCCACCCTACGCCACGTAATGGTACAATGATGAACTGTTTGCATCCCGTTTCAAGTATTCCTTCTCGATTAAGTCCTCTATTTGACGCTTAATCACAATCGTCAGGGGAAGAAACCGATTCTGCAACACCCGGATAAGCTCACTTATAAGCTCATTATGCGAGAGGGACTGCCGAGACTTCATTATCCGTACAATAGCTGCATTGATTTCTAAGTTCCGGCCCTCAGAAATGCTATTACCAATTTCCTCCATCTCTTCGTCTTGTTCAGTTCTGACCGGTTTCTTCGTCTTCCCTCCACCACCACCACCTCTACTTGAACTGGTACTCGAACTGGCCGAAACTGTCAACACCTTCACCTTGACTGAAGGTGCCTTGAACTTGTCATTGAGTTTGAAAACATCCCCATCATTCACCTCTTTACTCATGGGTGATTTGATCAACAATCTCAGTCGTGGCGCCACGGCAATCGATTGTAATTGTCGCTTAAGGTCTGCCTCTGGGATCTTTGTGAGTTCCAAAATCTCCTCATATTTGAGCTCTATCATTTCATCAAATGCCAGTACGGGTACCCCAGCGTCATCTACCAGTTGAGGGGCAAACAAAAGCATCACTATGCCCGCATATGTAGCCAAATTGATTTCGTAGGTCCTCAGCGGGTAAGTTATGAGTAAATCCATAGATCCAAACTTTGGACTCCAAAAAAGCGATTTATTGTCGTTCCTGGACCCAGATATCCACCATGCCTCAAAACCAGACATCGTTTGTTTAAGTTGACTGGGCCAGGGGAAATCTTCTGGCTTCGAAAATCGGGTGTAATCCTTAGTCATGGATTTTGGCCACTCAGCAACATTACAAATCTTCAATTCAAGATCAATAGGACGGACGGGTTGAGATTTTTTCCATTGAGAGGTCAAATCTCTCAGTTGCTTTATATCTCGGTTCATCTTAGCCACTTTTTCAAGCAGCGAAGTACCCAATTCTTCGCCAAGTTTGGAGAGGACAAAATCTTCTATGCCTACCGATCCACCCGTCTTTCCACGGGTTTCCACCATTGCAATAGCACCTTTCAGATTAAGGAAACGTTTGGCAAAATGATTGGCATAATGGATTTCAAATGCATCCTTATCTTTAATATAGCGAAGAAACACGTTAGACATCGAAATAACATCTTCTATTGACAATTCTACTGGAGCAGAAGAACTCTTAGCCTCTACAGAAGATCGGAGCATACTATTTACTCCCGATCCTCCAGCTTTCTGTTTACTAAGAAGTTTTATGTGATGATCCATGAATATGGAGAGAAGCTCTGGAGCATTAATGGTTGGATCAGTCTGTCCAGAGGACTTTGAGCCAGACTTACGGTTTATCATGTCTCTAATAGCCTCTGTTATCGTCTGATTCATGGTGATATCATTTTCAAACGCCTTGATCTGCATTAATTGGCGTCCAAGCCTCATAACAGTATTAATATATGCAGCAGCAAACACCAGAGGACTAGAACCGGCCCCCTTCTTCCCTGTTGCCAGAGTAGAGGAAAGGCCACGTAAAATGGCGATGATTTTCCCTCCCTGACTAACTATGTACTCCTTTAGACGGCTTTTAAGTAACTCGTGCTTCTTGTCGATACGGCCAACAAGACCATATAAAAGCAGAATTTCTTCGTAATTTATCGGTAGTGGCTCACCTACGGCAGTACTATTATATATAAAGGGATAAAACCAATACAGGAGACCCTGTTGGCTTTCTGGAAGCATCATTATTGTGTCGATTTTGTCTCTGATCAAGATATTGTCCTCAAGTTCCACCACCATAGGATGGGTTGATTCTGGTAAAATTTGGAGCATCCTTTCTTCTTCAGCGGCTATAATCTGGCTAACCTCCATGACATATTGAGTCCCGGTCACGCTGGAGTCCTTTGTAGGGTCATATTTCTGGGCAAATCGGGTGAAAAATTGGACCAGTGCATCCAAGTAGCGTTTTTCAAAGTAAAATTGATAGAAACTGCGGGTTTCGTCGAGTTGCTCCATCATGTTTACACACTTGGCCACATAATGCTTTGTGGTAAGCACCTCACCATCTCGAGCCCTGGAAACTTCCTGGATGATGACCTGAATTAGTTTATCACCTAACTCCATATTATTATATTCGAGTACGTACTCCTTAAACAATTTTATCCCCAAGTCGTTGGTAAGAAGTTTCTTGTTCTCCTTGACGTATACTCTATTCAAATACATGAGTACATCCAGAATGAATTTCATCAGCTGAAGATGTTCATTCCATTCAGTAAGAAGGCTCTGGAGAAAACCCTGGGCATCATCAGAATGCAGCACGGCAAGAACATATTCTCGTCTTTTCGTTAAATGTGTCTGGATGAGCTCGGAAACCTTTTCATAGAGTTTTCCGCCATGTTTTCGGAGAACAAGCATGTACGCCTTCCGATAGAGCTGCTCGTATGAGAGATTTGAGACATTTTTGCTCTGGATTTGAGAAATTGCAGCAGCCAAAACATCCCAGTACTTGTCAAAGTCGACTTCATCACCTCCGCCAACAACCAGGCTCACTAGAGACCGTCTGGGCGGTCGGATCTTGGTTCTCTTGTTGCCTGGTGGAAGCATTAAGGTAAGTGGAATATAAGTGGGAGGCCACCATTTGTAAGATGAAGGTGGGAGCAATCAAGCATCAATTGAAAGTCGCAAATCGGTGGGGCACGTGCAGAGAGCAAAAAGAGAGAGAAGAGAGAGAAAGAAGGGGGAGAGAGAAAGAAGGGGGAGAGAGAAAGAAGGGGGAGAGAGAAAGAAGGGGGAGAGAGAAAGAAGGGGGAGAGGGATGAGAGATGAGAAGAGAGATGAGAAGAGAGAATAGAAGAGTGGACGGAGAGTAAGAGTGGGAGATTGATCCATTGTCCACCATTACATTTGTCCTCAGAACTGCCCACAGTTGTCCAACTTTATCAATTTCCGGAGTGTATATTGTAGCCGATCCATCTGCCTATTTATGATTATATTGCCAACCCACAATTTGCAATTCGAGCGACTGGTGTTGTTATTTTCCAACATTATCTCTTACCATTTGGTCCTCTATCATTACCGTTGGTAATTTCTTGTAACATTATTGTAACATGTAGGAACATTCTTTCTCGTTACATTCATGTTGTGTGCAGCAAATCCATTAATCCATATCTTACCGCCGCATTTGTACGTACACTAGCGAATATGAATACCAATTGCCCTACCTTTCCTATTTTCTACCGGCAGCACAACCATACTGCGGAATCTCCGAAGAATAAATCTTCTACATCACCATTTAGAACTCATTCATCATTAAATTATCAACCTTGTGGCCTCCATACATCTCCATATGTCTCCTCTAACCCCACACTGACTCATCCCTACCATTGCCGCCGCTTCCCTTACCCTTGGACCACCGGTTCCGCTCGTGTGAGCAGTCCTGCACTCCACCACACCTGACTAAAGCTCCGCCGCCGATTGGCCTGATTCGCGCCGGTGCCGGCCCGCTTTCGCGGACGTCGAGAGCTCCGATGACTATAAAAATTTCACAGTACCCCACGAAAGCAAACTACAAACATGGCTCCACAAACTCTCTACGACAAAGTGTTCCAAGACCACGTGGTCCATAAGGACGAGTCCGGCTCGTACCTCCTCTACATAGACCGTCATCTTGTCCATGAGGTCACCTCGCCTCAAGCTTTTGAAGGCTTGAAAAATGCTGGCAGAAGTGTCAGAAGAACGGACTGTACTTTGGCTACTGTAGATCACAACATTCCTACTGTGTCCAGAGCAAATCTTAAGGATCTCGACCTGTTTATCAAGCAGGATGACTCCCGTCTTCAAGTGAAAACTTTGGAAGAAAACGTTAAGGACTTTGACATCACATACTTTGGCATGACCGATGAACGTCAAGGTATCGTGCACGTGGTGGGCCCAGAACAAGGGTTTACCCTCCCAGGAACCACCGTTGTGTGTGGAGACTCTCATACTTCAACTCATGGTGCCTTTGGTGCCCTTGCTTTTGGTATTGGTACCTCTGAAGTGGAACATGTCCTTGCTACTCAGACAATCATTCAGGCCAAGTCCAAGAACATGAGAATCACTATCCGTGGTTCACTCAAGCCTGGTATAACCTCTAAGGACCTTGTTCTTCATGTCATCGGGGTCATTGGAACTGCTGGTGGTACTGGTTCAGTGATAGAGTTTGCAGGCCAGGCCATCCACGAGCTTTCCATGGAAGCCAGAATGTCCATCTGTAACATGGCCATTGAAGCTGGTGCTAGAGCCGGTATGATCGAGCCAGATGAGATCACTTATTCTTATATTAAGGGCCGTCCATTGGCTCCAAAGGGTGAGCAATGGGACAAGGCTGTCAAGTATTGGAGCTCTTTGAAGACCGACGAGGGCGCAGTTTTCGATGATGAGATCGTCATCGAGGCTGAAGACATCGTTCCAACCATCACCTGGGGTAACTCTCCTCAAGATGCTCTCCCTATCACTGCATCTGTTCCAGACCCTGCAAATGTTGATGACCCAATCAAAAAGTCAGGTATGGAAAGAGCCCTTAAGTACCAAGGCTTAACCCCAAACACCCCCTTGCAAGAGCTCAAGATTGACAAGGCTTTCATTGGTTCTTGTACCAACTCACGTATTGAAGATCTCCGTGCTGCAGCTAGAGTCGCCAAGGGTCACAAGAAGGCTGCTTCCGTGAAAGAGGTTCTCGTTGTGCCCGGATCCGGTCTCATCAAGACCCAAGCTGAAAAGGAAGGCTTGGACAAAATATTTGAAGCTGCTGGATTCTCCTGGCGTGAAGCTGGTTGCTCTATGTGTCTTGGTATGAACCCAGATATTTTGGACCCAGAAGAACGTTGTGCCCTGACCTCAAACCGTAATTTCGAGGGCCGTCAAGGTGCCTTGCTGAGAACTCATTTGATGCTGCCGGCCATGGCTGCCGCTGCTGCCATCAAGGGTCATTTCACTGATATCAGAGACTGGGAATACCATGTGGAAGACGAGCCTCTTGTCAAAGTGCTGTCTGAGGAAGACAAGGCTTTACAAGAAGCAGTCTACGACCACGAAAAGCAGGTTCTTGGTACCTCCGAGGCTGAAGTGCAAGAGGAAATCAACGACGTTCCTGTCAAGAGCGCTGCCGCTACTAAAACTGTCAAACCAGTCGCTGGTTCTGCTCCTGCTCCAGCTGGAATGGACAAGTTCGTAGTTCTTTCGGGAATTGCAGCTCCACTTGACAAGGCCAACGTCGACACCGATGCTATCATCCCTAAACAGTTCCTTAAGACCATTAAGAGAACCGGTTTAAAGAACGGGTTGTTCTACGAACTGCGTTTTGTCAAAGACAAAAATGGCAAGGATGTCGAGACCGACTTCTGCTTGAATGTCGAGCCTTATAGAGCCGCTGAGATTCTCGTGGTCACCGGGGATAACTTTGGATGTGGTTCTTCTCGTGAGCATGCTCCATGGGCTCTCAAGGACTTTGGAATCAAGTGTTTAATTGCTCCGCTGTTCGGTGATATCTTCTACAACAACTCATGTAAGAACGGTTTGTTGCCCATCAGAGTTCCACAGGAGGTGATCAAGGAGAAAATCTACCCATTGGCCGTGGCCGGACGCAATATCACAGTCGATTTGCCAAAACAACAGATCAGAGATGACCAGGACAATGTTCTTGCCGAGTTCCCTATTGAACAATTCCGTAAGCACTGTTTGGTCAACGGGTTAGACGACATTGGTTTGACCATGCAAAAGGAAGAGCACATTTCTAAATACGAAGCCCTCAGAAGAGACATCTACTCTTTCTTGGAAGGTGGATCAAAATTGATCAAACCAGTACGAGGTGCTAAGAAACTGGTTTACGGTTTGAAGACCCAGGAATGGTAAATATTCACGAAATAATCTACGAAAGTATCAATATGAAGTGTAGCTATTGTGTAAGTTTTAAATTCTTCTATGTAACTGTGGACAATTTAAATACATCTTTAGTGTGGAAACTTGTCCCCTATGATGTTTACCATTTGTTCAAGTGGTATATGTATTCTTTACGTATTGTGATGATAGGAATTAGGAAAAATAGAACTCTCTTCCTATTTGGGCGTGGCATAATCCCCAGGCATGGTCTGGAGTGCCTCGTCCTTAGGTCCATCTTGCAAAATGTTTTCCATTACAAATTTAGGATGGAAGGCTGCAACCAAAGCCATAACTATCACCATACAAGTACAATCGAAAACATACACGAATGTGGCATGTCTGAAAATATAACCACCCCAACCATCGGCATATTCCACCAAACGGAACAAGTTTCTAACAAAAAACAAAGCGATCACCACATAGAGTATTTTGATAAAAGTCTGCCATGAAAATGTACCCTTTGAGATGCAGCGGATCCTCAAGTCGATCTTGCGGTGAGCGGAGATAACTAAAGCTAAAAAACATGAAAATGACGCCAACTGAATAACAAAACCAAAAATAATCATAGCGGTTCCAGCAGTACGATTAACATTCATGATCTGGATGACAATACCTGCAATTTGTAAAGCAAATGAAACAACGTCGCCTATGATAAATAAGGCTGACTGCAAAGAGGTATTCACAGGTGACACATTTTCCACCTGAAGTTGCCTGAGAAGCTTACCGAAACTTATATATACTGAAGCAGCCAAAAAAATGGGGGCAATAATCACCTGGACAGATTGAGCTCCGTGACCTGCACTATTACTGAAAAGTCCAGTGACTTCAAGTATGCCGCCAATTATGAGCCAAATCATCATCCAAGAACGTTTCCATGTCATCAAAATAACATGAGCCGCAGATGCTATAATAAAGAGAACCGCAAATGCTTTCGATGCGGCAGCAGAACTGGAAATACCGTCAGACATGTTTGATGTTAGATGAACTATTGGATTGTTGTAAACACCAAGACTTTGCTACTAGGATTGTACATATATCATTTTCCAAGGTGGCTGAGTGTTCCATCAGTGAGGCAGAGTGTTTCCCCAGTCAAGCGGAGTTGGAACTTTAAATGCGCTCTGAGCGGCTTTAATCAAAAGTTGTTCTACTAAAAGAAAAGTAACATGGCCAGTAATCATACACGGCTGAACACATCACTAGCAAAAGATTGGGAATGTAAACTATCTTCCTAGTACTGCCAGTTTTGTAACCAAAAAAAAGGTTCCCTGTTGATCTTTTGACGTTATTGTGAACCCTCGGAGTATTCCTTCGGGCTTCTGGGCTTCAAGCCATTGCTACAGCTGCTTGCAGCCATTCGGAGAAATGTACCGAAATGCGAAGTATTTTTAGGTGAAGGTGGCTATGCAAATCTGATGAGCTTCGAACTACCTTCTGAACGGACTCCATGCCTTCCCTCAAGGATCAGCGTAAACGCCGGAGGAAAAAGTTTTCATGTTCTAACTGTCAAATAAGAAAGAAAAAGTGTGATAGGAAATCTCCCTGTTCATTATGTGTCAAACTCAACTGTGAAGATACCTGTCGTTATATTTCTGCTGCTGTTCCATGTGGTAAACCCTTGAACAATGTACCACAACAAGTAGAAAGCAACTCGGTGGGCTCTCTAGAGTTATTGAATAAAGACATGTTATTCTCCAAACAGCCTTTTGTTATTTTGGATACACTCTACCCGAGTGGATTTCCACACAGCGAGCTACCTCTTCGCAGAGGGCTCATGTCGTTGATCACCATGACAGAAGCTGATCCAGCCACACAATTAATACGAGAATATGTGAGGAGATATTCACTGAGCAGAGCTGTGGATAAGCCAAATCAAGAAATTGAAACGAAATCGAAAGAGATACTTGTTGAAAGCTACATACCTCGGATCGAGAGTAACACCAGCGATGAGGATTTGAAGAGGGCTCGACTTGCTATTTCGAACTATGGTGCAACCATTGCTGTAACTCTAGCAGAAGATGAAAATCTCACCCATAGATCGTTAATAGACCAGATATTAACACTTCTTCCCTCATACCCTGTTGTTGTTAAAGAAATCTCTTACTTTTTCACCCACGTATGTGGTTATCCGGTATTGCATGAGTCTTCGTTCAAAACAGCAGTGGAAACCCTCTACAGGCTCCACTTGAAAACGCTGGAAGATGGCTACATATTAGATATATTACAGTTTCCAAAATCTTATCTTGCAACAATAGCTTCTCTTTTACTTGTCCTACGTTTCAATTACATAGCCCTGGCCATCGGTGCCGACAGAGTTGATCACCTCATAGTACCCTTAGATACCGTCAACACAGTGGAGAACATATTAAGAGTTTTTGACCACACATATGACACAAGCTGGGAACTCATACAAGCCTCTTTACTTCTCTATGTTTATAGACTACAGGCGCCAGAAAGTGATTGCTACACTAAAAATGGAAGACCAGAAGTGGCGCTAGCAGAAATTATGACCATGACAAAATCAATGCTATCAGTTTCAGAGGTATCTCTGGAAGGTGCTGTCGTCACACCACTGTGGACGAACTTTAAAAAATCACTTTGCTATCTATTGGCTCTTATGGACGTTGAAAGATGTGTATTTTTCGGGAAATGTACCGATGTTACCTGGCCAACTCTTTCTAAAGACCTTCCACAACCGTCAATAACTGAATCTAGAAGCTTGACGTCATTTTGTTCTATACTTCACATTGTGCAACCTTTGGTTCAAGACCTTAGAAGCTTGATATCAAAGACTCTTTGTGAGGAAGCGACTGAATCAGTGCAAGGTATCATACAGACTATGTCAAGCTTCCAAGAAAAAGTTGACACGTCGCTAGGGAGATTGTCGGACTATTTGATCAATACACCCAGTCTTTCGAACTGCTTCAAATTCCATATTCTTTTAGTTTGTAAAGCCTACCTTCTTTTGCTTTACTATTCATTATATCTTGCTGCTGAGACCAAGCAATTCTATGAATTCAGCTATTATTGTCTCGAGCAGCAGATCTCTATAGCATTTTCTGACTTCAGCTGTCTCAATAAGCGTCTATTGAAGTCAGGTCATTTGATGTTCGACCATTCTAGTAGATTACTACTTCCGGTATTTGTTGCATGCAACAGACTTCAATTTCTTTCATGTCGAGTAAGAGTGAGATCAGCTTGTACAATGAAAGAAAGTTTGATTCACAACTCTTTGCCCCTAGCGGAGAGATGTAGGTCTATTATGTCACAGACTTATTCCGTCGAGGGCAGAGCATATGAATTCATCGAAGAGTTAGGAATGTCATATCGACTTGCTTTCGTTCAGGCTAAATCACATTATTTTGGACAAAGAGTGTTCACAAAGGACTGCTATCTAGCATTTGATCCAGAACTAAGTACAAAAACAGTTTTCCATTATCCAGAAGAGAGCCTTGAAAGGATAGACCGAATCTTATTCAATGCTGCAAGTAGTCAGCTATTTATCGAAACGGCTTGTCAACTTATTGATGAAGCAGGGTCAGAAGATAGAGAGGACACTGAAGTTAGGATCCTTCAACTTGAAAAAATGTGGAATGCTATAGATCAAATGAACACTCGCTCTGCATTGATCAAACGTCGTGCTCTTCATCCAGTACTCAACAGCCCAGGGCTCTGGAGTGGAGACCTTGATGGATTTTTCCCCACTCCAGACGAATTTTTAAACCGTAACTACTAACTCTCAATCGTATTTCATCTAATTATACTACAAAATTCATCCGCTGATCACTCAGGGAGTCTCTCTACAAGTTTTTGCATACATGAACCATTTATAGATTCCCAATTTCAGATTAACTCGCGTTCTATCTAGAACCGTCGGTCCTTGCGGTTATGGTATGGATAATCATCACCAGATTGGACATATCGAGATAACAATCGCTTAATGTACATAATTAGTGTGTAAATTCACATTCACAAATATAATTTCCGTCATTATAGCTGCAAAGTAGTTCCCTTGCATTTAGAGCCATTAAACTTTAATACTTCCGTAATGTAAGCGGTTTATAGTAGAAAACGCCTAATTTCTGCAACGCCGACGCAAATCCGTCGTGAAATCTGTTGAAATTTGCGTTCAATCCGACGTTGTAAATCAATCGGCCTTGTCACTCATAACATTCTTCACCGGCTCAGTATCATTAACATACAACCGATGCTCCTGTATGTACCTTATCACTGAGTTTGGCAACAAATATTGTACAGACATACCTCTCCGAACAAAAAGTCGTACTTTCGTCGACAGAATATCGTTGTATATCAATTGTTTAATTACCAAGACGTTGCGTCTATGCTCATACATGAGATCATGCAGAAGTAAAAACAGCCGCACGTCAGAACCAGTTCTTTCCACGATAAGACATCCGTAGCGACCCAAAATATGATGTAAGTCTTCAGCAGCCCATACATCAGGCTCTCCCATCAGTTCAATGAGATCTCCACCTGCGAGAAGCATGATCTTCACCGGTCTCTTCTGTCCGGATTGCGTCATGATACCACCACGTTTGACATTGATTTCTTCGTTGAAATGATCAAGAACCAAGGCCGTACGGGTATATCGTGGCTGCAACAGCTCCCATGCATCTACCATAAGCCACAGAGACGTTCTCTCACATGCAAGTTCACACATACGAACCCGATGATGGGCTGGAGCAAGACCTTGCTTTTTGTAGTTGGATGAAACGGGGGAATAGTATCCACCAATGACCTCAAAGCGGGTCTGTTCAGAGATGGCATCGAGAGCCATTTCAAACATGCGGAGATGAAGATACGTTATAGGAGAAAACAGACCACAAGCGACGATAACTAATGGTGATTTGGCATCGTCAGTCAAGGTGGTGGCTAGACGGTGAGCGGGGAAGGAATAATCGGTCAAAGACTTCGCCTGGCGCTGGACACCATGGGGCACTTCCTCCAAATCTGCAATCTGAGAACTTTTCACCTTGATTGAAGGGGGAAGTATTGGCCTCTCAGCTGATTTTTGTTCTTCGTCGGAAGAAGAATCTTGAAGATCAGTGTGGATTCTGGGGATCTTCAGGGTCGGATGCAGGGTTGAAGGAGCGATTGATGACAGCAGGTTGTTTCGAGCAAGATCCTTCAGTGGATGTGGCGTGGGAGCGTCTATGTTTCCCCCCATGTCAGCTAGTACAAACGGCTGGATTGGAGCGTGATTAGGGATCTGGGAAGAAGGAGCTGGGGGTTCGATTTGCTTGCCCAACAGCGGCCTTGTGAAGTCAGGATCGTTAGTGGGGTCCATAAGGAAGTCTTATCCAAGGGTGAAGTGTGCTTGAATGCGGGTCGTTGGCGAGTTTGGCGCTGAAGTGGCGGGGAAAATGAATGGCGGTGGACCAAAATCGAAGCAATGGAAACTAAATCGAAGTGCGAGAAGCGGCAACTTTATATGAAAAAACTGCTGCAAAAGTGGCCGCAAAATGAGAGTAAGAGATTTTTACGGAGGTCACAGCTTCTCCGCCAGGGAAGGATATAGGGAGGCTCACAATTTGGTCTAAGAGCCGACGCGGGCTGAGGGGAGGGAGAAGAGGAGGAGGGGGGTGCAGAAAGAAAGGAATTACTAACGGACTCCGATTCGGACCGTAATAGATCGACAAGAGGCTGGCGATGGAGTTGCAATCAGCACCACCGGTGGCTTAGTAAAGGCGCAGAATGGTGGAAGGAAACTGCTTTAGGGAGTACATCCAGAGATTTGTTGCAGAGTGGAAGGCGATGAGAAAGGGTCTACATATTGACTTAGATAGGAAGAAGGCCATATATAGATTGTAGAAGAGATACAAAAGAGTCATATCAGTGACTTTGCATGTTTTGTGATGGTTTTGACAAATCGATAGAGTCGTGTGGGCGTTAACGACTGGCCCAGCCCTGCCCTGCAACCAGAGTGGAGATTTAAGCGCATAGAAGAGAGCAAGATACATCAACTTACAATGTACTTCAAACAAAGCCGATCCAGGCAATTGGTAACTTTGGCGACCCTGGAAGTCCCGTGAAAAGGCATTGATCGCTCAGTAACGCTAACGTGAATTTGCCTCATTAATTGCGTTTCTGGTCGCTAAAGACCGCAAGTATGACGTGGGGAGTATTACCGGGCTGGTACATCTCAGCAAGTTTATACTCAATGTGTGGCTTCAACATTTATAATGCAAAAAACCTAGGGTATTGACCCCATCCTAGACAGTCCTCGGCCTGTACCATATCACTTTGGACAACCGGTCTGTACCTCGATTTTTGACTGCAACCGTTAAGCGGGTTGAAACCATAACCATCTAGCTCCGGAGCTCTTGGTTAGAACCCCATCCGTTACCGGCGATACGAACTAATTTTGCGCCAACATCGCGCGGCCATATGCTCCGGGCCATAAATCCCCGCTGAGGACCCAATGGTCAACGAACAGGGAGTGATTGAACTTCGATCTATATGTTCATATGCTCACCTTCGAGAACGCAAAGAGGCGACCAGTGATCTAGTTTATTTGTCGGGCCATTGAATCATGTCAGCAAGTAACATCCCTTGATTCTAGCTAACTAACAGTGTTCCCGCCATACTTTGGCGTCTGCAGCAATCTCGATTCTGCCCCACTTCCCGTTTCCTCTCATTTTCCTATTACTGATTTCTATTTTTTAACTGACCGTTTGATTCTTTACTCTAAGGCTATCAGTCTACTTCACGTTTATAGAACCCTCTTATCTTGCAACATCATCCGTTATGATTGCTCGCCCTATCTCTACTTGCCATCTGCTATCTGCTATCTGCCATTTTTGTAAAAATTTGTCACTTAAATTTATCACTTATCTCTCCCCATTTTTCGGAGAACCCCGAACTTTCCTTTTTCGGAAACTCGCGCTATAGTAGTCCGTCCTCGCTAATGCCACCCTGGCCTCCCACTTCGCCAGGTCCCATACTCTCCACTCAATATTGAATTCAGCGGAGGGGGCACAATGCGGGTTATGTTTAGGCTTTGGTATCCAAAAAAATGGCGTCACAGACAGGATTCGAACCTGCGCAGGCAGAACCCAACACCTAGGCTGCTAAGATAGCAGGGTGTCGCCTTAACCACTCGGCCACTATAACGATCTGCGAAGTAAAACGAAAATTGACCATGCTATACAGGTGTCCTCACCAACTATGAACAAACTTTCCATTACTTTGCAATCATTTTCGTCCATGATAACTATGCTAATCACTCTTTCTGAAATCCCGTCTCTATCTCAGATCATATTGCACAAATCCTCTGCCCCACTCTAGCTTTCTCGATCCCGCTTTTTCTTCCACCATTTCCCGATCTTCAACGGTGGCATTTTTCGCGATTACATTTTTCATCAGTAGACCTTTTATCTGATTTCGACTAGTACATTGATTGTCAAAGGCATCATCCATCAAGGAGTCTGACTTCATTCCAGACAAAAGAAAATGTCAAAACCAGTTCGTCCTGCTCGTCGCTTGATGGAAGCAGGTTCTAAGTGTGCCGCAGAGGGTACCGCTTATGGAAAATGTATCTTCGAAAGGTACGCTACTGCCAGTCAAGGCATGTGTGAGCAGGAATTTGCCCGTTTCAAGGCATGTGTGCAACAGAATTATAAAAGATGAGGTACACAAGACAGATCTTAGAGATGTATTGGACATGAGATGGTGTTCTGGTGTTGTTTTGTCTTCCAATCCCATACATATATATATATACATAACTGAACATAGCATTAATTCATTATTACAGGAACAGAGTAAATTTGAGTGACAATTTTTCACCTCTGAAGCTTAGATGTGTTACAATCCATTAAGGTTTTCAGTTGTAGGCATGCTTTTCCTGTTCTTTTCCCTCCTACTCTATTGAAACGTCTATAAATAGCTATTTGTTTCGTGTTTTTCACTTCCTTTTAACCCTCTGACCTGCTCTATAGCTCTAATGCCTCTGTCATACCGTTCCCGTCCTAACTACATGTGTCCCACTCTCCACATCTTTTGCAATTTCATTTCCTCATCATCTCATTTAAACTCCTTTCGAACATCACTCCCCCTCTTTTGCCGAGGTGGTCTGGGTTTCCATGCATGTGAAATTGTCTGCTCGAAAAGGACCCTTAAGTTACTACCTCACTATCAGTACCAATACCCACTCTCAAACCATGTTTTCTTAATCTCCTACCCTCTTTAAACATACTCTGCCTCTTTAACTACAATTTTTTCCAACCTGTAGTCATCCCTATAGTCGTCCCGTTATGGTTGCTCGGCAACCGATTATGCCGTTGTGGGTGCGCGGATGTTCTATTTTGTGGGGTGTACATCATCATCATCAATTCTGAAATTTATTCTACACCATTTCATCATTGACCACGTTTTGCCATCGTGAGAACCCTCCCCAGGATATTTACCACTATTTTGAAAGCTCTTGTTGCTTCATAAACCTTCTTAGCCCGACTGCAGACCATATTTCCGTCGCTAACGCTGATTCACCACTATGGCAGTCGTATTTTCTCGCCCTCTAGTACTGTCGCAGAAGGCTCGGGACCTCATGCTACTCTTAAAGGAGTTCAAACAAGCATACAAAGAAAATAGAATTGTTCTTAATTATCAACTGAGACCAGTCATCCTTTTCCTTAGTACTTTGATTGCCACTGCTGGGTTTAGTGTAGTTTTCTCTATCCGTTCTCTCTTAATCAAATATCAAGATTATACTTCAAAAAGGAAACGTCCAGCTTTGATTAGACAACTGCTGACCATACTTAAAAATGGGTCAAGAGAAATCTTTGTCCCTGAATCTAGTATATCCAAGAAAAGAGGCACTTCTAGCCGTGTCATCATTCCAAAACCAAACAGGGATCAATATGCTGCCGATAAATATCTCTACAAAGATTTCATCGTAGATCAAAGACTTAAGCTGCAAAAAAACATCTTGAATCTGAAATTCATATCGCAGATCATTATAATCTGGAGAATTCTTATCCCAAAAGTGGCTCTGAAAAATACATACCTTTTACTTGCTCAATGCTTTTTCCTTATCTTCAGAACGTGGCTTTCTCTTTTGGTTGCAAAATTGGATGGTCAAATTGTTAAGAACTTAATCGCTGGAAATGGTAAAAAGTTTGCTAGAGATCTTACCTATTGGATTCTTATTGCATTCCCAGCATCTTACACAAATGCTGCTATCAAGTATTTGACTTCTCGTCTTTCCTTACTGTTTAGAACTAACTTGACAAGATATATCCATGATATGTACTTGGATAATGTCATGGCCTACTACAAGATCAATTTCCAAAATATTGAGAATATTGATCAATACATTACTAATGATGTAGCCAAATTTTGTGATCTGATCTGTGGTTTGTTTTCCCTGATGGGTAAACCATTCATCGATTTGGTTTTCTTTTCCGTTTATTTAAGAGACAATTTGGGAACTGGTGCTATTGCTGGTATCTTTGCCAACTATGCTGTAACTGCATGGTTTTTGAAAAAAAACACCCCAGCTTTTGGTAAATTCCTGAAGGAGAGAACGGCTCTTGAAGGCCAATACTATAATGATCATCTCAACATCATCTTGAATTGCGAAGAAATCGGTTTCTACAAGGGCTCAATAATCGAAAAACTCCGTCTCAAGGGTACATTTGATAAGCTTACAAAGCACATCGATAAGGAAATTAACGTATCCTTCTTTTATGGTGCTCTTGAGGATTACATTCTCAAGTACACATGGAGTGCTTGGGGCTATTTCTTTGCCGGATTACCGGTCTTTTTGGATGAATTGTGGCCTAAGGAAGAAAATTCAAGTGTAGTTACTACAGGTCAATCTGCAGTAAAATCTACCAACTCGGAAAGGCAAAACATGCGTCAATTCATCACTAACAAGAGACTTATGCTTTCTTTGGCAGATGCTGGCTCTCGTCTTATGTATTCCATTAAGGATGTCTCTGAATTAACCGGTTACACTGATAGAGTATTCGATTTGTTAACAAACCTTCACATGGTTCATTCTCCTCTCTACAATTATGGGCTGAAATTGGGTTCAAAGGATATTCACGGTACTATTCAAGCAAATTACAAAAATGGTTTGAGATTCGAGAAGATTGATGTCATTATTCCTGGTGAAGAAGGATCAGAAGGTGCACCCCTTGTTGCCAATCTCAACTTCCAGATCAAACAAGGTCAGAATATGTTAATTTTGGGATCCAATGGATGCGGTAAGACTCTGATTGGACGGATCTTGGCTGGTTTATGGCCACTTTACCACGGTTTGTTACTGAAACCAAGTGATGACGACATCTTTTTCCTTCCGCAAAAGACATATTTCACCAACGGAAACCTCAGAGATCAGATAATCTATCCTCATTCGTACGCTGAAATGTTGGAAATGGGCTATAATGATGATCATTTATACCACATTTTACGTGAAGTGAAATTGGAATATTTGTTGACCAGAGAGGGAAATTTCAACGTCAAGAAGGATTGGAAAGACGTATTTTCTGGTGGTGAGAAGCAAAGAATGCTGATTGCTAGAGTTCTTTTCAAGAATCCAAAGTTTGTGATTTTGGATGAGCTGACAAACGCAGTTCTGACCGATGTTGAAGACTACTTATTTGAGCTCTTGCAACAAAAGGATTTCTCATTTATTACACTTCTGCATAGACCACTTTTGATGAAGTACCACGACTTTATTTTGGAGATCAAGAATGAAAATGGTGAAGCTGATCACTGGGAATTTACTGACTTGACCAATGAAGACAATTTGCAGAGTATTGACAACGAGATTAAGGAACTTGAGGCTAAATTGGCGCTGGTTGATGTTTGGGAGAAGAGGAAGAATGATATCGAGCTTTATTTGGATGGTAAGCAAGAGATAAAAGTGTAATCAATGAATCTAGAGCCATTCATAATAGTTTATTTAGTTGATTAACATTATTACATACACGAATACGAATTTGTATGATCAAGGATTTAGAGGGCGGTGTATGGAGTAGATGAATGAGCTTTAGTTATTGGGACGGGCCGGTTAACTTATCATGTCTAGTGGCAGTAATAATTCATATTCAGCTTTTCATTACTGAAAGTTTCTGTTGCTGCTATCCACCTCCAACATCAATTGAAGTAATCAATTATTTCTTTCAATTTAGAGCTCTTACTGCTTATCTATTTTATCTGTCAAAGAAGGAAATTGCGGAATTATGCAGCAATTAAATGCAAGCGAAGAATTGAGAGCAAAGAACAAGAGAAGACATCAAAGATACAGAGATCAAATAAGAAAGTGGATGAGAGATCAGATGCTGAGAATAGATACGAAGAAAAGTTACTGATCCTACACTTTGAAATCACAGGTACAACCCAACCCCCTTCTCTTCCGCCCCATAAATCTACCCAATATCTAACCTCTTCTACTTCTACTATCCAGGGTCCCACACCCACACACCAGGAATAATACCATTCCCAATTTTCTGCACTCCAATTTTCCAACCTACTTAGCGCGTTTCGACTTTTCAGATCCAAAGAAGTCATGTCTACTTCAACAGACGTTGTAGCCAACAGGGCCAAGTATTTCGTAGACAGCGTTGTGCCGGCGGACTTGAAGGACGAAGCTGCACGAAGGTATAAGTACCTCTTGGGGCTCACGGATCTTTTCCGTCATTTTATCAACACGCGTGCCATTGATGATGCTCTGCTTCGAGAAGTGGTGAACTCTACCGGACCCAGCGGGTCAAACAGCTCCAAATTGTCCGCCAGTGAAGGCGCCGACGGTGAGAGAATTACCACCGCTACGGGCAACAGAAGAAAGACGGAAAAGGAGGAAGATGCAGAGCTTTTGCAAGAAGAAGAAGAGGATTTGGGTTCGTCCAACGGAAAGCCTCGTCATTTCGAATTCACCGAGAGTCCAGGGTATGTAGAGGGCAAATTGAGACCTTACCAGATCCAGGGTCTCAATTGGCTTGTAAATCTTTACGAAAATAACCTCCTGGGTATCCTTGCCGACGAAATGGGGTTGGGAAAGACATTACAAACGATTTCGTTCTTAGGGTACTTACGATACTTCAGAGGTATTAATGGACCACACATTGTTATTGTTCCGAAGCTGACTTTAGATAATTGGGCCCGTGAGTTCCTGAAATGGACTCCTGAGGTACGTACGTTGGTGGTCCAGGGTGACAAGGATGAAAGAAATCTGCTTTTGCAAGACCGTTTGATGAATTGTGACTTCGATGTGGTGATAGTCTCTTATGAAATCGTTATCAGAGAAAAGCTGTTCTTCCGTAAATTTGCATGGGAGTATATTGTAGTCGATGAAGCCCATAGAATCAAAAACGAAGAGTCACTTCTCTCCCAAATTATTCGTATGTTCCATTCTAGAAACCGATTACTTATCACTGGAACACCACTTCAGAATAATTTGCATGAATTGTGGGCTCTTTTGAATTTCATTCTTCCCGATATCTTCTCCAAATCTGAATCCTTTGACGCCTGGTTTTCCAATTCAGAGGAGGAGAACGTAATCTCCCAACTTCATAAAGTATTGAAACCTTTTTTGCTCCGTAGAATAAAAGCTGACGTTGAAAAATCCTTGCTTCCTAAACAGGAACTCAATGTATACATCCGAATGTCTGAAATGCAGAAAAAATGGTATCAGAAGATTTTAGAGAAAGATATTGATGCTGTAAATGGGGCAAATGGGAAAAAGGAGCTGAAAACTCGACTTCTTAACATTGTAATGCAACTCAGAAAGTGTTGTAACCATCCTTATCTCTTTGAAGGTGCCGAGCCGGGTCCTCCTTACACTACCGATGAACATTTAGTATTCAATTCCCAAAAAATGGTCATTTTGGACAAGATGTTACGTAAATTTCAAGAGCAAGGACTGAGAGTGCTTATATTTTCACAGATGAGTCGAATGTTGGACATTTTGGAAGATTATTGCTACTTCCGGGACTATAAATACTGTAGAATTGATGGGCAAACCGACCATAGTGACAGAGTTAATGCAATTGACGAGTATAATAAACCTGGAAGTGAAAAATTCGTATTTCTTTTAACAACAAGAGCCGGTGGTCTTGGTATCAATTTGACCACTGCAGATATTGTCATTCTTTTCGACTCTGATTGGAATCCACAGGCTGATTTGCAAGCTATGGATAGAGCTCATAGAATCGGTCAAACCAAACAAGTTAAAGTATTCAGATATATTACTGATAATGCCATCGAGGAGAAAGTATTGGAAAGAGCAGCCCAGAAGCTAAGATTGGATCAATTGGTGATTCAACAGGGTAGAAATGCTGGATCCATCGAAAATCATATGAATAAGGCTTCTTCGAAGGGAGAACTTTTAAATATGATTCAATTCGGAGCAAAAGATGCATTTGCTGAAGGTGGAGCCGTGAAAGACGATGAAGATATAGATTTGGATGCAATTTTGAAGGCTTCAGAGGATAAAACTAAGCAGTTGAATCTGAAATATGAAAAATTGAATCTCAATGCCCTTAAAAACTTCTCCAATGAAGAGAGTGTGTATGAATGGAATGGAGAGAACTTTAAAAAGAAAGAAACGTCACTGATTGAGAATATTGGACACGGCTGGATCAATCCTGGTAAGCGTGAACGTAAAGAGAATTATAGTGTCGATCTGTACTATAAAGATGTACTTCAAACTGGGGGACGAAGTGGTGGGGCCGCTAGAAGTGGACCAAGACCTCCCAAGATTCTTAATTTATATGACCATCAATTTTACCACCCAAAATTATCAGAGATATATGAGTTGGAGAAAAACCATTACAAAAAACTTACTTCCTATAAAGTTCCTTTGACTGCTGGTCCACCTAAAACCCTTAAAGAGAGATTGTTAACACAAAAATTAGAACAGGAGGCCATCAGTAATCTGAGAGCCATTACCGAAGAGGAAAAGGAGCTGAAAGAAAAATATTTGAAGGAAGGATTTGGTAATTGGAATCGTAAAGAGTTTGTCCATTTTTTGTCTGCTAGTAGTAGGTACGGAAGAAACCTGATTCGAGCAATTGCTGCCGAATTTGATGATAAGAGTGAAGAAGAGGTTCGTGAGTATGCTCAAGCTTTCTGGCGAAATTATGAACAAATTGAAGGTTACGAAAGAATGATCAACCAAATAGAGCAAGGTGAAGATAAGATCAGAAGACTCCGTACACAAAAGGAGCTTTTAAGAAGAAAATTGGCCCAATATAGATTCCCACTTCAAGAGTTGGTGTTAAAATACCCCCCAGCACCGACGACTAAGCGTGTTTTCTCTGAGGAAGAGGACAGATTTCTTCTTGTACAACTCTATAGGTATGGGATTGATCGTCCAGATGTTTACGAGAGGATAAGAGATGCCATTAAAGACCTGAGATTGTTCAAGTTCGACTTTTTTTTGCAGCTGAGAAATCTGGGTGAGTTACTGAGAAGATGTGGGACGTTGTTGGGTTGCATTCAAAAGGAGTTTACAGTCCCCGATAAGAAGAGAGCGGCAGAAACTACGGCATCTAGTGTGAAAAGGGCAAAGAAATGAAGGAGATGCTACCACAAGGATAGAAGGATGAACTTATAAGATGCAGAGTGGTAAATGTAAAGATAATTATTTCCAATGGACAAGATCCACTGAGGTAGATGTTGAGTTCAATGTAGATTGAAAAAAAATTGTAGATGAAAGCAGATAGGGTAATTTAATGGAAGTAGATGAATTAAATATATGATTGGTTCGATGGAAATAGATTCACATGTTTCTACCTACAATGCCGTCACATATCAGTTTATTGTAGATTGTGTTTATATATACATACATGCTCAGTTTGCCCTAATCGAATCTACTACGGAAAAGAGTTATCTTATTTTTACGGTGTATATGGAGGTTCTCTACCAAAAATCCCATACATCTACAGCTGCTCTTCCAGCTCTTCCAGCTCCTCGACTAAGGCGTCTACAAGCGGCTCGAAGGTCGGAGGTGCCACCAGTCCAATGAAGCGACCTACTACCTTCCCCTTCGAATTAATGACAAACTTTTCAAAGTTCCACTGTACTCCTCGAAATCCAAATCGAGACGGATATTGAGCTTTCAAATGTGTGAATAGTGGTTCTTCGTAATCTCCATTGACCTCACATTTAGCCATTATGGGGAAAGATATTCCAAAATGCGACCGGATATGTTTTAATAGATCCAAACCATCCAAGGGCTCTTCCTGACCAAACTGATTACATGGAAATCCCAATATCACTAATTTCCCACCATGCTTTTGGTACATCATTTGGAGGTATCTGTACTGAGGAGAAAATCCACAGAGAGATGCTACATTGACAATAATAACCACTTTTCCCCGAAGAGACTGGAGCAGCACCGGCCTACCCTGAATATCCCTACACTCAAAGTCGTACAAGCATTTGTCCATCAAGGAAACGGTGAAGTGGGAAATGGGATGGCGGCTCTGATAGTGATGCGTATATGGTTGGATGTGATTATGTGCAGGAATCGGAGTTTCGACGGGTAGTTAAGAAAGTAAGTACCGGGAAGAGCTACACGGAATAGAGAACGAAAAGATTAACAAAGGATTGTGAAAATGTAGAGGTCAAAGAATGAAGCAAGAGAAGAAATGGGAGAAGTAAAGGGAAGGAATTGAAATCATAGGAATGTGGCAACTCTTTTAATTGGTATAATAGTGGCCCAAGTTTGATTAATTGGACAAGGCACTATTAGTATAAAGATTGCCGCATTTCGGCTTACTTGGTGAAAACACCGCAGACTATGAACAGCTAATTGACTCAGAAGGGTCAGAAAACGCATCATCAAGGTGGTGGTATTGAAGAATTGAAGTATAGGGTATTTTATAATAATTTTTTGTGAAGATCGTTACAGGATGTGAGGATGTATATGATGTGGTATGTGTAAGCAGGGCTGATATACGTATTGAAGCTTGGAAAAGACCGATTACCAAATAGAATTGTAATGAATGGTTGATGTATTCGCATTATGAATCCAAAAAACAGTCAAGTTGTGGAATAGCGAATAGAAATAGAGACACATTTTTTTCCCATGATGTCCGGGGTTTAGTTGAGGGGAGGATTGTTGCAATGAAATCCATTAAATACCAAAGACCGGTGGGTCCCCGCAAACTGCAGAGGGTTTGGGAGGCTCAACTGAGGGAGATATGGGAGAGAAACAATGAGGGAGAAATGGGGACAACTACCAAAGATAAGACCATCAAGAGGGGCAGCTATGGAGATAAGCAACAGAGAAGGTGTTACGAACAAATGTTTGAGAGCAATTGCAGAAAGTCGGCCTGGAGAACAAGAACATGAAGGAGAGAGAAGAAGAAAGCTATCAAAGAATGGCACACTTTGAACATAAGCATGAGACAGCAAGATCCACCGAATTGAACATGTGCTTATACGTAAATTTACCAAATATAACATATGCTTAGACATAGGTTTGGTTATTCATTCGTATCCACTGTACATCAAAGCATGTTACTCAATACACATATACATACATATAGTTCTACGTTCAGTGATCCTCATCTGTCATTCATAGGTATATTATGTCATAAGCTTCGCAGTTAAGCGTCGGGTAAGGCCGGTATCACACGAGCGATCGAGCGATCGGAGAAAGGGATGCAGACGGTATGTCTATGTGCAGAACGGAAACCAATTAGGTTAAATTACCGGCAGGCCGGAGGGTATAAAGCGAAGGAGAAGGAGAAGGTAGAAGAAAGGGGATACAAAACTGGGCGGTGTAATCATACAGTAGCCCCACAATAGCCAAATAACAGCCACATTATACCAACTCCCAAAGATACCACAACTTCTCAGCGGGTCCACTAGAAGACACAGAAGATTGACCCTGACGTAATATCGCCTTCTGTCATCCCTTCCTCTCGTCACGGACGGTTAAAAAAAAAACACCAAAATCAGAAGAGGCAAGAAAAAATAACAATCAAGCAAAACATTCCAAATATTTCTAAAATTTTAAATTTTTTTGCTCCGCAAACCCTTCAACAGTACCACCTTCCCTTAGCTTTCCCGTGGCTCCTGCCCCCTTTTATAGACACAAAATGTCATTTAAAATCGACTGGCACAAGCTAGGCACAGACCAGGTACGTTCCTGGACGGAGGAGCTCATTGAAGATGCCCTTAATAGCGGTAAAAGACCATCGATTTTGGCCTCCCTGATAAAAATCAAAGACCTCAATTTTGGTAACCAGGCTCCAGATTTTGAAGTTTTAGAAATTGGTGACCTAGATACCGATAGGTTTAGAGGGATCTTCAAAATTAATTATGATGGAGACTTTTCCTTAACTTTGAACACTAAAGTCGAAGGAAATCCCCTTAATATATATTCACAAGATCTGAAGAGACAAGAGATCAACAATCTGAGTCAATCATTTGTAACCCCAAATTTTTTGCTTCTGAGTGAATCTTTTAATTTACCCTTGGATTTGAAATTAAGTGATATCAAAATTTCTGGAATTGGAATTATTGTTTTTCTGAGACTGAAAGGGTTAACCCTCGTATTTAAAAATGATCCCTTAGATAAGATCAAAGTAAGTAGTACTTTCGATACCGTTCAGGTGTTAGCCAATTTTTTACAAGATCAAATTGAAAAACAAATTCGTGACCTATTCCGAGAAACTTTACCAACTGTGATTCATCAATTGTCACTCAAGTATTTATCTAAACTGAATGGACTTTTGGATCTTCATCTGTCACTTCTTCGTGAAGGTGAGGATGATCGAATCAATTTCCATGAAATTGAGGCCAATAGTAATGAAAATCTCGTTTCAGTAATGAGATTATTCAATGCTCGTGAAAGACTAGACCTCAGAATTCCTAAAATGAAGAATGTAATTCAAAGACTGAGTTTGGAAAAATTCAATCAAAATTTTGCTCCAACTTTACTGAAACTGTTGAAAATTGACACCAGTAGTACTTCCAATCAAAATGGCATCCCTATTAAGTTATTGGAGGCTGATTATTTAGATGTGAATAGAACTTTGGATAAGATTTCCGCGATTCAGACCACTAATTACTACAAGACGCTGCACAAACGTCCTAAGAGACGAGTGATCAAATTGAACTCGAAGAAGAAGACACCAGAGGACAAAGTTTCCGTCCAAACGCCTTCTACCCCTAGAAATCAGACTGTACCTGTGGACATGGAACCCGCTGGATCGGGTTCCGGTGCTTTCAATATGAAGAAATCAATGTCCTTGGCAATTCCTCCAGAACCAGTGAAGGCCACGGCCACAGTAATGAAGCCATCCAAGAGTGCCAATATTTATGTAAGAGAGAATAGTGAGTTTGATAATAGTGGTGTTCATAGCAGTAACCACACCGTGGAGCGTAGCCTCGATAGCCCTGGTGGCAAGATCGATACCATAAGTATCAAACAGCCCAAGCCTGTTAAGCCTATGAAGGCAGCTATGGCTGAGGAGTTTATGAAGATGCACTTGAAGGAATTGGTTATTCCTCCTCCCAGTACACCATCGCCACTTCTGCAACTGTTTAGCAGGGGAAACACTTCCCCAATCAATACAAATTCATCATTGTTGAGTGGAGTGGGTCTTGGAAACAACTATTTCAATTTTACCAATTCAACGGACCATTCTGAGAGAGACAAGTTGGAAGAAGAGTTCAGACGACTGCTTAACTTTGTGAATGCCAAGGAAGTGGTGAAGCTGCAGAATTTGAAGAGAATGGAGGCAGATGAGCTGAATCGGTTGTCGAGGAAGTATGGCATGTTTGCTGACGTTCCGCCTCCATACTACCTGTAAGTATTTATTATGATAATGAGAAATGGATATAAGAAACGATGTAGATGAGTGATAAGGGAAGACCATAGAGAGGTAACATGGGCGATGTGCAGTAGAGGAGAGGACAAGCTAACGATGGCAACGAAGGTAACGAAAAGAACCCTCTACTACTGGATCGTGCCTCTACTGTTATATCAACAATAATCATATCTCTACTACTATTTCAAGCAACAGTTGTATGTCTACTGGTACTTCAAGCAATAATCATATCTCCACTACTGTTACAAGCCACAATAGTATCTTATGCTATCGACGAGAGACCTCTGAGCCCCCTACACCCTGCACATAACCGCATCTTTTTTTATTTATTTATGTTTCCATTTTTGGACTCGAAAAATTGATCTGGCAGAAGAAAGAAGAGCCAGACACTCCATCTACTCATCACAGGAGCGTATTCACGGGTCCATACACCATAGGAACGTCTTTTCATATATATTTGTCTTGATATACACGAGTTTCCACCGTGAAGAATCGAAAAATCCCTTTAAATTACGCTGATTTTCCTCTTTTAGCCTTCACACTCAGCCCGGTACCTTTCGAAGGTTTCTTACATACCAAGTATCCGCCGAATCGACACTCCTAGCTACTCCATATCGTCTAAGTAGCCACCCCTAGAGTGCATATCCTACAAAATATCAACATAGACGAGCAAAACCCCTACTTTCCCCTATTTAAACCTTACAATATCCTTTAACCATGACTTTTGGCTCGTTCGACCAAATCTGTGATAAAGTCCCCTTTCCTATCTGTCTGGTTATCAGTACGGGCAACAACGATACGTTCTCTGACGCATACTTGCCTCAGTGCTATGCTCGGCCCGTTGAAATCGCTAACACCATGATATTCGAAGTCGGCAACGCGTTTGTCCACTTTGGATCCCTTGCAGTGTTACTTATGATTATCTTTAATGTTAGATCCAAGTATACTGCTATTGGACGAGTGGAAATGCTCCATTTTTTCTATCTTTGCATCGGGTTAATCATTCTGACCCTTATCACAGACTGTGGAGTCTCACCACCGTCCTCTGAAAGTTATGCTTACTTCGTGGCGGTACAAATAGGTCTTGCTCTGGCCTGTTGTATCACTTTACTCTATAATGGGGTACTTTTTTTCCAATTTTGGGAAGACGGACTGAAGACTTCGATGTCATTACTTCGAGGAATATCTTTGGCCTGGTTTGCTGCCAACTTCATCCTTGCCCTTTTCACTTTCAAAGGTTGGGGATCACTCAAACCCACTGAAACTGTTGGTGTTTTCATAGTGCTGTACGTTGTGAATGCCATTATTTTGGCTGCTTTTGTAGTAGTTGCTGCTGTTCTTGTTGTGTTTGCTCTTGACTCGTACTGGCCATTGGGAACGATCCTGTTGGGGGTGTTTTTCTTCGTTATGAGTCAGATTTTGCTGTATGTTTTGAGTGATATCATTTGTCTCCATTTGAAGCATTACATAGATGGGACATTTTTCGGATCATTGTGCAATATTTTCACGATTATGATGGTTTACAAGTTCTGGGATCTGATCACTACCGAGGATCTTGAATTCAGTGTTGCTACTGCCGATTATGGAGTTGGATTGATGGATGATGATGAGAAGAGACACAGTACTTTTTTCACGCAATGAATGAAGAAGGAGATGTATTTAGAAAATGAATAATATAAGGTACAGATTGAAGAGAATGATGTAGCGAGGAAGAGTGGAGTAGATGAAGATAGAGTGAGAGCAGATTAAGATAGATTGTAGAAAAGATAATAGATGAGTATAGAGAGAGAGCAGATGGAAATAGAGAGAGAGGATACAAAGATAGAGAGAGTAAATGAAGATAGTGTGAGAGTAAATGAAGATAGAGTGAGAGTAAATAAAGATGGAGTGAGAGTAAATAAAGATAGAGTGTAGGATACAACCCTTGTATCGTATCACTCTGGTAGTTGTCTTGCCCTGTCCTGTGATTATCCTGTGATTAGATCAGACGCACAATGGTGTCAAACCAAAATAGACACTCTTAAAATAGAATCCAAAAAAGAACTGAAGCACAGAATGAAGAACAGGATGCACAATAAGAAGCCAACAAGAAAACGTCCGAAACAACGAAATAACTCCCTTTTTTTAATCAAGAAATCATCAATGTACAGAAAATCCCACATCACCCCTTCAATTACCATACCACATCTCCACATCAACACATCCCACCAATTCTACCACTACCACACAGCCCGCGCTCTCTGCAGGCTACGATGACACCCTCCTGCACCTCTACTCGGCTCTCACACTCTCACACTCTCTAGACATCTCCACATTGTTTCTAAACAATAATCTATCACGCGTTGATTCGACCTTATGACTAGTGAAAGCGGCTCACAGCTCCTCGATAGCGAGACCATCAATCATGTTCTCAACTCTGATGCATCCCTTGATGTGCTTCTTACTCGTCTTAAACAACTGATCAATACTGGTGAAGAATTAGCCAAATTTATAAAGCGGAAAGTCCAGATAGAAGATGAACATTACGGATCACTCAAGAAATTTGCCGCTCAAACCCGGTCTAATTTGAAAGTCCAACAATTGAAACTTAAACAAGATCTGTTTCTGGCTCGTATGGATGAAGTTATTGGATTTGATGAACTTTTATTTGCCCCAGGTCTGCTGTATGTTAAGGCCTTGGGAACCATGTTTGATGAATTAAATGCCCTCAACTCAGCTATGTCAAGACTGCGTAAATCCATTAAAGAGGAAGGAAAACGTAAGGAAAAAGAATGTGCCGATGCTATAGCCGCTGCAGAAAAAGCTCGTCAAAAATATTACCACTTATGTGAAGATTTGGAAAAAGTACGACTGAGAGATCCAAATCAAAAACTGTTCTCTTTAAAGGGCCAGGGAGTCAATAAAGAAGACGAGATTCAACGTAAAATAGACCTTGCAGACCAGGATTATAGTCAAAAAGTTCTTTCTTGTAAAAAACTCAAAGATGAATTGCTTATCGTTCATCGTCCTCTGATTCTGAAGAAACTAAAGAATATGATCTTAGAATATGATATAGCTTTGAACGTACAACTTCAGAAATATGCCACCTGGAATGAGAATTTAATCATGAATCTGGGAATCCTTATTCTGCCATTGAAGCAGACTGGTGGTTCCAAGAAAAGTATGAAGGAAATCGCCGCCCTGATTGACAACGAGCGGGATTTATATACTTACTTGGCTAAATATGAACGTCAACCAGAAAATCGAGCCTTAGTCCCGGTTACTTACGTTACTCATCCTCTGATGAAACCCGCTTCTGGTGTTTCGAAGCCTTTCCTTCAGAATAAACAGGCTCAACATGCCACACCGCTTCCAACTCCTCTTCCAGCTGTCCCCACATCTACCAGCGGCAACAACGGCATCACTGGACCCAGTTTCTCAAATTCCGTTCAGAGCCATGCTACCTCCAGTGGATTAGGTAGCTCGGAAATAGGAGACCACCTGGGTACTCAAAGAGACATATCAAGCTCTCTGGGTGGTCTAACAGCAGCAGCTCTGGGTACTCATGGTGCTTCCAGCAACAGCGGTGGCGCCGGATACCAGCTGCTTGATCCATCATCATCCAGGATTCCCTCGCTGAACACACACACCCAGCCTACTTTCGGTACACCAATCGAAGAATTGATCTCATTTGCTGCCATTGATAACGTGCCGTTGGTGGTCAAGAAATGTATTGAGAAGATTGAGGCATTTGGCCTCGATTTAGAAGGTATTTACCGGACCCTGGGTAATGTTGCAGCAGTCCAACAACTCAGAGATCAGATCGATGCTAATTACACCAACTACTTACTCGTAGGCTCAAAAATCAACCCCCAGAATGTGAATCCTGCCGACGTACATGTCATCGCACTGTTATTGAAGCTGTACTTCATGCTGCTTCCCGAGCCTCTTTTAACAGAAGAATATTACCGACAATTTATTGATACTGCTAGACTGCAAGATGAGAGCTATATTGCCAAAAAATTCCATCATTTGGTGTTCAATTTGCCTGATGGTGCCTACTTTACGTTACGGACAATTGTATTCCACTTGAAGAAGGTTTCTGAGCACGAGGAAGAGAACAGAATGTCTGCTCGTAATTTGGCGATTATTTGGGGACCAGTACTTATGAATGATAGTGAGTTACGACCACAGGATCTTCCATATAAGACTAAGGTTATAGAGGAATTGATTCAGATTTCCAGTGAGATCTTTGAGTCAGATTAATGATATAATTTGCTAAAGGTAGGGAAGTAAGCAATTTGTGATTAATTCTCTAGATATTGAAGGATGGACCACAGTAATAAAGATGGAAGGATGATGGTTAGAAAATCATTAAGATAATATCAAGATGGAAGGTATGATTGATGGAGGATGGTAATGGAGAACTAGAGACGAGTTGATGATGTAGAGATACATGAATACCAATGACAATGTAATTTGAAAATTATTGTACGTCTTGCAGCGTACATTTGTAATGTAACAAAGCGTAAAATTCTAGTTGAACTATTTACAGCCTAATCTGTTGGTATATGCTATTATAAATCTATTATATTATATAACTATAGAAAGGGTGCCTACCGTACTTGAACCGTTTCGAGCCAATTGTGGTTAAAATGATTCATTCCTTATCGGGCTCCTTCACCCTTCCTATAACCTCTTCTTTTAAATGATTTCCCCTATGACCTCTTGATCAATACTTCAAATGCAAATTAATTTTTGGCGCCTTAGTGATCTTGAGCTTTTGTCGCGGCGCTTCAGCCTGTTGGAGCCGCCTCTCTTCTCGGACTTTCTCCTCTTGTTCCAACCTACGGGCCTCTTCTTCCGCTAGACGATCCTGTCGCTTTTGCTGTTTGATTTTCTCCCATTCAGAGTCCGAAATTCCTCGCTGAATTCGATTTATATCCTCAAGCTCTTCACGGAGGAGATTTCGAAATTCAGGCAGATCAATGATCTTTTCTTGAATATCTCTATCAACAATGCCTAGAACGCTATCTGATTGTTGCAGTTGAATGAGTGTTGTCTGGATGAGAGCAGCAGCCTTGCCCCTATTACTTATGAGTAGAGTAGGGTCAGTTTTCACGGTATTATCTACGATTTTTTGAAGCTTCAACACAAGATTATTATGAGTTTGCAGTTCTTTGAAATTGCTAAGAAGCTTTCTTCGTCGACGATCAAAAGCACCGTTTTTTTTGTAGATTGAGACTAATTCTTTGGAGTTCATTTTCTCTTTCATCATCCGATGGTCTTAGTGGTCAAAAAGGGGTCCAAAAGCTGTGGGTATTAGATGTGTTCAATGTATCAAATGAACTGTTGAAAGGACTGTTTAGTAAGGAAGTGGGTTGAATTTTATTTTATTGTATTTATTTTTTTGCAGAGGCTATCACATTGAGAATGAAGTTAAAAATATTTGTCCCACTTTCAGGGGATGGTGTTAGAACCCCTTCTCTCACTTAGAACGGGTCCATCCATGAAAGGTCCTCCTATTAACCCATTGATTAGATCGAAGAAACCATTGGGGCTTATATTAAGCCACTAATTCAATTTATTGGGACATTATTGCTTGTACTAAATACTCAAGCCCAATAAAAGATATACAGCTCTTCAAAAAATTCAGAGAATAGGGTTTCAACCCTCCTAAAATATGGATAAATTGGATTTTGGTACCCCTCCACCAGGTAAACGAGGACTCCCACTGCATCTAGAACCTCGTAGGAAAGGCAGAAAGACTTTATCGGCATCACGAGCTCCAGAACATGTCACTGAGGGTCTTGAAGCGAAAAAAACCGAAATCTTAACCGCTTTAGACCTTGTTATAGCAAATCCTTCTACTCTTCTCCCCCATAGTTTTGAATGGTATTATCAAAGTATTGAAAAGGTGTGTAGATTTCGTCCAGTAGAGTTACTGGTACTACTGGGGGCACTTTTCCTGCTGCTCAAGGGATGCTGTACGCAAGAAATCAACCCTCAGCTCGAGTCTGCCATCCGGAATTCCAATGTTATCGTCTTTTTGCAAGCATTTCGACAATGGGATTCCATTCTCCGTAAGCTTTCCAAACTCTTTATGTACGTTAACAGAACGTATTTGAAGCAACATAGAAGTAAAAAAATGGTGTATGAGTTTGGCATCATGTTAGTGTTAGATCATGTATTGGCCACAGAAGGTTTACGAGGTCGATTGATCAAAATGGCCGCCAAGGAACTTGATATCGCCAGACTGCTGCTGGCCCAAGATCCAGAGAAGTCGTTTGCAAACTCTACCGATTGTATTGAATTCTTCAAAGTCTTAGTGGCCCTCAACTATACTGGTCAATTAAAGACTAGAGAGATTTGGATTGATCATGCTATCAATGGTCATATCAAAATAATACGTCACGTAGAGCCAGAAAATTATTACAAGACTTGCGAAGGTTATATCAAGGCTGAAAATTGGTTCTTAGAACAAGTAGGCGAAAGTAAAGCTGTAGCCAGAGAGTTTAGAAGCAAAGTGATATGGCAATGGATATTCCGTGATTTCCATGTCTTATTGGAAAGAATTGTTCCCTATTTACTGGCTGATGAGCTTTTTGATTTGTATGATCTTAGTACCAGTGCCGAAGAGAGCTATGGAATTGATGCCACTCAACAATTATATCATTCATGGGGTCAACTTGTATATAAAGATACTTTAAAGGAGCTCACACCGTATCTAACGTCAAAAGATCCAGAAATGATTCAAGTAGTGATGAGAGTATTAAACAAATACCAGGAAAGCGTTTCTCTTTTCAAAGGGAAACATACCATAGAGCCAAATTTCGAATTTGAACTCCGTAATGCCATTGCCAGAGCCATAAATACCCCAGAAATTGCTCCCGTCATAGCATTGCAACTTAGCAGGTTCTGTGATTTATATTTCAAGCTGAAATCTAGTCCTGGCAGTGTAGACAATGATACATACAATATAGAACATGGATTGGCAGTTTTCAAACTCATAAACAATAAGATGGCGTTTCTTGTGACTTTCAAACGGGAGTTTTCCCGTCGTCTTTTGTTCAATAAGGTGAGTCCTGAGTTCTATTTTGAACGGCAATTCATTAAACAATTGAGTGCTATTGTGGGCCAAGATGATCATGGATTACAAGCTATGATTGATGAAATCAGAAGCCGTGTAGATACAAATATCTCTGGCGTGGAATTCACTCCTGTGGTGCTTCTGAGTAAGAACTGGCCAGAGTTCCCCAAATCTATGTCTGAGGAGATAACCTTACCGAAACCTTTAGACCTTATTTTAGAGGAATACGAGAAGAAATATAAACATGAACAGAAGCGGCTTGATTGGAGTATATACATTTTCCATCAGGTAGTTGTTCAGGCCAATTTTCCACGGGGAACTTGTGAACTTTCGACGAACTTGCTTCAAGCAGCGATTGTTTTATTGTTTAACGAAGTAGATAAATGGTCAGTGGGTCAGATTGCAGCTCGATTAAACATTAACGAACGGACTGCTCGTGCTGGGCTTCTATCGTTGAATGAAAAGTATCGAATCTTGGTAAGAGTTGGAAGAGAGAGAGGTTCGAAAGATGGAAATGAAGACGTCTACAAATTTAACCACAACTTCCAAGATCGTGGTGGACAAAGGCTCAAAGTCCCACCACTGAAGATACAGAGCGAGATGAACCGGGTGGCCCAGAACGAAGTAGATAATGTCCAGAAGCAACGGAATCGATCGAAAGAGATCCGTGCATTACTTACTCGACTCTGCAAAGGACGTGGTCGGGTATTATTCGAAGAAATGGTATCGAAAGCTTTCAATGAGTTGGAGAAAACAGGGACGATATCTGTGGGGGAGATAGAAATCGAAATTCAATGGCTTGTCCAGCAGGAGTACTTGCGACGGGAGGAGGGGTATATGGTGTACGTACCATAGAAGAAGAACATGAGCAACAGGAAGGGAGAAGAGTAGAGGGATGGAACGAGTGTTTAATGGGTGAGGATTGATTCAGTGGATTTAGGTTGGTGTATGTAGATATGACAGGCGATATAGAGATGACTAATAAGAGAAAGAGCCCAACGAGGGTATATGTAGCTCTAGAGAAGAATGGATGAATAGAGATAGATAGATAGATAGATAGATGGATGGATGGATGGATGGATGGATGGATGGATGGATGGATGGATGGATGGATGGATGGATGGCTAGATGGATAGAAAGAGATAAATATGGTCAGTTAGACCCTTTCTAAGAGATTTCAAGTAACAGTTCAGTACTTGTACTAGAGATTGAACAGGCAAGGTCATCCCTATAAGTATTATGTCCTCTCCATTCTGCTTCTTGCTCTTGTTTCTATACTCTTACTACAGTTCTACAGTTCTACAGTTCTACAACTCTACAGCTTCGATGTCTTGAATCTACTATGTCTTCATTTCTGTACATCTACAGATATGTGCGTGATTGTATACTTTCCTATATGCTTAAACAGGGACGTCTTCTGGGTCTGGGTTGTAGGTAAAGTAAGAACCAAAGTATGGGATCTTCAGGTAGAAGACGTCCTTGAAAAGTGGCCATCCGGTGGTGAAAGTGGCCACACCGGCACCGGCAGCACCTCCCCAGAGAACCAAGTTAGGCAAGTAGGCGACGAGGGCCTGTGGGTCAACAGGACCGATCTTCTTGATGGACTTATACACTGGGCCTCTAATGTACTGGCAGTTAGTATAGGAATAAGAGTTGAGGCGAAAATGGGCCAATTCGCAACTGAAAGAATGAGCTAGAACCGAGCTAGAACGAGGTAGAACTAGTATGGAACGCACAGTATCTTCTCATTGTATCAAATACCGGCAATCGGGCCCTTGAGTCAGAGGGATTACATACGGAAACCATGGTGATGATGATGTTTTAGATGTTTTGCGCAGTATTTTATTGGCCAGAGTGGAAAATAGGTCAATTTGGGTGTAAATGCAATTAAAATGGGAGAATTGATATTACAGACTATTGCAAGTAGGAAGAGGTGGGAGAAACTTATTGACGGTTCAAAGGAGCCTTCAAGAATGATTAACTCAAAGAAATGGGGTCGTGCGAAATTCAATTGAGAAATTCGAAATTTAGGTTGGAAATTCTTCTTAAAATGGGAATGTCCTCTTCGCAGACCAGAAAATCCCCCGTCATAAATGAGATACTCCCGCCGCCTAAAGTTTCTGGTTTCTATCCTAATTAGGCCACTCATCCCAATCGGGAAATGACCTCCACCCCCCCCGGATGGGTGCGACCACCGCCACCGGAAATTGCCCTGAGCTTTTTCTTGGTTGCTAGTGCTTTATCAGTGTATAGTATCAATTTATTAGGTTATTAAGATCAATTTATAGCCTTTTTGAAGTTAATACTTGGTTATTTTACCCTGAAAACACCTATATTATCCACCTAGAATGCAGTTTTCCCTCCCAATTTTGGCCCTGATTGCCTTGGCCCTCATCCCTTCGGCTTCGGCTAAAGTGTTCCAGACCAAGATGGAGAAAATCCCAGTTGAAGAGCTGCTTGGAGCTGCAGTATTCTCCGAATACTCCTCAGCTCTTGCTCAGAAGTACATCGACCAGTTCCAAGCTTCTCAGAATGGCCAGAAACCTCTTGGTGGTGCTAACTCGGCTCAAATCCCTTTCACTGAACTGGGCCAAAAGACTGAAACTCCTTTAACCAACTACCTTAACGCTCAGTATTTCACTGAAGTGGAGATTGGTACTCCTCCACAAACTTTCAAAGTCATCTTGGATACTGGTTCTCTGAACTTGTGGGTGCCCCTGAACGATTGTGGATCTTTGGCTTGCTTCTTGCACCAAAAGTATGACCATGACTCGTCGTCACTGTACAAGGCCAACGGTTCTGAGTTTGCCATTCAGTATGGATCCGGTCTGTTGGAAGGTTACGTTTCCCAGGATACTGTGAGTCTTGGAGGCCTTGTTATCCCTAACCAGGATTTTGCCGAGGCTACTAATGAACCAGGCTTGGCTTTTGCCTTTGGAAAGTTCGATGGTATTTTGGGCCTTGCTTATGATACCATCTCCGTGAATAAGATCGTTCCTCCAATCTATAATGCCATTAACCAGGGTCTTTTAGATACTGCTCAATTTGCCTTTGCTTTGGGTGACACAGCCAAGGATGAAAATGATGGAGGAGTGGCCACTTTCGGTGGATATGACACTACTGCCTTCACTGGTGACATCAAATGGCTCCCAGTCCGTAGAAAGGCCTACTGGGAGGTTTCTTTTGAAGGTATCGGTCTTGGCGACGAGTTTGCTGAGCTCCACAATACCGGTGCTGCTATTGATACCGGTACTTCGCTCATCACCCTTCCTTCTTCTCTTGCTGAGATCATTAACCTGAAGATTGGGGCCACCAAGTCTTGGTCTGGTCAATATCAGGTTGAATGTGACACCAGAGATTCGCTCCCTGACCTTACCCTCAACTTTGCTGGCTACAACTTCACTCTTAGCCCTTACGATTACACTTTAGAGGTTTCTGGATCTTGTATTTCCGCCTTCACCCCAATGGACTTCCCAGAACCAATCGGTGACCTTGCTATTGTTGGAGATGCTTTCTTGAGAAGATACTACCTGATCTACGACTTGAAGAAGAACGCTGTTGGTCTTGCCAAGGCTAAATAGATAGGATATATGATAATTGATTTGATAAATAGCAAATGTAGAGCAGAATAGTGATAATGTGTATTCCGGTGAATTCGGAAAGGTAAAAGTTGAGAACAAGAGATGAGTGAAGAGATAAAGAGTGATAAGTAAAAGAGATTAAGAGTGATAAGTAAACGATAAAGAGACAAGTAAAAGAGATAAAGAGAGATACGTAGAATAGATAAGTAAATGATTAGAATGAGCCAGTTTCAGTTGACCGTAATTGTCTATCGTCTAAACATCATCTAGCTATCATCTAGCCACCATCCAGTCATCACCAAGCCATCACCTAGCCATCACCTAGCCATCATCTATCCATTATTTAACCGTTTAAGTCTTTTCGAGGAAGGCTCTCTCAAGGCTTATTTTTCTGACATTTCTCTGTTAGGTTGCTTCATTCATATTTCTTACTGATATCATCTCTTGCATAGATATTTTCTAATACCTTCTAAGTTCCTCTATCACTATTGGTTACTTCTTGTCACTCTTAGTAACTCTCAGTCACTCTCAGTCACTCTTCCCACTTTTTTAATATCTCTTACCCCCTCTCCTTCCGTCTCCTTTCCGTCTCTCTTCTCTACCTCTCCTCTCTCTCGCATCACAGCACTGCATGTGCTCGCAGTATAACGTATGTTCCATGCATATCCTTGGAAAATTTATCCACAATGTTCTGGTCAAAGATCGAAGTAACTACCGGTGAAGCCGCCATTCAACTCCAACTGAAGTCGGATAAAAGTCCTTCATCTGTCGCTGATATAATATCCAAATCAGTTCCTCTGCTTGCTCATGGTTCTCGATTCCTTGTAAGTCCTCCTCTCTATAGCGGACATACTCAGACTTGGTATACCGCTCTCCGAGGATTCGAAGATCGTGATCTCGTCCATTATGGCCGTCGTTTGGTTGAAATAGATCCTGAAAACAAAGGTTACGAGGTAGATGGTGACCGATTACTGTACGATAAATTCCAAGGGAAATCCACTCTTACTCTTGACTACGTTATCTCCGAGGACTGCTGTGAGCCCATCGGCGTACCTCGGTCTCAAAACCCCCAAGAATTGCCCACTAGAACAGCTTATATCTCCTCGGAAAATGAAACCCGAATCCTTCTGCTGGATAAACCTCTCCTTGTGGCCCTCCACGGCTTATCTGGAGGCTCCCACGAGCTGTATTTAAGAGCCCTTGTTTCGGAGATAACCAAAAATCACGGCTTTGAAGCAGTGGTGGTTAACTCTCGAGGCTGCGCTGGCCACCTGCCTACCACTCCACAGCTTTTCAATGGGTTGTGGACAAATGATGTCCGATATGTTTTGAATGAGTATATCCCACTGATCAATCCTAATAAGCCTATCTATATGGTGGGGTTCTCCCTTGGAGGATCGATTCTTGCCAACTTCTTGGGCCAGGAAGCAGATAATGTGTCTAGTCAGATCCGTGGAGCATGTGTTATGGCTGCTCCTTGGGATTTTGTTGAAGGAAGCGTAGAATTGGAATCGTCATTCTTGGGGTATCATGTGTACTCACCAGTAATGCTGCAGAGCTTACTGAAATTGGTGGATCTGAAGTACAAGTTTCTTGAAAAGAATCCCGTGGTGGCATCGGTGGGTCTTGGGTCAAAGTTCCCCTTGCTCAAAGATTTCGACGATGCTTTTACTCTGAAAATGTTTGGATTCCATTCAGCAAGTGATTACTACAGACATGCCCTGCCATCTCAGAGATTAGAAAAGATAAGAGTTCCTACATTGGTCCTTCTGTCGCTCGACGACCCAATCGTGGGCACAAAGTGTCTTCCTTATTCTGAAACCAAGGTCAATCCTTTCGTGACCATGGCAACAACAACATGTGGTGGACATTTAGGCTGGTTTGATTGGAAGGGACAAAGATGGTACCCTGGCGCGGTATCGAGTCTTTTCCGTGAATTACACGATAATTGGACGTGGGACCCATCCGATGCTACCATTACAAAGCGTGCCGACAACTGGAAATATGACAGAATCGTGCAATGAGTATTTATTAATAATATAGAGGTTTTCATCAAAAATTCTTAATACATATATAAGAAACATCCTCAAAGGACAAACCTTTTGTAGTAATCGATCGGGGTGTCGGCACCAGTCCACCCAATATTGGCCTAGACCGAATGAGGGTCTCGGATTAATCAGACTGCATATAAATAAAGATGTAGCACCGTTGACGCAAGTAATTAATCGTGCATATTTCCTATTTTTGTCATCACACACTGCATATAAATCACCCCAGCCAGCCTTCTGTAGATCAATGGCCCAAGACGAAGGGTGACAGGGAAAAATTTATGGGTAAATTGACTTCTTCTTGGATCAGAGAACATCAAAAATGAACAAACCTGTTTCCTTTGAAGAAGGCACCAAAGTTTCGAGGCGGCCACCCCCACCTGACTTGCTGACTCGTGAACTTCCTCCAATTCCTCACGAAAATGATACGCTTAACTCTTCGACCCCATCTTTACCATTATCTATCCCCTATGGATACATTGCTAATAACACCAATTCTTTTGATACGGTAAATTTGCTCTCTTCGGTACAAAATTCTCAACCAATGTACTCCAACACTCTGCACATCAATTTGGAGCCTTCAAGCAACCCACTGCCAGCAAAAATGGCCCAACCAGGATTTGTTAGTGGTGGAGGATCTCAATCTCAAGTGCAAGGCTCAGTTAATACTAACAAAGTTACCCCCAGCTCGGTGAGAATGCAAAAGACTCCTATGTTGGAGGAAGAATTGGTCAATCAAGTACCAAAACGATTTCTGCAGTTCATTTTGGATCAACAGAACCCATTCATGGTACAGAAGATAGACGGTATATCAATGAATTCACTTTCCTTGTATCTGGGGGATCCCTATGTTGAGCAAAGGGGGAAGACCTCTAGTGACGACACTCATTCCAAAAAGAGATCGGTAGATAGAGACATTTCTGATTCAATGGGCTCTCAGGCTACTATATTTTCCACTCGTGGAGGGGCACAAGAGGCACTGAAGTCAACATTTGGTGGACTGGTATACTCCGGAACTCCACTTAAGCGTAAAAAGGCATTAAGAGCACCCACCCTTGCCATTCATCGTATAAAGCAGAAGTTCAGACTGCTTGGATCCAGGATCAAACGATTCTTTATTCGTCGTAGAAAAGTTAAGGGGAGAAGAGGAAATGCTGTCTTCAGCTCTACTAGAGTATCTTCCAATGCCCCTCGTTATATACTGCGGAAGAAATCACGAGGTCAAACTTCTGTATCAACTAGAAAAGCTAGTAAGCCAAGACGGATTATGAATATCTCTGCTCCAATCAACAACCCTACCCTTGTAGATCGTACCAATGATGAATATATAGTGGAAAGAGCTCATTTAAATAAAGATTTAAAGATCCAGGCTGGTGCTCCACTTGACATGCTGTTACCGGGTCATGAGGGTTACAGTTCCAGTCATCGCGAGGCAGAAGAGTCCCATCATCGTAACTCCGATGGACTGAAAGGTGCTTCTAAAACCGTTCAAATTGCCCCAGAGGAAACCAAGCAACACACAAAACAACCTACTGACACCCATTCTATTGATTGTCGTAAACCTTCGGCTGCTATCTCGTCTCAGTCAGTAGTAAAATTGGATGAGCTGTATGCTGTACGCAAATCACTTCAGGCTCCAATTTTGGATGATTCTTTGGAGGAAGCCACAGTGGAGCTATGGAAAAGCTATCTTATGAACGTACTTGCATCAAGAATCAAGCTCCGTCAAGAGATCAATTATTTTCAACTGTTGAAGAAAGACAACACCTATAATTGGGACATTCCTGAAGAAAATACTACCGAGCGTAATCATCATTTCTCCAGTATCTACGATGACACATCATTAGATCCAAAGACCAAGAGAGACTACACAAAGTGGTCCACATATTCTCAGCAACTGTTAGAAACATCGGCAGCAGTTGATCATTTTCTTAGAACGGTTCTGGTAAAGACTCAGGTGTCTCAGAGTGAATATGAAAGTGATCCAGAGGTTGCAGAGTTTCAACAAACAGTACGACATTCGATGCTTGGCGAAATGTTGGATTACAACTCCGATGCCACCTCGGTAGCTTCAGTGGCTACATCTAGCAATACGATTATATCTAATGATGACTTGGGCATTGGAGCTCGATATGGTACTGTTATAAGACGTCTGCTGAAACTGCCAGAAAAGGTATCAAATCTGCTGAAATTGAGTCACCTGTCAAAGGCAACGCAGCTGCCGATCAAGTCATCTTCTCTGACAGAGAAAGCTCTCTCACTGACGGAGAAATTGATCGGATTTAGTACACCAAAGAAATCACGACCACCATCACCACCATCACCACTTAAAAGATCCCCAGGGTTCGCCCAGGGGCTTCATGTATGAGTCTCACAACGCAATCACCTGTACATTAACATCACGAGATATAAGAGAATAAGAGTAGAAGAGTTTAAGAATATAAGAGTATAAGAGTATAAGAGAAGAGATTAGTTTAATAAATAAACCTTTGAAATCATGTAATTGCTCTATTTAAACAGTTGTATAAGTCGTTATTCTTTGCATTTGACAGACAGCTAGTATTAGAATTGAAGATGGATGGAAAAGTTAGAGATACATCTTAACCTTCCCTAGCTGTTACTCTTTACTGCTTCCTACAATTTCTCCTATCTCTTAATATTTACAAGCTAAATACACTAGTTCTTTGGCTCCTCGCTGGATCCACTGGAACTGTTGTCGTTGTCGTTGTTCTTGTACAACTTCTCAAACACCTTGAGGGACTCGTTTTGAAGCTCCTCAATCTTAGTCTTCAATTCAGCACCGTCAACTTCTTCACCAGATTGGGCCTTGACAGCGACTTCTCTCAAAGCGACAATCTGTTCCTTGAGCTTGTCAGAGTCAGCAGTCTCAACCTTGTCCTTGAACTCATTCAAAGAGTTCTCGGTGTCGTTACATAAGGTGTCAGCTCTGTTACCCAATTCAATGGCTTCTCTACGGGCCTTATCAGACTCGGCAAACTTTTCAGCGTCAGAGACCATCTTTTCGATCTCAGAGTCAGAAAGACCAGAAGATCCAGCCACAGTGATAGAAGCATCCTTGTTAGAAGCCTTGTCTCTGGCAGAGACCTTGATAATTCCATCAGTGTCAATGTCAAAAGTGACCTCGATTTGAGGAACACCCTTTGGAGCTGGTGGAATACCACTAAGAGTGAAGTTACCAATGAGCTTGTTGTCACGAGTAAGTTCTCTTTCACCTTGGAAGACTCTGATTTCGACGGAAGTCTGACCAGCAGCGGCGGTAGAGAAGATCTGGGACTTCTTGGCTGGAATGGTGGTGTTTCTACCAATGAGACGAGCGAAAACACCTCCCATGGTTTCAATACCGAGAGACAATGGAGTGACATCTAATAAGACCACATCAGTGACATCACCGGCCAAGATACCACCTTGAATAGCAGCACCCATGGCGACAGCTTCATCTGGGTTGACAGCCTTGGATGGTTCCTTTCCGAAAATGGACTTGACGGTTTCGACAACCTTTGGCATTCTGGACATACCACCAACAAGGATGACCTCGGAAACGTCGGAAGTAGATAATCCAGCATCCTTCAAGGCCTTCTTACATGGGTCGACAGTCTTCTTGATCAAAGGCTCGACAAGGGCCTCAAATTGGGCACGGGTGAGCTTCTGATTGATGTGCTTAGGACCCAGGGCATCAGCAGTGATGAAAGGCAAGTTAATTTCAGTAGAAACGGTCGAAGAAAGTTCAATCTTAGCCTTTTCAGCGGCTTCTCTGATTCTTTGGATAGCCATTCTGTCCTTTTGCAAATCGATTCCCAGCTCCTTCTTGAAGTTTTCGACGATGTTACGGACGACAGCAATGTCAAAGTCCTCACCACCCAAGTGAGTGTCACCATTGGTGGACTTGACTTCGAAAACACCGGCACCAATGTCCAAAATAGAGACATCGAAAGTACCACCACCCAAATCGAAGACAGCAACGACTTCACCGTCATTCTTCTCCAAACCGTAAGCAAGAGCAGCAGCAGTAGGTTCGTTGACAACTCTCAAAACGTTCAAACCAACGATTTTACCGGCATCTTTAGTGGCTTGTCTTTGGGCGTCGTTAAAGTAGGCAGGACAGGTGACCACGGCATTAGAAATGGTCTTACCCAAAGCACTTTCGGCGGTTTCCTTCATCTTGTTCAAGACAAAACCACCAATTTGTTGAGGAGAGTATTTTTCACCTCTTGCTTCGACCCAAGCGTCACCGTTAGAGTGCTTAACGATCTTGTATGGGACTTGATTGATGTCTCTTTGGACTTCGGCATCCTCAAAACGACGACCAATGAGTCTCTTGGTGGCGAAAAGAGTGTTTTCAGGGTTAACAACTGCTTGTCTCTTGGCTGGGATACCAACAAGACGTTCACCGTCCTTAGTGAAGGCAACAATAGATGGAGTAGTTCTTCCACCTTCGGAGTTTTCGAGGATCTTGGGTACTTTACCTTCCATCACTGCTACGGCAGAGTTGGTGGTTCCGAGATCGATACCGATCACCGAACCTTGGGCCGGACCCGATTGGAAACGGGTGGAAATACGCTGAAGCTGCTTAATGTTTCTGGAAAGCATGTTTCTGGAAAGCTGGTGAAAAAAAATTCGTCGCCGCTGCTTTTATATATTTTTCAATTTTTGTCGTGCGAATTCTAGAAACTTCGGCGGCGACGAGAGAGGGAGGGAGAGGAATGGAGAGGGAGGGAAAGGGAAAGAGGGAGAGAGGGATGAGGAAGGATAAAGAGGAAGAGATGAAGGAGGGGAGGAAGAGGTGAAGGATAAAGAGGAAGAGAAGAAGAATTGAAGATGAAGCGGAAGAGCTATAGATAGGAAGAAGGGAGAAAGGAAGAGGTGCGATAAATCACTAGAGTGGGCTTTAGTCGATTACAATCGGTATGATCTCAACCGTTGCCGGAAAACGACTCCCACTGTGCTTTAAGAAGAGTCTTAGAAATGTCAATCATTCCGCCGCAAACATACAAATACTAACACCCGCAAATATGTATTCGTACAATTGAATTCTAACTAATTGCATCATGTTTCTCTACCGGGCTTTCCATACCTTTTCCCTGTTCCTCTCCGGATCATCATCCTCTACCTTTTCGCTCCCCTTCCGGAGCAACACCGGAGGATCGTGACTCTAGATTCAGGTCGTCTCACGTGACCACAGGCGGCGTTTGGCCCAATTGGGCCCTCACCAGTCATTCACTATGACTTGCAAGATGACCATGCCCTAGTACGAACTTAGAAATACTTCTTTAAACTGTTTTTCAAGCCAGTATGTCTGCTGTTACAAAACCTCCCTTACTTATGATATTTTCTCCAATTCACCACCTCTCTTAGCTACCAGAGCTTTCTGTTTCTCTCACACTACACAACTCACACCCCACACTTTTTCACTTTACCTTTTCTTTTTCGCATAGCCGTGGAAGCACATAGCCGTGGAGCAATTACCGTTGAAACTAAATAAATCAGTAACATTATCTAATTGAATATGGAACAAAAACAGAAATGGAAACTCCAATAAATTCACAGCGTACTTGATCTATCAACATTACATTACATTTTTGATGAAAAGTCTACTGGTAGTCTCAAGGATACAGTTTCAACTTAGTTTAAAACAATTTTTTCTTTCGGAGATTACTGTATAACTCCAATAGGATTGTAAAATGCTACCTTATGGCCCTGAGTATTTTTCTGGCAGGCATATATAGTAAATTAACGAAAACCGTGGGGGTTCGAAGTTTTTCTTGGCTTGTGAACCCCACGGTTATCATTCAATTCGTGTGGTTGGTTTACCGTTCTTGTGGATGGACTCATTTGTACCAGTTAATCCATTGATACATCAAAATGAATATGTTGAAACCAAATTTCACAACGCCCTGATTTTGCAGATAATAAATTTATGGTTCGCTGCACTGGCGATGACTTTTTGTCTATCTCTTTGAAGTTTATATTGACGTTTATCACGTGAATAGCTTGTCATTATCTAAGGCAACTTTGAAAGCCCATAACATAATCTACTACATAGTGAAAAAAACTTGCACTCTCTCAAATTACACACAATATAGGTCGCTACAAATCGGAAAGTTCTGAAGCGATCAGAAATGAAAGTTGCTCTAGTTTAAACTTACATGGTCACCAGGCTCTAATAAATCAGCTGGATAATTTCCATTCATAACCCAAGTTAACAGTCGGGTTCCTCTGAAACTCTCAATATACTCAATGATCTCTTCAGCACTCTTTCCATACTTTTGCACACCTCTATAAATTGCATCGCATAGATTTCGGCGTCTTTGAAACCGTTTCAGCTCCTTACTTCTAGAGTCTCCCCGCCAATAGTGCTTTCCAAATCGTGCATCTAGTTCACATAATGGAGGTTGGCCGAGGATACCTTTTGTAAATTCATCGAAAATCTCCTGAACAGTTTCCGGATTATTTAAGAACACTATTTTAATACTGGGGGCAACTTTTCGAGCTTCCTTCCTCGTGGCACTCCTTATTGGACCAGGAGTACTCCTCAACATTTGTTTGTCTACATCCATTGCCGCCACCCCATCTTGTAATACACGATTATTCTCCTGTACGGTCTTATTGTTTCCCGCAGCCGCAACTGCTACTGCTGCGGCAGCAACTGAAGTATTGGACATCTCCTGGGGATCAACCGATGCCAGCTCCCGACTCAGTTCTATAGATTTTATCGTATTCTCCTCTTTTTTATTTCCAGGATTTACCAAGTCACTTATAGAGCTACGTTGTACATGACTATCATCGCGTGTCGCCTCAGTTAATTCAATTGCGTGATTCTCTAAGACTTCTTCCAATAACGTCGTAAGTCTATCAAGTTTGGAATCCTGATACTTTACAAGTTCATGTAGATATGTGACTTCATGGCTGAGTACCCCAATCTTTTCGTTAAGTTGTTTTAACAAGGTTTTCTCCGAACTCATGGCTGCAATGTCGGTAATGTCATTGACCGTGTCGTTTTATGATTTATGTCGTCTATCAATTATCACGTGACAACCTAATTGGCGATTAATATATCAACTACTTAAACCCACAAGAAAGAGGAAGATTGTAGACAAATAACTTCTATAATCGAGAAATGACACATCTAATTAACTTACTACGTAATTGGTAATTCAAAAACCGGAAATTTCTACTGTACATAGTTAATGCTTTCTATTCACATTTCCATCGTAATGCCGCTCTATTTATTCGTATAATTCCTCCAGATCACTTTGCCCAGGCTCACCGATATGGACCTTTTCCTCTGGGAAAATTTCGGCGTAGTCTATTTCCCCTGTGGTAAATTGTGACCCCCAAAGTGCCAACATTGCTACTCTCTTACCCCATTGTTCCACATACAATATCCTGCATACAGCGTCCTTACCGTGGAGCTCTTTAGTGACTTCCCGGAGCTGTTCAAGGTTCAGGTTCTTTGGGAGGAACATCATATAGTTATCAGCATAGCGATTCATCAGCATGGCCAACTCCCGAAGTGAAAATGGGCTCATTTTGCTGAGATCAAAAGTTTTAGATTGGGTATACAGAGGGCCGCCCCACGGTGGAGACAGGAACGCACAGTCAAAGGGTTTCAGGCCCTTTGGACGCTTGGCAAGCAAATTTTGAGGAATCCAGTCTGTTCTAGTTGGGGATTTATCACCAATGGGTGCCATTTCCCGCCAGTCACCTTCATATGTCCACACTTTGTCTTCGACGTCGTAGATGCCTGCATTGTGAATGGTGCAGTACAAGTTATTCCGGCTGATATCTATTGCTCCGACGGAATCGAAGAGTTTTCCAAATTGAATCACATTACCACCACCACCACAACATACATCCAAGATGTGCTTGGCCCCTGGAAGTAGCCATTTCACTAATTTAGCAGTAAATATAGCCACATCTTCAGGAGTCACTGAATACCATAGCTCTGCGGTCATGTACACACCCTCATCGAATTTTGAAAATATTTCATAACGTTTCTTCCAGTACTTCTTACAGTTTTCTGGCAACGTCTCGTAGTTGTGCATAAGAAGCTCATCCTCCTCGTTCACCTCAAACTCTACCATCGTCATGTTGATTTGTTTTCTGGCCAACAATGGCTTTATATATTAGCTCTTGTCACCTGCTTGAGGTCGTGCAGGAAATTTCACTTGCGTTTCATCTTGGTGTATGCAGGCCGGCAACGGCTCCAGGTCAGACACCGTAGAGGGTAATGTAATAGATGCATTCTAGAAGATTAAGACTTGAAACTCGGCAATATGATTGGGTTAGTACTTATCGATAACCCGATTAAATCATGAACTTTAAAGAGTTCTAGATATCGAGTTATGTGCTACCCACCTTCTGCCGCGGCTTCGCGCAATAAAGGTCGAAGAATGAATATACGAAAGGCTGCATCTACGAGTTTGTCCCCTGAGGCAACCATCGATTGGGGCACATGTGGCATTAATTACAGAGTTTCGGATAAGCCATACAATGCTGTTGGTAATAAAGCCCGATTTGGTTTGGGAATTTTGGCTGTGCGTTGTTTCTACTTTTTTGCAACTGCTCGGATTTTTGAGTGCCAATGCCGATCACTCACCAATTACCGGCATACCCAATTGTCCTCGGAACTTACAATAGCTACTAATACAGTAGACATGTTAACATGATCCAGAGATTACTTCGGAAGCGAATGCAAAAATCTAGGGTAATTCACAACCAGACGAAACTCAGATACGACTGGCCATGCTCTAGATGCTTGCATTTAATTTCAAATGATTCTGCAACTTTGTATAAGCTCAGCATAATGCAATGCAATATTTAAACTTCACTCTATGTCACCTGGCTCCGCCTTATTGGCATCGATTATCGAGTGGTCTTCATCCAAGTAGAACTTTATTGGTACCGATAAAGAAAACTGTTGGTCACCTTTTCTTTTCCTCTCCTACTTCTATTCAAATCACTTCATTCATCGATTCTTCTTCCTACTGTCCTCACTAATATTGTACATTATTTAAAACTATCAAATCTTCCAGATCTTTCCTTCCGTTACCATTATCTTGTTTTCACTCTCCATCTGCTCCAATGCAGATAAGACCTCGGCCTCTTCAAACAAGTCCTCTTGCTGTAAGCTTTCATTGATTTTCTCAACCACCAAATCTGTGGCAGCGGCACCCAGTTCATTATCGAACACATCCAGTTGCATCAACCGGGCCACTGCTCCTACAAATATAGAGTATCTTTCGCTGGAGATCCCGCTACTTTGTTGGTTCAGCCCGCTGCTCTCAACTAGCGGAGCACCGGTATTGAGATGTAATTGGTCCAATTGTTCTGCTTCAGCATCAACAATGGCATTCTGTGCTTCTAAAGTTGCTGCTTGAGCCACTTCAGAACCTTCTACTTGTTGCTCCATCCGTGTTCTGGATCTCGTGCTGGTACCACTAGGTATAATTTCTTCGTCAGTTTCAGATTCAGATTCAGATTGGACATCCTCTTCAGCATCGCCGGTCAAATCTCCGGTTCTCTGCTTCTTGGTCAGTTTCTTACTCATTTCTCTGAACAATGCAAATCTTAAGAGCTCTTCGGCAATCTTGGCATCTTTAACTTCCACCGTCTTCAGCAATCTCACTTTGGCGTGGGCAGTCGACAATCTAATCAAGGTTTCAAGGGTTCTGGTGGTAATAGGCGCTGTGTGACGTTGGTTGGTATCTATGAGATCATTTCGTAAAGAGGCATATATCCCTACAATGTAATCACTCGCTCTCTGGGTAAGAACGGGCTCAATTCTTTGTTTAGCATACTGGACGTATTTCTTCAAAAATGGGATGGAAAGAATTTGTGGGGTCTTCTCCGAAGTTTGACGAACTCCTGAATGCAATAAAGCGTTGAATTTCTCGAACACTGGCTGTTCCACCTCTTCTTTATCCTCATCTTCTCCTACTGCAAGAGATAAATTGAGCTTTTCCCGAACTGGTTCACCTTCCAGCAATCCTGGTGGGATGAATTTATGCATTCTTAACACATGTTCACTTATTACTCTGTCTCTAGTGGGTTGAACATCGTCTGTAACCACGAAAAGCAAATCGAAACGAGATAAAAGAGAATCTGGGAGGGCGATATTCTTGTGAGGGTCTTTATGGACGTCATACTGGCCAAAAACAGGGTTAGCAGCAGCAATTACCGAACATCTAGCGTTCAAACTAGTATGAATACCAGCCTTTGCAATGGTAACCGTCTGTTGTTCCATGACTTCATGAATAGCCACTCTATCCACGTCACTCATCTTATCAAATTCATCGATACATACAATCCCTCTATCAGCAAGCACCATAGCACCTGCTTCAAGTCTTCTTTCACCGGTTTCCTTGTCCGTGGTCACTGCAGCAGTCAAACCGACACCAGAAGACCCCCTACCGGTGGTTGCAATGGCCAAAGAAGCGGTGTTTAACACAAATCTAAGCATTTGGGATTTGGCGGTAGATGGATCTCCGACCATTAACACATTGATATCACCACGAAGATGGGTACCATTCTCCAAAACCTTCTCCACTCCACCTAAAAGCATTAAAAGAACTGCCTTTTTCACATGATCAAATCCATAAATAGACGGTGCCAATGAATGAGCTAAAGTGTCAAAGATCAGCTTTTCCTTGGCCAATTTATTAATGTTTCGGATATCTTGGTCCGTGAGTTTTTCATGAGCAGCAACTCCGGTAGATCTAGCATGTAATGGATAGACAGAATTGGCTAAAACTACAGTTCTGAATGAAGCTGAATTATTTCCAGCACCTCCCAAGGCACGATAAACCCCTACAATTTGAACTCTGTCACCAGGTTTGGTCAAATCCACCAAATCATCATCTAAAATGACATCCACACTTCGAGGGAGTTGTCCAGCAGGGGCCAATTCAGGCATTTCTTGAACGGAAATTTTCTGATGGTCCCTGTAAGTGGAAAATCCATATTCAGTGGTCAATTTGTTGCCATCTGGATCTTCTGTCGGATAGATGGCAGCAGTGGCAATGGGGTCAAACGAGGTGGTCTGATCTCTATATTCACGGGCATAAAATCGACTAGTTTTTTCAGCATAATGTACTGATCTGATCACTTTTGGACGAACTAACAGTGCTCTAGTGACGATACCTTCAATCAGAATCATCTTCAGCAAGTGCAGAGAGGTGATACTACGAGGGGATACCAGGTTACCACCGAAAGCACCTCGGAAACTAAGATAAAACTGACGGGATTCGTCTACGTCGTCGAATCGCAGATCTGCCGGGTCATAAATGGTAAGCACGGTGTCTCTGAGGGCACGTTCACAGGCAGGAAGGTACTCTGAAGGGTTATTGAGAAGGCCGGCCCAAAATTCACGATCAAATTCACGAATATCGTCAATGGAAACCTGAAGTCGGTTCTGGCCCTTAAAAAGCATATCTCTGATCAAAATTCGGGGGGAAGTATAGGAATTATCACGGTCAGAACGGTCCAAATACTCTTGGAACCGTCTCACTCGGTCTCCGAACACCACATCAATGGCTTGGTCGACTTCTTCCATGGCTGCTTGGGATAATATGGTGATATTATCGTGGGTGGTCTTCTATGGTTAACGCGTGTGGAGATGAAGAAGAACGAAATTTACGTGAATAAAAATTCATTAATGGGCAATTTGCCTAAAAAAAAAATATGTTTCCAATTTACGTGTCTGAAAAGGGTAGTGTAAGTGGGTCGTGCGCGAGACAGGTCTACGGGTCAGAAGGAGCTGGAAGGGGGATGGAGGGGACAGGGAGGTGAATCAGAGACGACGAGATAGTAGAGTGGTGCTGGGGTCGAACGAGAGATTTTCTATAGTTCTGCACCCTTGATTTGGTCTGATGGGTTGGCACTGGTCTGGCTGTGGCCTGTCCTTTTCCCTCATCTCAATGGTAATGTTAAGTTAAATTACGCGCATTGTTCTCTCATCTTGACAGATTTTTACCCTTTTGGGATGCCTTTAATATATATGCAAAGCACCAAAGCAAACACTGCCCAGGTAAATGAAGTATCTTAGTGACGAATGTGACAGTCCTCACAAATCTGCAGGGTATCTGCATATTGATGCATTCGCTCTGCTACATAGTTAAGAAAGTAACTTGAGTTTAGTATATTTTCTTATCTAAGACGTAGCCGTGGCACCAGTACCACATGAAACCGTAATTTGATATACCGAGCGACAAGAGAAACCACCCGCAAATCAACCAATGTCTGATATGAGCTACCCCTACGTAGGTTCTAGGAATTACCCTAGCACACTAAAAATACTATCTAAGTAGTAGACTTTATTATTTACAAGGACGAAACCAGTATCTGGCAGTTTAAATGGGACATTCTCAACAAAAGTGACACAAAAGTGATCATAAGTAAGTAAAATTTCCAAAAGTCCCCAGTTTATGGTTAATTTGAGCTTTTTGACAAAATTAGGTAGTGGATTCACCAATGTAGCGTAGTGCAATTACCAATATAAGAGTTGGTTTTAGCTACTTTTTGCTGACCCAGGAGAAGATGGAGAATGAATGTAGTCCTTCTATCATCTTAATTTACTCCCTCTCAATTGTAGTAGCTTATATTTTATAGGAAAAAAGTTTATTCATCTAAAAAACGATTAAAAAAAAACAAATGTTCATACAATTTAAACAGTATAGGCTTCAGTGAATGACTATACCCATACTATTCATTAGCTATTTGGCCATCCTATTAGATGTAAGGTGGTATCAAGCTAACACAAGGTCCTTGATATTGCCTTTTGAAGCTTTCTTCAACTATCTCTGTGTAAATAACTATCTGTTCATAGTTAAATGGCCCTTCTATCTCCGTAAATTGCCACTAAAATTCCTCTTTTTCGGTATACTACTTTTTGAAATTAGCTGTTGAAAGTGAGAAATGCGATTAAATGGGACAATAGGTGGGATGAACATTACAGTAACCGAGAGGAAACTTGATGCACTCCAACACACCAAAATGAGTTCATTTCATATTGAAGCAGCACTTGATGAATAACATTCTGTTTGAAAAAAGACAGCTAGTGAGCATTTCAATGTGTTCTTCCAAAGTTCAACACTCTATGATTCATCTCCTAAACTTTATTCTTGTTTACGAATCAAAAAGGTCTACATGTAGTCGTCCAAAGTTTAAATGGGATATTCTGATAAAAAAGACGCCAAAATGATCCTAAGTGAGATAAAATTTCCAAAAGTCCCCAATTTACGGTTAATTTGAACTTTTTGACAAAAATCGGTAGTGGATTCACCAATGTAGCGTAGTGTGATTTTCAATGTAAAAGTCCAATTTACCCAACTTCTGCTTACCTGTGATGCCGAATGCACTAAACATGGGCACTAATATCGTCTGGAGTCGCTCCCTCTCGATTTAAGCGTGTTCTGGTGAAAAAGGATGCTTCCTCATTAAAAAAATAAAGCTTGTATATTGCCGAAAAAATGTTGGTAGGCTATTGCTTACAATACTATGTGTCACTGTTGTAAGCCCATATGTACTCTACTTATCTAGTAATAGTCGAAAGAAACTTATTCACTTACATTCCAAGTAAGAAAACTGAATTGACTCCTATTCTATAATTTCGTAGGCCATATTTTTCTTTCTATAATTGTCAAGAAGGGTTGTTTTCGGTATACTTTCTCCGAATTGAGAGAAACTGAGATGTGACGATCCATCACAACATTATCATTAAAGATAAACAGGAGACATTATTAGTGAATATGTACTGATGTTTTTGTACCAAAGATTGTACTTGCAGCGTGAGGATTTTCTAAAAAAGTCATGTAAGATCTTTCTGAATCAGGTAGTCGTATTTCGAAGAAGACGCATGCACTCGAGTTTGTGACTTGAGTTATGTATGGAAGAAACTACTTGCGACAGAAGCTTGTTTTGATGCTGTAATGTAAAATTTTACTGTACATCATCGAGAAATATCTCGAAGGAGATGCATGCATTCGTGCTTGTGTACTCAAGTTATGTGTCGAAGATTGTACCTGCGATCTTAGGGCCATTTGATCATGTAATGTAAGATCTTACTATATAACATCGAGAAATGTCTCAAAGGAGACGCATGCATTCGAGTTTGTGTACTAATGTTTTGTACCGAAGATTGTAGGTGCCATAGTTAGTTGTTCTGACGATGTGCTGCAAGATCGTTCTATACCCCAAGTAGGAATATTTTTCCGCTCTTGTTTGTGTGCAAAGTTATGTAGCGAAGCTTTCACTTGCGATAGAAGGTCGTTTTGATAATGTGATGCAAGATCGTTCTACACCCCGAGTTGGGATGTTTAGAAGGATGCACCCGGGTTTGTGTACCAAGTAATGTATCGAAGAATGAATTTGCAATTTATAGTTGACATGCATGTTCTGTTAATGTAATGTAAGATCTTGCTATCCATCAAGAAAAAGTACGTAGCATACGCAGTTACTCTTGAATACTCCATTTTAGGTATCGAAAATTAAACCTGCAATCTAAGGTCTATTTAAAGATGTACTTTCATGTGACAAGTTAAGGCATTGAAGGTAGAATAATCTAATCAAGTTTACATTACTGATGTTTATGACCCAAAGATGCTGCGATATAAGCCTTTTCTAAACTTGTGCTGTATCAGTTTTATACAAATGTGTATGGGAACCCAACGTGAAGGTCCTATAAATATGTATATATATAAATATGTAGGTAATCTGTAAGTGAGTCTCCTTGATATGTCAATGCACTCTGTAAGTGAAGTTTGCACAAAGGTGTGTGTACCCTGTGAGTGAAGCTCCTAGAGATGTAAATGCACTCTGCGAGTGAAGGTATGTACTAATACACATTTGGAGATGTGAGATGTTAGTGGGAGTGTAGAAGTATATGGGTAGATAAATGTACCAAATGATGGTTTAGATTTGATATTGTAAAAGCAAACATGAACATGTTATCTAAATGTAGATGTAAAAGTAATGTACATGGAAATTTTGATGCAAATGTAGAACGTTGAGGTAAAGGGAAATTTAATCATGTTTATGTATGGGACGGTGATATGAGGTAGAAATATGAGCAGGCGTAGACTCAGATGTCAATTCGTAGAAGAATTCATATATCGCAGCTAAGATATGAATGTAAATGCAAGTTTGACGGTGTTTCTGTAGGTGTGAATATTGACCTAGTACTATAAAGAAACTTGCTAGTGCAGGTTGCAAATGTAAGGGAGTATCATATGTTTGTGAGTTGAAGTCATTCTATATAGTGAATTTGTGAATACAAAATGAAGTCATTGCTTATGGGCAACTATCATAGACTTACATCATAGAGTATATACCGATTCAGTACATGTACATGTGAATTTCAACATGTAAAAAGCTATATTGAATTGATATATATAATGCATTTAATTAAAACCTTTATGATCCACCTCCTCACAAGGTCCATCCTTTCATATAGCTATTATCACCAACGAAAACTCCATCCCACTCTTGGAATTCGAGAGCAGCCATGGACTTATATTTTCTAGCGCTTTCACTCTCCAAGAGGGTTTTGTAATTCCAGTCCAAGAAATCTTCCATATTGTAGTTGGGTTTCCTGAATGGTTCGGCAAAGATTTTAGCTAAAGTAGCTATATTAGGGTGATAATGATTCATAAGTGATTCCAATTCCCATAATGAGGAATTTAATGCTTCCGTTTTAAGTGGATCACGTTCAGAATCTTTAAAAGGATCTACATCTTCTCCGGTCTGGAAATCTGGACGGTGAATCATCACCATGCAAGTAGGATGCCTTTTCATCAAGTTGTAAATGAAAGGAATCACGATAACTGTACCAGATGCAGTTGCACGAAGTGATAATCGAGCCAATTTTTTGATGAAAGATGCTACCAATGACAGAGAAAGATGGGTTGATGACAAGAACAAATCACATAACCTAAAGAATCTTGATCTGTAACGAGTATACAATAAGCTTGGGGTCAAAACACCGTACAATTTCTGATAGAAATCTGGGTATTCTAAGTTATATCGCTTCATTAATTCATATAACGAGTTGAGGGCTAAAATGGGAATGACATCATCATCAGAAACGTCGTATGCTGCAGTTAAAAAGTCCATCAAACTCTGCGGTTGGGCCATATATGGGATAACCCTTTTGTGCAAATAGAGTAATATATGTTTGTATTGTGAAGTTTTCAATGGATAGCTAAGAACCGCGACCATGCATTTCTGGAACTGACTTTTGAAAGTAGAGGGCTTGTAAGCTATTGAAGGGAGTTTGTCTTCGACCAATTTTGGCAAATGTTCTACATTTTCCGGGTCAAAAAGTAAGGTTCCATCAAGAGCGATCAGAATGAAACGGTCTACGATACGTTGTAATTGCAGTTCATCCTTCAGCAGTTCCCATTCTTTTAAGATATCGGCACTGTTATTGAAGAAATAGAACTGAAGATCCCAATTACTGTTAAATTTTACTTGAAATTCACTTAAAATGAAATCGATTTCACTGTCGGTGCCCAAAATGACCGAAGTAAGATTTTGGTAGGTCAAAGTAGGAAAGAAAGTCTGATCTTTGGCCAGAAAGTGTTTGGCTTCGAGTTTCAAAAGCATAAGATAAATATCAAGCATATCGAGTTGTAAATCAGTTTCTGTCAGTAACTGAGTACCCAAAAAGTCTAAAAGGATATTTTTGAAGAGATCATATTTAGAGATTAACCATTTCACCACCAAAGTCTTTTTCTCATCAAAAGACTTTTTGGGCATTAACATGGATGCTTCAAATAAGGATTGGAAGATCTTTGCAATTTTCAATGTAAGATATCTAGCGGTAGATTCAATATCTACATCCTCTGAACTCGTCAAATGACCTTTAATATGTTCATATTGTCCCAACAATTCCACAAAAGAATTGTACTTGTGCTCATCTTCGATCTGTAAGGCAAGCTCATCGATTTTTTTGTTATTGAAAAATACCAGATCCTGCCTTGTCTTCTTAGCAGCACGGGTAGTCCTGGTTGCAACTGGTGCCTTTCTCTTGGCCATGGCGGATTCTTTACAGGTTTCAGATAGTTATTGGCCAACAAATCCTGGTCAAATCCTGGTCAAAATAATGGTTAGATACTAGTTTAACTCTGGTCTTTGTATGGCCCTTAACTAGTAGTTTCTCTCGAGATGAGCTACCTGGCGTGCGTACAAGCTCATCTCCAGACCTACACACAACGCTTACCCGGATTTTTCACCGGCCCACTATATAAACGCAAGCCTCCGCACTTTTAGACCCTTCAATGAACCTTCCAAGTTTTATTACTACATGATGAAAACTTAGCGTTGTCTTCTGACCATTCCCCGAGGTTGAGTCACCCACTTGGGAGATTCCTTTGACGTGTTCATACGGACACTGGGTTTGATTGGAGAAGGTGTTTGGCGCAACATTTCTTGTTACAACTAAACAGACGCCGTATTAATTCTGATCCTAATTGGAAGGTTGGTTGCATTCACCCTAATTGCATTGGGGATGATATCAAGCACTTGTTGTCGGGTTGTAGTCCAAATTATAGGCCGTACTTTATGCTAATGATGTTGTGTTGCGTAGCTGACATTTCTACATGAACGGTTTTAGGTTGTAAGGATACTTCTGGTGTATCTGACCAGCACGTCTCTTATCGTCACTGTCTAAGCGTTTTGGCTGTGTCACATTCCAATCTTTCTCTACACCTTTCTTCTGTATCTACGTCTCTTCTTTCTTTATATCTATTTGTCTACATTTCACTACACTTTGTTTTCTACTTTCTATTCCTAGATAACTCCTATAATTACACACATCCACTAGATGAAGGTTTCGTAAGGAACTGGTGCCAAAGTTTGTGGGACGTTACCTTCGGTGGAAACGACGGTGGCACCTCTTGGCTTGGCTGGTTGTCTCTTTAATTGAACAGATTCACCCTTGGCCTTAGCTTCTCTCTTTAAAGCAGCATTAGACTTGACTCTGTTCAAGAATTCTTGACGACAAGCAGAGTGCTTGATGTGCTCAACTCTCAAGTTAACTCTCTTCTCGATGTATCTGTGACCAACAACCTTGTTGATGATAACACCAACGGAGGACTTGGTGACGTTGTAAACGATACCGGTCTTACCGTGGTAGTACTTGTGTGGCATACCCTTTTGGATGGAACCGTTGGCCTTGATGTCAACGATGTCACCAACCTTGTAGATCTTCAAGTAGGTGGACAATGGAAGAGCACCATGCTTCTTGAAGTCACGCAGGAAGGCGTAACGAGTACGGGATCTGTAACCGTGACTGTCTGTTAGTATAATGTGTTGTTTGACGAGTATCGTGAAGTATCCTTGGGTATATAGAGGTGTATTGGAGAGTCAAACGATTTTGAACGCTTCCTCCAATGACTTGAGGCTCTTTGATATTTTATAAGCCATATACTTCATGTGCTTCAGGTTTCCTACAGAGCTTGTTTCGGGGTCATTTCGGGGTCATTTTGTTCCTAGAACATCTGGGTTTCGATGTTGAATGTGACTACACCGCTCTCTTCCTCTGTACCCGGAGTTTCCAACTGTTGTTTGAAATTTTCAATATTGTTCAACCTTGCTGACGATCAATTTACCCGCCAAAAAGCTCTGTTTCATACACGTTCTGGAACCTGGACGCTCCGGAGGGTCGTCCAGATCACTTGTCTCTTCTAAAATCCCATATCTTGGTCTCCACGGCGACCCTTTATCACATACGATTTACCCATTGTAGCTGATTATTAGGTTTAATGCTTTTGAAAAATTGAAAAGTTTGCAAATGAGCCTGGGAGCGCACCGATCACGTGCAACGCAGGGCTCAACCCTAAAACGTCGTGGATCGTTGGTGTTTACATCGACAAAATAGAGGTCATGATAGTGTTGTTGGATATTGGTAGGATGATGTTTAAGTACTGTTCGCTTTACGGGGTCAGAGTAAACGTCTATATTGTACAGTTTCTCTCTGGCTCTTTGGTGTGTTCTACTGGTAAACAAAATTGGGGACCGTGTTTATATACAGGATATTAATATCAGCAGTAGATCTGTTTAATTGAAGTTACATATACTGATGTAGTATTATGTCAGGTATACGTAGGATCTCTAACGCAGGTAGGTGCTAGAGAATTATATAATGTCATATTCGGTCGATTTCAGACGACGGATTTTGTTTGATCGAAATCTAATTACTTGGGATCAAAAAAAAGAGCACCATGTTCCTACAAATGTATATGTACCTGTAAGTGGCGTGTCTACAAATGTCTAAGTACCTGTGAGTGAAGCTCCACGAATGTTTAAGTACCCGTAAGCGAAATTTCTACAAATTTGTAAGTAGTTCAAGGGTGCTCCTCTTTATGTATATGTACTCTTTAACGTAGATTCGCAGCCAATTTTTGATTGCGGAGATGAGGCCGTTTCAGCTGACTGGGTACCTTCCGCCGTTTGAATTTTACTCCAATTAGTTAGAGTATTACTTCTTGACCTATAAAACTATAATCAAATAAATCACAGTTATTCGTGGGAACAGGCCATTACTCTTCCCCTCACATCGACCATTTTAGAGTTTAAGAGCAGCTTACGTATAATGGGCGAAAATTTGCAATTTCAAGCAAATTGTAAGGAGGAAATTTCATTATAACATAGAATAATATCAATTTTTGGTAGCTTTAAAAAACTGGGTAATTGCAAGAGAGCTGAATTGAGTGGGCACAAATCTTTCGAATCAAATCCATATGTTCTCCAGCTCTTCGTCCATTGACAACTTCTAGCTTTCTGATTTTGTGAGACTTGAAGATCTATCAGTTACTAAATTCCGCTCCAAATTCCGCCCAAATTCCGCGCCAATTCCGCGTTCCCACAAGATAGACAATAAAAATCCGGTTATCATGGTTGCAATATTCCGCTCTCCATACAACGATAAGATAAGCAATACGTCTAAACCTGCTAGGAGATAACATAGAATGCTGCTAAGCGGTATTGGTTCCCAATAAGAGGGTATACATTAATTATCAATTATGAGACTTCCATTTGGGGCCAACATGGCGGGGAGTTTCTATGGTTTAGCATGCACGGCGCAAACATTCTCTTAACAGGAAAAAAGTCCTTTATTCTTATTGCATCAAATATTTGCTACCTATCAACTATTCCTACTACAAATACTTTAAACACCCTGAAATCATCATTAAAGTAAGCTAATTAAATAAAATGTCACTAACTTTGTAACACACCTTGTAAAATTTACCAGTTCTCTTTGGAAGTGATTCAAGGTACGCTGCTTCTTCTTCTTCTTCCTGATCGATCTCATCCTTACCAGTAAGAATGTCAGCCTCAGCATCAGATCTATAATGTGTTTTCTTTAACACTTTCCAGAAGACGATTAAACATACAAAGAAAACCGGAGCAAAATACGATGTAAACAAGTTAGCCACTGAGAATTGGCCGGGGAAAAAGATCCAGAATCCATTGAAGAATAAGACCAAGATGTTCATCATGAATCCAAAGTAGGTTAAGTAAGGATGTACAAATCTTGGTGCATGGAAATAAGTATCATCTTTGTAGGAAATACCCTGGGCATCTAATGCTCTTCTCCATTTAAAGTAACACAACCAAATAATGATGTAGGTACACAAAATTCCAGTAGTGGCCAAGTTGATGAACCAGTTGAAAACAGTGGCAGTTGAATTCGAGATAGACAAAAAGGCCAACAAAGATATCATCATCGTGAAGAGCACACAGTAAATTGGAGCACCATTCTTTAAACATTTGGAGAAAAATCTGGGAATGTATCCGGCCAAAGCAGCAGAATACAAGGTTCTAGTAGCACCGAACATAAACCCATTTCCACATGACCATGCCGAAGTCATGATAACTGCATTGATCAAAGAATCTAACCCACTGACACCAACATTTTTGACCCCAATAACCCAAGGAGAAGCAGCAGCACCAGCAGCACCAGTTGTTCCAGCAGCAACCAAGGCAGGATCGTTAGAAGCACACAAAGTGTTCATAAAAAAGATACCACCAAAGTAGAAAAGATAGATCCGGATATATGCTCTTCTACCTGCCAATGGAATACATTTTCTAGGTTGGGAAACTTCTCCAGAAACCATGGCCAACAAGTCGGGACCACCACAGGAAAAGGCAGCGTAAATAAGAACATTCCACCAGCCCAAGAATCTCCCAGTGGTTCCTCCGACGAGGTATGGCTTGGCCAATCCACCTTCTTTCCAGTGTTGGAATCCAAAGGCATCTCCTTTTGGATTACCACCACACATGGTAATTAACCCAAAAAGCATCAAGCCCACCACCAAAATGACCTTGAGAATTGAAGAGAAGAACTCAATTTCACCGTATAAGTTGACAGCAAAAACATTGAATAGTAAAATCGTCACAATAGCTACTGCTATAAATATTCCAGGATTAACGTCAGTCCAGAATGAAATGACAGATGCAAAAGCAACACATTCCAAGCAAACAAACATCATGGAAGTGTAAGCATAGATCAAAGAACCAGCAAACCCGAATGCTGGGTCAATCCATCTTGAAGCATAATGGACAAAAGAACCCTTAATTGGTAAATAAGAACACATTTCTGCAACACATTGCATCATGGGCCAAATGACAAGACATGCCCAAAACAAGAAACCAGTGAAGAGAGAAACAGATCCTGAGGTTTTAAGTGGTCCCGACATTCCAATGAATAAACCGGTACCAATGGATTGTCCGATAATCATCAAAGACACATGTCTCAGATTCAACTTTCTCTTTGTAGTACCATACTTTGCGACGTCGTACTTTTCATGGAAATCACCAAACTTGTTTATGGTGGTCTCTTCCATTTCCCCGACTTCTTCATTGACCCATACTGAAGGGGTCTCTTTTTTAGCAGAATCAATTGACATTGTAAATTCCTACTTCAACTTTTCATTCTTGAAACGAATAATACCCTGACTTTATACCCTTGTGAAATATCTCTCCGATAAGACATAGAACATTATAGATAATGTATCTCGATGAGGCGAACCAAAAAAAAATCCTGATTATGAAGGTAAGTTCAGGCGATGCTGCAAGATAGGGTATATATATAGTAGGTGCGATGAGAGAACACTGCAGTAGCGTCAAGTTTAGAAGAGGTTTTAGACGAACCTATTGTACAAGGAATGGAAGTTCTTAGAGTTCCCTACATAGACCTTGAATCATGCCCATGGTTCTGAATTGTAGAAAATCTTTGTCGATCTCTATTCTACGCCGATGTTGCCTCGGTTGTAACGCTATATCAATTGCAGTAGCTGATAAATTAAATGAAAGTTCAATTCTCCGTTTCAAAAGAAAAGTTAAGCATGCCAAATTAGCATCCCCATCTGCCCACCTCAATTTCATACAATATCAGCAAATCTAATCACATATGTGTTGTTGGTTTGTGATAGTAACTAGGCTATTAAGAATACACTCCTTGGTAACTGGTTTAGTATACTAAATCAATCTGTAGATATCTAAAGGCGCTAACTACCAAACCAAGTGAAAGATGCTTGGCAATATATCTAAATAGGCGGATAGTCTGCATTGAGTAATATTTTACGCTATTAGAGACCTTACCGCTAAGGAAAACTGACACATAAATTGAAACTGATCAAAAGAAAACTGGCTTGAAAACCGCTTATCTAATTCCAACAATGTTTAGATAATCTTGAATATCATAAGCCGCTATAAAGCAACAACCGGTTGAAATTTGCATCATCTAGTAAAAGTTTTGTAGTGCTATATTGAGGGAAAGACTTCTACTTCCCGAATTTTGTAACCTCATCTCATCAAAACACTTTCTCACTTAACTGAATAAATTCAGAATCGTTAAGCATCAGCCGTTAAAGCTGAAACTCTGTCATTATGGGCAAATTTCTTGTTGTCCATCCTGGGAAGGACAACGTAGAGGATGTTTTAACGAAAACTAGCGCTCAAAATGCAAAAAACGGACCATTTGACGCTGTTTTAGTGGTGGGTAAATCTATTGAACCAGGTTATGCACCCATCTTGGAAAATATTCAACCTGCAACCTTTTTTCAAGTATCAAGAGAATTGGCGGAAACACCTAATTCAAACGATGATGATAACTCATTAATAAGTACTATTAAACCCAATTTTAACCAAGTCACACCAAATCCTATTTGTACCGTAAAAAGAGGCGGATTTAACGTCTTGTTTGTGGCTGAAGATGCCAAACTTGAAGAGGTTGAGAAAATGCAAAATTTTGACTGTGATATTCTAATTTCTTATCATTGGCCAGAGGCCATAGCTGAACAACAAAAGTTGATGTTAGTAGGAAACTCTGTTGTAGATGAAGTAGTCAAGAGGACAAAACCTAGATACCATTTTGCTGTTGGTAGAGACAAGGTGAATTTTTATGAATCTGATGAGTTTAATTGGGCAGATGATGAGAGGAAAAGTACAAGATTTATTAGTTTAGGACAATACGGTACTGGGGAAAAATGGTTTTACGCCTTCACAATCGAGGCAATTCCATCTAAAGCGATAAAGACAACCAGTTTTGTGAATCCATTCGAAGTAAAATCCCACAATGATCCCATAACCAAGTATGAGTGGACCAATGATGTCAGTAATTCTTCTAAAAAAAGACTCATTGATGATCCTAGTAGCGACGCTAAAAGAAAAGCAACGGAATCCTCTTTGTCAGTAAAAAATGTCAAAAAGGTCTCTCCTCAGAATTGCTTCTTTTGTCTTTCAAACCCTAAGGCCGAGCTTCATATGGTGGTTTCAGTGGGCAACAATTGTTACATAACCATTGCTAAGGGACCATTACCTAAACCATCAAAAACCTTGGAGTTTTCTGGACATGGGATTATAATACCTATAGAACATATACCATCACTTCGTTTACTCGAATCAAAGGATATTACCGAGACTGAACAATGGAAAGACATGATTCAATATCAAGATTCATTAGTGAACGCCTTTATGGTAGGTGCTCCATCTCTTGGACTCGTCTTTTTCTCTATCGATAGAATTGAAAACGTTCACGCCCACTGGCAATTTCTTCCTGTCCCTTTGTCCAATCTAGAGGAATTTAGTAAGGCATTGGATGACACAGTTACACTCAATAATGAAAAATATGTACGAAACCAAAAATTGCATTTCACAAAGTTTGAAGAATTGAATGAAGAATTGAAGAGCATTTTGAATAACAACGATACAATCACTTTCACAGTTTGTCAAGGAGATCTGAGAGTTTGGTACGTAGCAAAATTAGTAGCTGAAAGAATTGATCTTCAATTTCCAAGAAGAGTACTTGCACAATTGTTACATTTGAAAAAGAGAGTTCATTGGGAAAAATGTAAGCAATACATGAAAGATGAGATGAGAGATGCTGAAAACTTTAAAAAATTCTTCAAAGACCACGACTTTACAATAGAATGAATAATGTTGAAATAACGTTTATGAAAATATCATAAAATGCAAATATGTATATACAATTATTAACCCAGACATTTCGTACACTGGCAAATAAAATTCCACTCTGAAAGCTCTTTTTGTCGAACCAGTGTATCTTCTTCCTCTGAATTACCATAACTAATGCAAAGCTCTTCGTCCTTTTTTACAATCCTCTTGGTGAAAAATGTAACCGATTGACCTACTCTTTTGCGGTCCAAATTAGATGCACATGAATGATTAAAGAATGATGCGGTTGGATATAAAGAATATCCTAAAAATTCTTTCTCGCCCTCATCTAGTGTCCATATTCCAAAAGCATTACTTAGATTTTTACCAATGGCATCCCAAAACATTTCAACAGATAGGAAAGGTAAAAGCTCTTCCAGAACTACTATTCTAAGAAACTGATAGACTCTGCTGTAGCTATTCATCAAGTAAGGGTATTTTTTCAATTTGAGCAAAGTGTCATCCTGTAAAACTTCAAAAACTGCCAAATTCACTTTCTGGCTCTCAGCATCAAGATACTTCTCATAAAGAATTCCCAATACGTATTTAAGCTCCATAAGTTCATTTTCATCGATGTTTGGTATCTCATTCAAGAGTTTTGCTGCTTTTTTTGGTAAATTAGTTTCCCAGTTTACTATGCGTTGTTTCTCTTGTTCAAATAATTCTGGTGAGATGGTAAGATCATTGTCAGGTTCCGGACGGCTTTTCTTTTGCACTTTAGTATACATAATTTCAATGTTCACTACGTTTTTCCTGTAACAATGGTTCTGGTCCCATGATTCAAAGTCATCAATGCATTTCTGACTGCAAAAGTAAAAATGTGGTAAGTTTTCAATTTTAAACTTCATGCTGCTCCCATAATCATAATGGAAGCACCACAGACAAACTTCCTTTTTGAAAGACCTTAGTACCGTCAGTGACAAGGGTTGCGCCACAACATGAATAGGAGTTCCCTGTGCTATATCCCTAGAAGCAAAACATCCCCTACCCCCATATACCGTAGGTCGTATCTCGTAGAAGACTGACAGATCCATTTGAGATGAGATAAAACTAATTTGGTAATTTTTCAGATTAAACGAATTTAGATTACGAGAAATAATAACGCTTCTATTACGTTCAATGGGGCGTGGAGGTAATCATTTGAGGTAAAAAATAGGCTGTCATTTAGTTTAGAATAATAATGATTTCTCAATGGGCATTGTGTAATGAGATTGCTGTTTACATGAATTGTATTTATCACCACAAGTTAATTTTCTAATTTCCTCTGCAATCTTTGGTTTACATATTTACACTGGATCAAAAATTATTTGCATTACGTATATTTTATAGTCTAGACTAATGGTAGGGACGAGCTAGAAAATCCATCCAAACAAGGTTTCGTACCACCATTGTGCGTTCTTAGGGTTACCCTCAGCTTCACGACGGGCCTTTTCTTCTTCTTCTTCCATGGCAAATTGCTTTTCTTCAGCATCAATAACATCTCTGTAGGTAGTCATGTCGACCTCAGACGAAGGAATCCAAGTAGTCTTCTTGATGAGCTTGAAACCAACAAACATGATAATGAAAACTGGGAGCACAATGTATCCAGTGATGAAGTCTTTGTAAGTGAACTTGTCACCGAGGAAGACGGTGAAGTTCTTGATCAAAACGATAATAACACAAAGTCCCAAGGAAATGTACGAACCGTAGGGTTGAAATGGAGAACGGTAGGCCAAATCAGTGTGTCTGTCAATGCCTTGGGCCTTACATGCCCTCATAAACTTGATATGAATAACAAGAATACAAGACCAAGCGATCAAACCAGTAAGAGAAACGACGTTAACGAAGTAGGTGAACACGGCGGCAGCACCAGTGGATACAGTCATGTATCCCAAAAGGCAAAACAATGCTGAAAGAGCAACACCATAGTATGGGACACCTCTCTTGTTGGTGATAGAGAAGAATTTTGGTGCATAACCAGACACAGCCAATCCGTAAATAGTACGAGAACAGATGTACATATCAGAGTTTGCAGCCGAGAGTACGAAAAGAAGGATACAAGCATTAATGACATGGTCCAATCCCTTAATCTTAGCATTCTTGATGGCAATAACAAATGGAGATGCAGATGCAGTGCTACCCTTGGCAGAAAGAAGTAATGGATCGTTACTAGCCACACACATACCGAGGAACAAAATTGACAAACAGTAAAAAATGACGATACGGTAGAAGGTCAAACGGATAGCCTTTGGAATGGCATGTCTTGGCCTTCTACATTCGGCGAAAGTGATACCACACAATTCAGTACCCAAATAAGCGAAAACTGCAGTAACCAAAACGGAAACGAAAGAGACAAATCTACCCTTGTCACCAGTAATGTGTAAATCTTTAGTTTTGTCAGCATACTCTTTGAAAGCACCAGGATTTTTCCAGAATCTGAAACCCAATCTGTCGTGAGTTGGACCACCACCTAAAGCGATGATCCACAACACCAAAATTAAACCCAAACAAGTACAAACTTTCAAACAAGACAACCAGAATTCAATTTCACCAAAGAAACGAACTCCTAAAACGTTAACTGCCACGATAATTACCAAGAATATGGTAATCCAAACACCGGGATTGAGAGTTTCTTTCAGAACCCAGTATTGTACAGTAAGAGAACCAGCAACCATTTGGTTGGCGGGTAAAATCAAATATTTGAAGAGATATACATAACCACAAGCAAAACCCAAAGCTGGATCAACATAACGATTACAGTAACCAGCAAAACCATCAGCCAAAGGAATGAAAGTTGCAACTTCACCTAAGGCACACATAACCATGAAAACGACAAAACCAATAGCAGAGTAAGAAATTAAGATTGCAGCAGGGCCTGCCTTAGCCAAAGCACTTCCAGTTCCGATAAGTAAACCAGTACCCAAAGCACCACCAATTGCAATCATACTAACATGTCTTGCATGTAATCCTTTCTTTAATTGATGACCTTGTTCATGAGCCAAGTCAGTTCCCAGAGGGTTTGATTTTTGCACATACAAATGATATTCTTCAGTATGACGCAGAAGTAAAGAATTAGCATCATTGTTCAGGACCCCCAGGCCCTTTTCGTAGTCAAGCATATCACACTATAACAAGATTGACAATGATATTGTGAAGTGATAGAAAATCCTTCTCTAGAGGGCATCTTAACCATTATAAATGTACAACAAATGCAGACCCCGCGAGCAGTTAGATAAGGTGCAAAATTTGAAGGGAATGACAGATTTGATGGCCCGGAATAACTGACTCTCTCCCCTCTAAGGTCTCATAAAGGTAATGGTCTTGACTCGCAGCTTACTGTAAATGGAAATAATCGAAAAAACCCTCCAAGAAAAGGCATTGCTCTGGAACTATATACAGGATTGTACCCTGGAAATGCAGATTTTTTGATGAGGCTTTTGGCGGAGCAAAACGGCGTTCTTATTGCGCAGCACCGCCAAGAATTCTCCCAGGGCGGTGTTCGGGTGCATAAGGAAGAAAATAGGAATTTACTAACAAAAATACCTTTGATTGTTTCATTGCCTCGGCGAAAATTTGACTGAGATAAGAGATAAGGGTAACCGCTAGGATGACAAATGAGAGTTGAATAATTACAAGGCTCAAAGTTTTTAAAGGGGTGAAAGTTGTTCGGTGCTGGACCATCTCATAATCTTGGTGACGATAGTCTTAAATGACCTCTAAAAAATTTATAAATTGTTCTATTAACAGTTCAGCCTCACAAAAATCTCAGAAAATAATAGTCCCTTACCAATTCGCGATAAAGAGTAACTCATCCATTTAATTCGTTTTCTATTGGCAGTAATACCCCATCTATCTCGCAGTTGCCTTCTCTGGGGTATCTTTCTCCCGCCTTGTTTTTTTTCTTGTCATTCGAGTAAAACGTCTCTACTTGTCTACGTTCGTCGGACTTGGGTGGAAAGATAGCAGATGGGTACAATCTCAGCTAAAAAGTAATATTCGATGACGACGCCTAGAAATATTTTGAAAGCTTAACTTCTTATAAGGCTACAAGAATTGGACCATCTTTAGATAAGGAATCATCTATGTACTTGCTGTAACTACAACCACATGACCTCTGTTATTTTATCGTAGTTCCTACGGTCGTAAGTTTTTAATGTTTCGTTTGGTTTTATTCTTACTTTCCTGATGGACTTCGCTAGCCGCATGCAAGAAAAAGAATGCGGAGACGCTTTCATCCTACGGCATTATCTGACACGGCAGTTAGATAACCTCCAAAGCATGAATAAGCTCCCCGGGCGGTAGAAAAATGTGGTACATGTGAACTGGAAATTATCACCCAACAAGCGCCACAGCATGCTGATTGGCTTATAATGTTGTTTTAACGATCCTTTTCGTCTCTTAATAGTCATCGATATACTACCTTAAGGAGTTGCTGACGTCACTATAGATGAGATTCAATTTGTTTTCTCGGCCCACGGAAAAAAAATCGATGTCCCGGATACAAACCATTGCCTTCGCCAAGATCCATTGCAACAATAAGAATATGATATGTATTGATATTGACGCATCACAGTGAGTGTTTAGTTGCTCTCACGATTGCAGTAATTGTAATCTGAGATGGTCATGTGTCGAGATCTCGTGACTCAAACGACCGCTTGTTTTTTTGGTGATGCCACTTAGAGGTCCTCTTGACTGAATGCGCTCGTGATCTCTGGGCCCGTGACTACACCATGACCCCACCCATCCCGTGACCAGAATATCTCGTGTTAACAGAACCACGTGACATTCAAAGCTTGCACTACAACAATTCTTTCCCTCTTCCTGAAAACACCCCCTCTCCCATCCCTCCTGGTACCATAATTTTTCGCACTTAAGGTATCACGTGAGTAAGGCAAGCAAACGATTCTCGGAAGGAACAACATCAGACCGAACCCCCTCCACCCTTATAAAATAGTATTTAGAGCGGAGTCGTGAAGCATCGAACCATTAATTGATGGTCGTGTACGGGTTTAGCCAAGACTGTACCCCAGACTGATACTTGTAATGTGGTGTTACCCCACAAAACTTAATAATGCCGGACTTTGTCCTCAAGGTTCGGTGTGCGGAGTGGTGGTGTTACACATCAGCACACCTGTTGGTCAGTGTGTGCGGAACCCCACACAACTAACTCCGAAATTTTTTAATGATGCTTTTAGTGCACCGGTCGGGAAAAGCCCAACATGGCCGTCTTGGCCGAGTGGGGCGGGTGAGAAATAGATTGAAATAGAGATAGAGGATGGTAATACAGAGTCTCCATACCAAGGGTCATTCGACATTATTCAATCACCTTTCCCCCTCATAATCACCCCGAAACATCGCTGTTCTCGGACCTAATCGAGCGTTCTTTAGCTGATCACCGAAGCAAAATTACTCGAGTTGCACCGCAAAATTATTTTCTACTCCGCTGTGCTGCAAAAAAAACTGACAACACCCCCGCACCACCCGGGACAGTTATAAAAGACACCACCTGCTGTAATCTGAATAGGTCTTTGTAGATCATCAGCAGTCGCTTCTAATCACTACAAAACTTTATTATAATGTCCGATATTGAAAGTCAACAACCAGTTGACCACCACTTCTTAGTCACCGACGACGTGAATGCCGTTGCCGGAGAAAATGTCACAAAAGTCATCCATCAAGGAGACTATGTGCAATTTGGTAAGGACAAATACCTTAAACTGGAGCTTGTGCAGGCCTTTGGTGGTACTTTGAACCCAGGTCTCGCCCCACCCCCAAAGCATGACTTTGCCAACCCAGCTCCATTGGGGCTCTCCGCATTTGCTTTGACCACTTTTGTGCTCTCTTTGATTAATTGTGGAGCTCGTGGTGTTACTATTCCAAATATCGTGGTTGGATTGGCTTTCTTCTATGGAGGATTGGCTCAATTGGTCGCTGGTATGTTTGAAATTGCTATCGGTAACACCTTTGGTGGTGTTGCTTTGTCTTCTTACGGTGGTTTCTGGGGTTCCTGGGCCGCACTTCAAGTAGATTCCTTTGGTATTGCTGCCGCTTACGAGGGACACGAGGAAGAATTTGCTGATGCCGTGGGTCTTTTCCTAGTCGGATGGTTCATCTTCACTTTCTTCTTGATGCTTATGACTTTGAAATCCACGGTTGCCTTTTTCAGCGTGTTTTTCTTCCTTTCTATAACATTCTTGCTTTTGGCAATTGCTGAATTCAATGGTTCTGGTGCAGTTAAAAAGACTGCTGGTGTTTTTGGACTTCTTACTGCATTTGCCGCATGGTATAACGCATATGCTGGTATTGCCAACGAACAGAATTCTTACATTACCGTTAAGGCTATCCAGCTTCCAAACTTGCAGGACAAGAACTGAATATCTTATTGATAAATGCCAATGCATATAATTTAGTATAATTTCGATGTAGCGAAAGTTTAGATTGTAACGTGGGAAAGAAAACATAAGTGGACTTGCTAAAGAAAGACGAAGCTAGAATCAAGAAATCGCTAGACCATAACATATTAGCACCATAAACCGCCTTCAATATGTACTAAACCCCTAGAGAACCCGGCTTTAGGTTTCAGGCTTTTGGATTTAAGGTTTTTAGCCAGCGTCTAGTTACACACAATAGACTAATAATTGTAATAAGCCACATAATTAATTGAAGAGGGGTAACATACATTTGGAGTTGTTGAGCGTTTGGAGAGCAATAGTCGGGGTTATGGTTGTAATCACGAGCGAAGAAACACTAGTGCATTAAGTTAAAGCTTGCAGGATGATGATCGTTAATTGTGAAGAGCAAAATTTAGCATGGCTTGATTATTGAAGCAATACTTCTCGGTGGTATCAACAATTCGAAAGAAAGGGGAGATGAAATATCTGTTATACGAAAGACATACAAGGCCAGAGAGAGTAGGACAATGTGCATAAGACGATGAGTGTGATTTTCCCTGAGATTCAATAACATATGACAAACTTTGGCTAAGACCGTATCAGCAAGAATATACCGATTAACAAAAATGCATGATTATCTTTGAAGAATCATCCTTAAAGAAACTTTCAATAAACCAATGGGCTTTCTAATTATATCACCCCCTGAATAAACCCTTTGTAGATTTTTAATGTAGCTTCGAATTGAGTAGTTGGCCTATTATGTAAGAGCATTCAGCCATGGATAATTTTAAGCAACGATCTTCCTGTTTAAAAAATCATCTTGTGGAAAGCCAATTAATCTGAACTAATGTATAACTAGAACTGCGTTTATAAAACTGTTCATCAAACGGCATTCGATGCAAAACTTTGCTTAAAATCCCAGACCCCCCAAACACTATTTAACAACTACACTTTCACAATTCTATTACTGTATATCTATAAGATTTATTAATTAGAGTCCGACTCGCTCTCCAGTTCTCTGAACTCTCCCATGACTTCTCTTAAATTGTTTCTTTTGATTGGTTTCAGCAAGAAATTCAGCATCCCTGCTGCCAAACACTCTCTTACGTTACTTTCATCGGCAAAAGCTGTTAAAGCAATGATAGGTCCACTATAATTAAGCTTTTGGCGTATTTGTCTAGTAGCAAGTAAACCGTCAACTTTGGGCATTTGGATGTCCATGAAAACTAGATCAAATGGCAGTCCATCTTCCATTGATTTAGCCACCAAATCGATTGCCTCTTGTCCATTACATGCCATGGTAAGATTGGGGTATCCTTCAAGTTTAAGCATTCTACGAATCACTTCTTGATTCACCATGTTGTCCTCAGCAACCAAAACACGCATACTGGAAATAGTTACCAGTTTGACCAGAGAACTGCTATCGGAATGCAATCCGACAGAGTTGGCGGTAGCTGCGGTACCAGTTGATCCACGGGTGATGAGCTCGGGCTTTTCGAACGATGGTACTTCAAGATGCAACCCGTCACTACTCCCGGCAGCACCACCATGGCTTTCGGTCCAGGTCAGCAGGGTATTTGCCGATGTACCAGCACCCCCTACGACGGAATCTTCAGATTTCAATTTTGGATCTTCAACAAAGGCAACCTTACGATTATGTTTCAGATCTGGATTATACTCATCATCACAGAAGGTATGCATTTGATTTTCGGGAACGTCAATCTCATAAACCTGAGGAAGAGGAACCACAAACGTGAATTCAGAGCCCTTACCGACCTCCGATTCAAGGGTCAATGTCCCCTTCATCATGGTAGCAAGTTGTCTACAGATTGAAAGACCTAACCCGGTACCACCGTAAGATCGAGAAAGAGATTGATCACCTTGGATGAACGGTTCAAAGATCTTTTCTTGTAAAGAAGGCTCAATCCCTGGTCCAGTATCAGTTACTTTGATTTGAAGAACCCAATTCTTTGGCCTAATTAATTTCTGAAGCTTATATGAAACGTTATTAATTTGAACAGAAGACTTCCGACGAGCCAAATGTTGTTTTGGTCTATTTGAATGTCGCAGAGGGCTCAGAACAGTAGGCAACGATGGGTCCAGTCCATCTTCCACCACTGTAGGTTTCGAAGGGGCTCTTTTGATTTTTGGGAGTTCCTTGTTGATCTTTGGGAGGTTTTTATCCCGAGCATTTATAGTTTCAGCGTCATTATCATTGTTATCTCCATTGCCAAAATCACGGTTGCTATGGGTATTGGCATCATTATTGACATTACCATTACCATTATAAATATTATGCTCATCACTATGTACCTCTTCAACTAGCTCAGGAATCAAAGGAAGTTCTTTCAGTTCATCTAAAAATGCGTTTTCCATTTGAGTTTTGTAGAATTCCAGGGTTACTGGAGGGTGTTCCCCATCATCTGTATCTGAACTCATGATACATACTTTCTTAAATCCCTCTTCTCTTGAGGCGTCCATATCATAAATACCTAATAATCCGATATCTACAACCACAGACCCATCCACCGGAGTGAACTTAAGAGAATTGCTAACCAAATTCATCACCACTTGAATGATCCGATTCAGATCTCCAAACAAAATCAATCTACGGATTTCATTGGGTCTTAAAAAGATCTTTAAGGTAACTCTTTGATCTAGGGCAAGTTTTCCAAAAATGCTTTGGACTTGGTTAACTATATCCAAGATTTCAAAGGTCAGTTTTTCCAATTTCAGTCGATTCAACGTATTCTTTGAATAGGTTAAAAGTTCAGTCAAAATATGAAGTAAAAGTTCTCCCAGTCGATGTATAAGCCGTAACAGGTCAGCTATTTTACTTGGATCACGTTCATCTAATGCAATCGATGTCATACCTAAAATACCATTGAGAGGTGTTCTTAATTCATGAGAAATATTGGCAATAAATACAGTTTTAGCCTCATTGGCTGTTTCAGCTTCAATTTTCAGGACTTCAAGTTCTTTGGTTCTCTGTTTGACTCTACTTTCCAAATGAGTGTATTGTTTATCCAATTCTTCAGTCATAATATTAAATGCTTCCGAAAGTTCGGTAAATTCATCTTTAAACACCTTTTTCAGTCGAGGGATTCTCCCTGGAAGTCGAATTCCATACAGCATCACCAGTTCATGCAAAGAGGTACGGACACCCAGGGATGCCAGTGAATTCGTAGCATATGGAGGGGGCAGAAGCTTATCAAGTCTTTTTTCTGTCTTCTTCTTCAGAGTAGTAATGGCTTCAGTGGCTTCCTTTAATTTGGTGATTGGATGAATGAACCAAACCGCCAAGGGGAAAGTCAAAAGACACATGAAAACCCCGATTCCTATGACAACCCCGATTATAATATCACGAAGTTTATTGATAGGAGCCATAAATTTCGGTCTAGCTTGTTGGATGATTACAGACCACCAAGTGTTAGGATCTATTTCGATTCTCGTGTAAGCCATGGCATATAATTTAGAATCCAACAGTTTGACCTTTTTAGACGATCCTTGGTCCTTCAGGAATGCTGTTTCCACCATTGGCAGTTGATTTAAAGGGTAAACAGTAGCTACATCGTAATAATTAGAAGGAAATACTGCTTCAAACCCATCATAGGATGAATTACTTCCAGTTGAACTGTCCAGTTGCCAAGGTTTCACCACCAACACCAGATAATCGTTCGTGGTGGTACCAGTATCAGATGTGGATGACACTGACAGCAGCAGCAGCACGGTTGACAGATCATTTACCGCAGCCTGAATGTTCATGGCCAGGGCAATTACCGTCAAATAACCGGCTATAGAGGGAGAAGAGAGTAAAATGGAAGTATTGGCCAACACTGGGACCGTCAAACTCATATATAATGATGAACGAGAGTCCAGAGTGTTCTGGACTGGACCAGTGAAGTAAAATTGATCCAGCAGCAGCAGCAGCAGTTGCAGCAGCAGAGAAGCTATCCCTAGAAGAGCCTGTGGAACCAGAGTGTTCTCGGCAAGAGGGTATAATAAGTCTATGGCCAGAGACAGAAGGTTGGTCTGATTAGAATATGAGTCGGTCACTAATTTTAGATTTAAATTGTATAATCTGGCGCCGGCAAAAAGTTCCAGCAGTTGTAAAAACTGATCTAAGGTATCTTGAGTGTCAGTGAAAACCGATTGTGAGTTGTTCCCGGCTCGTGACAGACTCAACAGCGTCAGAATCAGTTGTTGGTTCAGGAGAAAGTATACTTGATAGAAAACAAATTGAATGCTTTGTCTTACTTGTGACGTTTTTAATTGGGCTATCACTTCAAGTCTTTCAGTTCTGGAGTTCAGTAATGAGGTGGAGAAGTATACACCGGTGACGACAGCAAGGATAAGAAGGGAGAAGAGTGACGAGAAGCATACGAGGATGATAAGCTGTGGACGAATCCCGATTTTAAGTCTTCTCATGTTGTGTTTGTTATGTTTTGTTACGTTTTACTTGGGGGGAGGTTTAGGATAACCTAGCTGGTAATATGATGGACGAATGGAGTGGAGTGGGGGAAAAAGGGGAGTATAATTAATGCTTAGGAAGGGGTTAAACCAATGAATAATTGGTTCCACAAAATCAGATAGTATACTAGACTAAGTCACAGATATATGGGACCGTGAAAAGCAAATACTAGTTGAAAAGTTTAGCCCTGTTTGAATTGCCCTAGGGATTTGTGATGAGTCTGGTAGATGAGCGGCTTGAAAGGGCAGATTTGCAGGCCCAAGAGCCGCTGGAAAAGGATTCAAAGTCAGTGGCACACGGAGTAACACACACAGACACTGCGGTGGAAGTATGCGCCTATAATACGCGATGAAAAGTGGTTTATTAACCAGGAGATGCTAGCAGTTACACTGATCTTTTAATGTTTTTCTTGAGTGGATAAGGTTTATTTTTTTCGTGCTGCTGCTGACAAAAACGGTGGAAAAAAATCGACAAGGAGATGATCAATTAAAGGTCGAGGGGAATCTATATGGACCTAAGGTCAGAGTTTCAGGCCCAAACGATGCTATGGAAAGACCACAAATGTTTGTATTGGATTTGATCGGTCGATTATACCAAATATCGAAAGGTCTAGTTTACACAATAGTCACGTGATGACTCACGTGTACGGACATTCCGAGTCGGGAGTTCTATGCGTAAAAGAAAAAAGGAGTGGAGAAAAGAAGAGGAGAAGGAGGTACAAGTGAAGGGAAGAGAAGGGAAGAGAAGGGAAGAGAAGAGAAGAGAAGAGAAGAGAAGAGAAGAGAAGAAGGAGAGGGGTTATAACAGAAAAAATACACATGAAGAACTAAGAAGTATCAGAGAGCTTTTATGAAGATTAGAAAAATGTTTTTTTAGAGATGCTAATAAGATGCTGATATCTATACTAATATGTATGCTAATACAGATGCCAACGGGCAAACAGAACAGTGCAAAAAATTACTGTACAAGTAGTTTGTAGAGGTTCCCACGTGAGAGGTAACCTTTCTTTTAAAGATATCAAAGGAGGTCCATAATGCAGAAAGAAAAAGCGGGAAACGGGACTACAAGCACACCTAAAGTAGATAATTCCATCTTCACCAAACCAAAAGTTTAATGTAGTAGAGAAAGGTCCAGAAATAGTCAGAAATGTGAAAAAAAACACACGAAAGGCTGAAGTAATCAAGGATAAAAATAGCACTAACGGCTAAATAAAGAACATGGAAGCACATTGGGTAAAATGAAGCAGAGGGTAGACGAACCAAAAATAAGCACACTGAAGCACACTGAAGTACACTGAAGTATACTGAAGTCCACTGAAGTCCACTGAAATTCCAATGATTAACACGTTGATGCCGTGCCCACATCAATTCTATTGCACCTGTTCCTTGCACACTCATGAACCGTGTCTTGTTGCTGACGCGATGATTAAGGTTTAAAGGGGTCAACGGTGTTTTCGGGGGTAGTCGGACACACTCTAGGGGGACCATCTACGATCCTGTCACTGTTGCTGTCATGTCTGCTGCAGTCGCTAGCACCGCGTATATTTGTGACTTAGATTTTATAAGGGCTTGCAATGTGATGAGTACGATCACTGGGATCAATCGCTTGAATGCTCCGTCTCTCGACCACTATGTCGTTCTCTCCTATTCTTTCTTTCTTTCTTTCTTTCTTTCTCTTCACTTGCTCCTTGGCTATTTTTAGTTCGCCTGCGTATCGTTAAGCTCTATTTCTGTCAATCCTCGGTGCATTTATGCACTGTCTTCCGCTTTTTCACTATTGACAACTGCTACCTTTTACTAAGCTTCCGATAGCCATCAACCTCTATTCTACCATCCTACTACCTAAAATGACCCTGCTGACGACGTCATCTACCCCCTCCCACTTCAACTCTCCTACACTTCTTCCTTCTTTAAATCTGCTAATGCTTCCCCCCCTCCCCACACCGCTTGAAATTATCGTCTCCATCGTGCATCGATCTCTCCACTTCAATTGTTATTCTTCTAGACCCGCCGCCTAATTCCGATAAAAAAGGACCCTTTCACGACTGACAGTTTTTTTTGTATCCTGAGCTGGGCCCTGTTTTTGTTAGACCCCTACGCTACTTCTTGACCTCGTCCGGGTGTTCACTGGATACAACTGCTCTTGGTATCACCCCCTTCATTCCATCTTGAATACTTCCTGATCATTATTTGATCAAGCTCTGTTGAGGAAAACCAGAGCTCTTCGTTAAAACCTCCAATCGAGCATCGCCTCGTTGACCTTCAAAAAAAGCTACTCCCCAAAAATCACAAACAATCTACCATATACCACCACCTACCACCGTATACCACCGTATATTACCATCAAAATCTTTCACTGCAATTCCGTACTATCCTGACCGACCTCCTCCCATAGATTTCCTGGAATCCCCAAATTTTCAAAGGCCGACCTTTTGATCCATTTTCCTCCATAGTAGCATAATTGTGAAGATATCGAAAATCACTTCATCATATCTGTCACAACAACCCACATTACACAGTTGGATCTTGTGATATTTAAAGATCTACTTTTAAGTGTACCTTCACTTCTGATTCTGTAACTTTTATTTTACTATACCACCCCAGTCAAGATGTTCTTTATACTCTATGTCTTCGCCGTAGTGGCTGCCATCACATCAACAGATCACCAGTCCTCTTCCCACGGTAGCTCCTCCGATCTGTCCACCTCTTCGTCATCGTCATCGTTCACTCCAACCCTGACCATTTCTTACACAACTGAGGACGCCCACGATATAGCACTCCCCAAATTGCTTCTCTTTAAAGACGAGGACTCGCAGATCTTCTATAATGCCCAGATAGACGTAGGAGGACAACCCCAACAGCTTCGAATTGATGTCATTCAACCTGAACTCTGGGTGTTGAATGGCAACGAAATGTACAATTGTCTGTACCTCGATGATATTTACTACTCTGCTTCATCTGCCAACAACTCCGCTTTGGTGAACGACCTTGCCACTGCTCTTTGTGGAGATGGTGGTCTTTATACTACTGCCGGAGATCTATTGCCCTCTGCAGGTGCTTCTGTCTACACAGTCTCTACTCCTACCCCTGAAGCAACCATTGCAGGAATTGCTAACGGTGAACGTTACGATTTGCCCTACCTAAATGATATACTTGCAGTTGGAGAGTTCGGAACTGACGACGTGCAAGTCCAATATGCCCAGGGCGAAATCGAACTTGATAACTTCACTTTTGTCAACGTATTGAATGCTTCCGTCTTCTACGGTGGCTTGGGTCTCTCGGGAGGTGCCCAGGGCACAGGCTTCCTCCCTTCTCTTGTTCAAAACGAGGTTATCTTAACCCCAGGCTATTCCCTTGTATTCTTCAATGATTCCTCCGAGACTGATGCCGTAGCCCAGCTTTTACCAGGTCTGGTCAATTCGAAGTATTACACTGGCAATTTTTATGTATGGGACGCTTTAGAACACAATGGACCCAAGTATTCCGGCGCCAGAGCACAACTTTTTGATCACCTTACCCTCCCTGTCGTAGCCTTGTCTGGGTTGGGGGTTGAAAGCTCCGATACCGGTGCAAAGGCGTCTCTCCTAGATGTTGCCGAGGCAGTTGTGTTTGATACACGATCTCTGTATCTGTATATCCCATTGGCCCTGATTGTAAACTTGGCAATTCAAACAAATGCTTACTATAATAACGAGCTTGAGCGTTGGATTGTAGAATGTGAGTCTCTTAGAGACGTAAATGCCATTATGAATTTCGAATTCGGACCCCTCGAAGTCCCAGTACCGCTCAATAACTTCATTGTCGATGCCTGGTACGGAGATGGACGTCTTAACTTTTCTGATGGAAGTGCTGCTTGTTATCTCCTGTTCCTCCCGCTGGATCTTCAAGGTTTTCTGAGCTTGGGCCTCAATTTCCTTCCTGCTGTCTACTTGGCCGTGGAAAATGCTGCCGGGAAAATTGCCATGGCCAATGCTAATACTGCAATTAGAATTAACACCGATGATTACTCTACTCTGGCCAATTCCACCGTGGTGCCATCGCTGTCATCGGTTAGGAATGCGTCTCTGATCGCCCATATGACTTCGGGACATATTCCTTTTGCCACATCTGCCCTGAAACCCAACGTCACTCTTATATATTCTTCTGCCCTGACCGACATTGGTGGCGATCTGATTCCAGCCCGATTTTCAGGTATAACAATTCTTCTGGGAGAGATTTTCATCACTGGGGCTGCGAAAAGCACAGGAATATTGCCTGCCTTAGCCACTAGTACGCTATCTTCGACCACCAAGTCTAGTGAAGGACGAGCTCTTGTTCACGGCCTTTCCAACTCAAAGGCTGTATCTTTTTGGACTGCTTGGGTAGTTGGAATTGTTATGTGCTGTGTGTTTGTAGTGTAATACCATTGGAATCGCTTTCGATTGATTTTGATAATGATGATTCAGGATAACTATTTAAGTTGATGCTTAGATGTAGTTGAAAGACAGATGAGCGAAAAGCTAAGATCTGTCAAGCTATGGAATCAAGGTCTACTATATTTTTGAAACACAGTGAAGATTTTACAGAATTCTATTTGTTAGCTATTCAGTTAGATATTGGATTCACTGTTCGAATGAAACCACTACATTAGGAGCTGATTCCTGCCCCTTGATTAAATCCTGGGAAGCATGATATTTACATAAAGCAGACCCTAATCCGTGCTCTGTACGACAGTGAATATGTACTATTTTAATAGATGATTAGAAGAATAAATGGTTAATGAAGTCATCTTTTGTTGGAATTGCCATTGTATCATTCTATCATCAATTTTGACCAACACATCTACTACTACGTAAGGACTCATGTTTCATCCTTCTGTGATATTTTAGTATTATAATCCATAACAACCATATCTTACCATCTTTCCTCTATAACTCTCCCACGTCTACTCCTCACCCTCCAACATCCATCCTCTACTATAACACCATTTACTCTGATATCTTTACCTCGTACGCCTTAATTCTTCGATTTCTAATCTAAACTCTTCTATTACGTAAAGTCTTCTATATATAATCCTTAAATCATCGGCTACTTCTATTTACCTTTCTCGCTTTCGCTACACTTCCATTCATGTAGCCTTCTTTGGAGCCCCCATTTCTATCTCCTGATCAACTGGCTGATACTCCTCGGCCTGTTGCCGTAAACGGAAGAAATTATACCATACTATATCCAAAAATGTGACCACCAAGCCAGCCCAATTCAAAGCAGAAAGTCGATCTCCGAAAATCATCGACAGAAGTAAAATGGTGATCAATTCTTTGAAAATTCCTGCTACCAGCATAGTAGTAACTGGTGCTACTTGTAATAGTTTAAATTCACATACAGTCATCATGAAGGCTAACACGCCTGGGATAACAAGAAGCAATAATGTAAATGGAGTTCCTCTTAATTCCCAAACCGGCAGAGCAGTGAAATTTCCCCAACCTTCTAGGAACATTCCTGATACCAATAGCACGATAAACATCAATGGAGAAATAAAGAAAATGGTCAGAAATGGATTGGAAGTATATTCATTACGTTTGAGTAAGATTTGAGTGAACAGCCATCGAAGTCCCAGCACTGCCAGGGCTAAAATGACCACCGATATTCCCAAGATACTCAGAGGATGAGGTTGTGGATCTGCATCTTCTTCCGGATATACCATCATCACTACCAGGATCAGCATGAGTCCTACGATGAAGATCAATGTCCATTGGAATTTCTCCAACCGGAAGAGTAACAGAAACAAAAGAACAAAAGCAAGCAGCAGTGATTTGGCCATAGTATAAACCAGTAGCAGTACCAATGTCAAAGAGAAGTTAGAAAGACCAATATCTCCAGCAGAAGCGATTCCACAGGGGACAATTTTACGAATGTATAAGGTCCAAGGCATATATACTGATTTTTGGGCAGAGCTAACTGTATTACCAGAACTCAGACCCGCCAGAGGCGATAAGCTTACAGGGTTTAGTCCATGATTAGGTCTGTATCTAGGAAATCGCCATAGAACAAGACTGGAAAGGAAGAAAAGACACAATTGATGGAATGATGTGATTATGACTGGGAAATGGAATCCCAATGATGGACCAAACATCCATTTATTGTATACGACTATCAGAAGGGAGAAAAGATACCATCCGGCAATGTAAGTGATTGGTTCAGTCCAGGTACGTAAGTTGATAGCAGTAGACATGATATAAAGAACTTTTTTGTTATTGATAGTTAAAGCAGTAGTGGAATATTTCGGGTGAAAAAGTTCAGTCGTATTCAGTAGTTGTTAATTTAGTTATTCAAGGTCAAAATGGCGGGATAGAATGTGGCTATTTGAGATCTTTTAAGATGGTAGAATAACTCTGGGTAATGTTTTCAATATTTCTGTATCTCCTGAAGCTATTGTTGGAAAGTTTGATTGAAAATTTGGGGGAAAGTAGTGAAAAGTTGTGAACAATTTTGTCGTTCCAAATAATTGTGGAGATGTGTCAAAATTAAAGGACGGTGGTTAATTGAAGGACGGAGTGTTCTTTACCCTTTCCAAGAGAACGGAAGTGTTGAAATGTGATTGTTTTATACAAATCCAGGTCAATAGTTGGAATTGTCTACCGATCAATCCAAAATAGGGATTTTATATTGAACAATGGGCCAAAATGGAAGGTTGAAATGGGCTGAAATGGATTCAAGATGGGCTGAAACGCGTTTCTGAATAAAAAATGGCCAAGGCGGGATTGATTAAGTTGGGTGGGATGTGCAGGACACTAATATTAGATAAAGGTGTTGCAGAACAGCTGGATAAGAGGTGTGGAGAAGGGTGGAAGAGTGGAAAAGGGTGAAAGAGAGAAGACTAGAGGAATGACTAGAAGGAGGGAAACAGATGGAAAAGTGGAAGACATGGGAAAAGAGTCAAGTTTGGAAAATAGGGAAAGGGTTCAACAGTGAGCAGATAGTAGATTATTCGATATGTACTGCGAGGTGCTACATTTACTTGATGTATTGCACCAAAATCTGACGAGGGTACAGAAGATACCCGAAAGTGCCGGTATTTTGTTACGTCTACTTTCGATTCGGGTTAGACTAAATCGAGTTAAATCTCTGATGTAAAATCTCGTGGTGTACTATTCTGTAGTATAATACATTGATCTGTGGCCTTTGATTCACTAGTAGATCACAGATGTCTATGTACTTATGAAACTGCAAACGCCAGGGTGCGGCTGAATTGGCCGTAATAATTGTACAGCAGAAAATGTAACTCTATGTAAACGGGAAAAGTATACGGGATGTGCAGATGTACAGAAGAATTTCACTGAACATGGAAAGGTGTAAATTTGAAAATGCATGAAAATATATCAAGCATGGAGATGTATTTAAATGGAACCATGGAGATCACAAAAGTATACCGACCATGCCTATGCATGCAAATGTAGGAAATATACATCATATACACAGAAGATGGAGATCACAAAAGTAAGCCGACCATGTCTAGGCATGCAAATGTGGGGAATATACATCATATGTACACAGAAGTTGGAGATCCCAAAAGTATACCGACCATGTCAATGCATGTGAACCTTGGGTTTTTGTAAATACATCTAAAACTTATCCAATGATGGGAGTCACAAAAGTATACCGATTATTTATTGGTATGTTAAAGGAAACTTTCATCGTAAACTGGATTTGTTAAGGTATCTCAAAAAAATATTGAAGGTGTAACTAGTTGATTTAATATAAGATAGAAGACATAGAACTTTCTTCTTCTCAAGATACAAGATGTGAATTGTGAACAGTCCCCTTTTTTATGCCACTAAGTAGAAAAATACGTTTTTGGTGTTGGCTCTAGGTATGTGTAGAAAGTTTTTATCATCGGCCGTACCAACCCTTATTCAATGTATCTGCCATAGGTGCTGGTACCTATCTTTTATACTGGATACTCTAAAAGTTTCTTGAACATCTGTACAAGCTCCACCTCAGGATATCAACCTTCATGATAAGGGTATTTATACAATTGCATTATTCTACAGCTTCTGGTCCACTAAAATTGCCTATGTTATCAACCTCTACGACCAGTACGAGTCTATCTTCGGCAATCTATACCTCAATACCAAAGACTGGTACATTATCATTGTCTTTTTCGCTTTAACAGCTCACTTGATCACAACTACATTACATATATGATCGCAACTACCAGCTCGCTTACTTTGTTTTGACTTAATCCGATAAAAAGTTTAAACGAAGAGACTTGACCCTTATCTATTTTTAAGTAAATCACATCAAACGAAACACGCTTTACCCCATGCAATTGATCAAAGCTCCATCCGAAGAAATAAAATAGCTCCATCCTGATAATTATAGCTCCATCCATATCGCGTACATACTGCTTGCATAATTCTTTGACAGTAAATTCGGCAGCAAAGGTAAACGACGTCATTTATATCAGTCTCTCTAATAGCTTAACCATCCATGTACAATAATCTAATACCATCGTACTTCTCTCATATACCTACACACTCTCTGCCCTTTCCTATCTGCCTCTCCCTCCCTCCGTTTCTTTCCTTATCTGCCCCACATGCTACTCTTTTCGCCAGCTTCTTCTCCTTCCTCCCACCTTCCCAAGCTTCTCCACCCTCCTCGCAACACCACTCTCTCACTTGTCCTTCTCCACTACAATCCTTCCATATTGTTGCTACATGTCACTTCCTTCACTCGCCAGAACGTACATCCAAGACGCCGTCAAGCGCTATGCTTCCCAAGGTACCCTTGTTCTGCTTGTGCTCGACTCTCTGACCCAAGAGACTGTGTTCAGAGTTGTTTCTAAGGATGCAATGCTTCGTTTCACCACTTCGGTCGAACTTATCGATTCGGCCCGAAGACACCAGCCTTATATCGAAGCTCTATATCTTGTAGAACCTACAGCTTACAGCTTAAGTTGCATCGAGGCTGACCTCCTGGTGAAACGTTACAAGAAGTTTCATGCTCTTCTTGTTCGTCCGCCAGACGATGATGAAATCGCTGATCGCTTCCGTCGAGTCTTTGATCAATTAGATTCAATAGATGTACTTCCATTAGGGCTCTACATCGACGAAGAGAACGTCTGGAGATCGGACACTCACACAGCAAACTCCATGCCCATATATTATAAGGAAGACTGTCGTAATTTGGTCATGGAACAGATAAATATCGCCGCCCATCTGCTTGTAAGTATGTGTGTCATGTGTGGAGAGTACCCTCTTGTAAGGTACTACGGGCCTCAGATTGGGTCATATGCTGCCAAGAGACTTCCTGAATTGATTGCTAGGGAGTTTCAGGACCAAATTGATTCGTATGCCCGTCTGCATGGCGATTTCCCCCCAGAAAGTGAACGACCTAGATCGATTTTGTTGATAACAGATCGTACTATGGATCTATTTGCTCCAATATTGCACGAGTTCTCTTATCAAGCTATGGCTATGGATGTGGTCCCAGAATTGGAACGTGAACTGCAATATACCTACGTTCTGGAGAGTGAAAAGGGTGAAAAGAAGGAGGTCACCGTGGTTTTGGACGATGAAGGAGATTCAGTATGGACTTCAGTCCGTCATTTACACATCATCGAAGCACTGGAACTTGTGGTTGCCAAAATTAACGACCTTATCGCCAAAAACCCTCGAATGATTGAACGTTCTAATGCCACTCTGGCCCTGGATCTTCTATACATCGTTGCCCATTTACAAGGTTTTGATTACGAACGTAAACAACTCACCTTACATAAGTCCCTTATCGACGAGATCCTTGATATCAATGCTCTGCGTAAATTGGCTGAATTTGCCGCCGATTTTGAACAGACTTGTACCGCTGAAGGACAAACTTTCGAAGGGCAGAAGCATAAATCTTTGGCTGATGAACTCATTGTGTTGCTTGCCCGTGATGATTTACATATCAATGATAAGATGAGACTTATTGTCATCTATGCCTTATATAGAGGTGGAATAATAGAAGCGGATTTCCGAAAGATGGTCAAATTTATCGGTTTGACCGATTTGCACATGAATAGTGTCATTCTGAGATGTTTTGATAATTTAGAGTTACTTGGATGCCCCGTAGTCAAGCTGGATATCAAGATCAAGCGGTTGGAAAAGAAAACCTTCCATGAAGTCAACAACGAAGGTACTTTTAACACGTCACGGTTCATTCCTGGACTTAAAACAGTTCTTCGTGATGCTCAAAGCTACTCTCTAGATGAAGAATGGTTTCCTTACTTCCGGGATAAGCCTCTTGAAGAGGCCAAAAGCGGTGGAGCCGCTGCACCGGTGGGATCACTTAGAAATCAGAGAATTAAAGCCCTGTGGGCCCAACTGCTGACTAGAGTAAACGGAGATTATGGCCTGGCTACAAGCAGTAGGCAAAAGACTCGTCAAAGAGTGTTTTGTTGGGTTGCTGGGGGTATGACTTACTCAGAGATGCGGAGTGTCTACGAGTTACTGCAAAACAACAACTGTGATTTCTATATTGGATCTGAACTGATTTTGAGACCTCGGGACTTCTTGATTGGCTTACAAAGTATCGATAAAGACAAAAACAGGGAGGATCTTGATCTCTGGTGGGACCGTAAGAAACCTACAAAGGCTCCAAAGCATCTCTGGGAGGATCCACAACAGAAAAAGGCGGAACAGGTTCAACGAGCAGCAGCTCAAAGGCCAGTCTCTGGAGGAAGTTTGAATTCCGGTAGTATCATGACGCCAGGGCGTGTCTCTACACCTCCTCAACAAACAGGTTCAGGAGTTCCACTGCACTATCAAACAAGATTGAGTCGAAACCCACAGAGTCCAGAACTGTCGGAGAAGAAGAAGAAGGGATTGAGGCGGCTTTTCAAATAGATAGAAGGTAATAAAAGAGTAGAAGATTAGAGAGAGTAGAGAGAGTAGAGAGAGCAGAGAGAGTAGAGAGAGGAGAGAGAGGAGAGAGAGGAGAGTAGAGAGTAGAGAGTAGAGAGGATAGAGAGGAGAGTAGAGAGTAGAGAGTAGAGAGTAGAGAGTAGAAAGTAGAGAACAGACATGTATCTTTCTAAGCAATACTTAATATTATTCAGTTTACGCCCCGTAAACACGTTTAAAAAGTTCCTTACTTTTGATCAGCTGGAGATTTTATGTTTTCAAGGACTTGAAATTAATCAGACTGATAGACATTTCTACCAGATCAGAATGATATTCTCTTGGTTTCTATGAGCTCCATTTCTCCTGTTAGTGTTGCAATCAGTACGATTGATTCTGTAGATATCCATGTAACTATTACTTTGATTGGTTGCTTTGATCATACATATGCACCGCTTTCGTATGCCATACTAGGCATATCCCGTCAAAATGAGACGCTTACTAAGCAACCGGCTGCAGCAAACTACGGAACTAATAATTGGGGATGTGATCGATAGAAGAGAAAGACTGCGAAATGGTTGAAGAAGGATATCAAAACTTCACCCCACGAACCATGTCTATCATAAACTCTACGTGTATTAAAATACCTTCTATGTTTATTCTCTTGCCTCGATCCTAGGAGGGTCTGTATGAGCACTTATATAAGTCTTCGACCGAAAGCTGCATTTATTTTTTTTGAGCCGTGTGTTTAACGGCACTTCAACGGCCTCTAACGTCTACAATTGTGTCATTGACACATGATGTATTGTGATGACACGAGGTTTGTTGTTTGCAGCCGGTGATCGGTGATAAAGCTGAGAGTACAACCCGGTACCTCCGATCTATGCGATAGCTAGACAGTTTATTGAGGTGTGTTAAATGACGGTAGCTCCCGGCATCAGGTAATGTATATGTAAGCTATACTGTACATCGCCTAGCACATACCACTTTTCCACATGGATATCGTTTCTCGCCTTCCTCTATTATGTCCTATCAATCACCCGTCTTTTCTGATATCATACACTTTTCTTCTTTGTGCTTATCTTTTGACCATCTCCTTTCACATTATTCAGCCTTTCACCACTAGCTTCGTTTGCTCCTCTGCGTCGCATCTCTTGAACTTCTACCATCTTCGCTACATTTCCTCCTAACTGTCCCCCAACTCATCTCTACCTCTACACTATCCATACTTTTCTACCTCTATATTGTCCCTCCTTCTCTACTTCTTTCCTATCTCTTCTTCTCTTCTTTTCCTACCGTGGTTCTCCCACCTAGGTTATCTCCTTCCCAAGCCCTCCATTATCATCCTCCATACAACCCCCATCAATGTCCCTATAAAAGGGCTCGCGCCGCAAATCTTCTTCCCCAGTTCGTCATCATGGAACACTTTCTAGACGTTGCCACCCCATTCCATCCGGCGAATTTGTTGTCTTTTGGTGGGCTATACACCCCTGATGATATCTGGTCGTCAGATAATTCATCTTGGCTAATTGCTGCCTCTAAAAAGCACCCAAAACCACCAAAATACCCATCCCAACCGGCCGCTTGGTGTACTCTGCCCGAAGGCTGGGGCCCAATATCAGACCAATACTTCGATTTGACCCCCTGTTTTCTTGATTTGACCCTATTGATCATCTCCGCTGTCACTATACTCCTGTCAGTGGTTCAATTGGCTAAACTCCATTCAAAAAAGGTTACGGTCGCTAATCGTTTTCATTGGTCATTACCACTCAAACTGGCTCTTATAGTTGGCCAATTGGTGCTTTTGGCCCTCCACTTCCAAGCCATGGGCAACTGGATCCATACATTTGGTGACGCTCCCCTCGTGGGATCCATAAAACTGGCTGCTTTCTCTGCCAATATCGCCGCCACTGCCCTTTCCTTATATCATCATTACGTGGATTTCTACAAGCAAAACGTACCTCTGGGGGTCTTGTTATTCTTCTGGTTGCTCCAGCTGCTTTTAGGATCCTTTCAGGCTATAGGTATGCATCTCAGATCAGATTTAGGTGACAAATCCTCCTACAATCCTGCCTTTTCCCTTACCATCTTATTCAGTATCAACGCCTTCTTGATCCTTTTACTCGATGCTGCTTTCCCACCGAAACCTGTAGTTGCTTCTCGTCGTAAACAATCACCTTATGATTCAGCTAATATTTTCTCTCGTATCACCTTCGAGTGGATGGCTCCTTTGATGCGTAAAGGCTACCTTCATTACCTTACAGAGGAGGATTTACCCCCTTTACCAGCTGAATTGAAGGCAAAGACTACCTATTCACAGTTCCAAAAACAATGGGATATTCAAAAGTCAAAAAGCCCTCTGAATCCGCTGCTTTCTATGGCTCTTTCTCGTGCTTTTGGATTTCCTTTCGTGATTGGAGGAATCTTTAAATTCATCCAAGATTGCTTGGGATTTGTTCAACCACAACTCCTTCGACTCCTCATTAAGTTTGTTACCGAATATCTCGAACTGAAGAACGCCAAATCTTTGGATGGAACCCCTGTAGAACCTCTCCCTCTTACGAAAGGTATCATGATTGCTCTCGGAATGTTTGTCGTTTCTGTCACCCAAACCGCCGCCCTTCATCAATATTTCCATAGAGCTTTTGGTATGGGGATGGTGATTAAACTGCTGTTGACCCTGGCCGTTTATGCTAAATCTCTTGTTCTTTCGAACGAGGCAAGAGGAGAAAGTAATACCGGTGATATTGTAAATTTAATGTCAGTAGACACCCAAAGACTTCAAGATTTGTCGCAAAATTTGCAAATCGTATGGCTGGGCCCTTTACAAATCATTTTATGTTTGTTTTCTCTTCATGGAATCCTAGGAAATAGTATGTGGGCTGGTGTGACCATCATGATTATTATGATCCCTTTCAACGGAATGATTGCAAGATATCAAAAGAAGCTTCAAAAGACCCAAATGGGTTATAAGGATGAAAGGTCCAGGTTGATTTCTGAAATTTTAAACAACATTAAATCCTTGAAGCTCTATGGTTGGGAGGATCCCTATTTATCAAAGCTTAATCACGTCAGAAATGATAAGGAGCTTGACAATTTACGAAGAATGGGGGTATTCTCTGCTATCTCAGTTTTTCTGTGGAATTTGGCTCCATTTTTGGTCTCCTGTTCAACATTTGCTCTCTTTGTTTTCACCCTGAATAAGCTGCTTCTGACCGACATTGTTTTCCCAGCCTTGCTGTTGTTTAACTTGTTAAGTTTTCCCCTTGCAGTGGTCCCCATGACTATCACCAATATCGTGGAAGCACAAGTGGCAATTCTGAGATTAACCAAGTTTTTAACTGCTCTGGAACTTCAACAAGATGCCGTTCAAAAATCTTCGACTGGCTGTGGAGTGTCAGTCAAGAATGGAACTTTCTTGTGGACCAAGACAAATGGTGAAGAAACCTATAAAGTGGCACTTTCTCATATCAATTTGGAAGTGCCAAAGGGTAATTTGGACTGTATTGTTGGTAAAGTAGGTTCTGGAAAGCTGTCTATCATTCAAGCTATTCTTGGAGATTTGTACCGTTTAGAAGGTGAAGTAAAAGTCTCTGGGTCGGTTGCCTACGTTTCTCAAGTTCCATGGATTATGAATGGCACTGTTCGTGAAAATATTTTGTTTGGCCATAGATATGATCCAGAGTTCTATAAAACTGTATTGAATGCTTGTGCTCTTTCAGTTGACTTAAAAATTTTACCCAAAGGTGATAAAACTGAGGTTGGTGAGAAGGGCATTTCTCTTTCTGGTGGTCAAAAAGCTCGTCTTTCTCTTGCCAGAGCTGTATATGCCAGAGCTGACGTGTATTTATTGGATGATCCCCTCTCTGCGGTAGATGAACACGTTGGAAGACATCTCATTGATAACGTTTTGGGGCCAAAGGGTCTCTTGAATACTAAATGTAAAGTTTTAGCCACAAATGCTATAAAGGTTCTTTCTATTGCTGATTCTATCCACTTGGTTGCCGAAGGAAGACTAGTTGAGCAGGGGACTTATGATGAGATCATAAAGAAATCCAAATCACCTCTCAAATCATTAATTGAAGAGTTCGGTAAAGAGGCTGAAAAGAAGGAAACCGTTGAAGAAGAAGTGGAAATTCCAAAAGTTCAAACACCCCTCGAAGGAACTCTGAGTGATGAAAATTCCGTAAAAGATTTTGACGGTACGTCTGGAATCACCGCAGCTCAAAGAAATGCAGAGATTGATGACGTCAAATCTTTAAGAAGAGCATCTCTTGCTACCCTCGTCTCAGATGAAGAAGAAGAGCTCGAAGAAAATGATAATCAAAGTGTTGCTAACTCTGAACTGAGAAAGGAACATGTCGAACAGGGTAAAGTCAAATGGTCAGTCTATTTGGCTTATGCCAAGGCTTGTAATCCCTGGGCTGTTCTGTGGTATCTCTCGTTTACATTACTCAGTACCTTAGCACTGGTTTTCCTGAACATTTGGCTTAAGCATTGGTCCGAAGTTAACACTGAAAAAGGTAAAAACCCTCATATTGGTCTTTACTTGGGTACTTATTTTGCCTTGGGTCTTCTCCTGTCTGCCTTGTCACTTGCTCAAAACTGTATTATGTGGATCTTCTGTACCATTGCTGGACTGAAACTCTTGCACAATCGAATGGCAATCTCAGTTTTACGAGCACCAATGCTGTTTTTCGAAACTACTCCTATCGGCAGAATTTTGAATCGTTTCTCTAATGACGTCTATAAAATCGATGAAATTTTGGGTAGAACTTTCGGAATGTTTTTCCAAAACTCTACCAGAGTTTTCTTTACTCTCATTGTTATCTGTTTCCTGACCTGGCAATTCATATTCTTCTTGGCTCCGATCGGTATTTTATACGTTTACTATCAACAATTCTATCTCAAGACTAGCAGAGAAGTTAGAAGATTGGATTCTGTAACTAGATCCCCTATTTATGCCAATTTTCAAGAACTGCTTCAGGGAGTCTCTATCATTAGAGCTTATGGTCAACTGGATAGATTCTTACATTTGAATGAAGCTCGTGTTGACCGTAATATGAGTGCCTACCACCCCCTGGTTAATTCCAATAGATGGTTAGCCGTGAGATTGGAATTTTTAGGGTCTTTGATTATCTTGGGAGCAGCCGGTTTATCCATTTTAACCTTACCTACTGGTAGATTGACCGCGGGAATGGTGGGTCTCTCTGTATCATATTCGCTTCAGATCACTCAATCTCTTAATTGGATTGTTAGAATGACGGTCGAAGTGGAAACTAACATTGTATCTGTGGAGAGAATCATGGAGTACCTGTCCTTGACTCCAGAAGCTCCTGCAATTATTGAAGACAGCAGACCACCTACATCTTGGCCGGAAAGCGGACGTGTTGAATTCAAAAACTACCTGACAAAGTATAGACCTGATTTGGATTTGGTGTTAAAGAATATCAATTTGAACATTAGACCCCACGAAAAAATTGGTATTGTCGGTCGTACTGGTGCAGGTAAGTCATCATTGACATTGGCTCTTTTCCGGATAATCGAAGCTGTGGAAGGTAACATTCTGATTGATCAACTCAATACAAGTACCATTGGTCTCGCAGATCTTCGTCACAACCTTCTGATTATTCCTCAAGACCTGCAAGTCTTTGAAGGAACCATTAGAAGTAACCTTGATCCAACCGAGGTCAATCTGGATGATAAATTATGGAAGGCTCTCGAGTTATCCCATTTGAAAGACACTGTAATCAGAATGGCCGAAGAGGGCGACCAAACTTTGGAATCTGCTCTTGATGTCAAGATCTCCGAAGGTGGTCTGAACCTTTCTGTTGGTCAAAGACAATTAATGTGTTTGGCCAGAGCCCTTTTGATTCCTCTGCATATTTTGGTTCTTGACGAGGCTACTGCAGCAGTTGATGTTGAGACTGATAAGGTGCTTCAAGAGACTATCCGGGAAGAATTTAAAGATCGTACCATTTTAACCATCGCTCACCGATTGAATACCATCATAGATCTGGATAGAATTATTGTTTTAGATGCTGGTGAAGTGGCTGAGTTTGATACTCCAGAAGAGCTTCTTAAAAGAAAGGACTCGGTGTTTTATGCACTTGCCAAAGAGGGTGGTCTTGTTAAAGACTAGTGTTTATGGAAGCACTTGTGAATACTTATAAAATGCACAATGAAATAATTAAGCAGCTGAGTAGTAGCTTCTATGATAATACATTTCTATGTTAGGCTGGTTTGGTGGTCACTATTTTTCTAACTCTATTGAATCTGCAAGACATCGGCGCAAACCTTTTGAAATTGTCGTGTAGTCTCTATCCTTTACATTTCTTAAACTCTCTTTCACCATTGAATGTTCATTTATCATTTACAACTTTTGTAATTTCCGTACCTTTTATAAAACTCCTTACATTTTCATTCATTCGTGTCTTCATTTCTATTACCCAATATAAACTCTCTATATTTCCTATTAATTACTGCCTTCACTGCACAGCACATTTAGTATTGGGACCTACAACTTCATCGTATCTTTCCTTGTCTCGCTCTCTCAACTTCTCTTTGACTTCCAATGGAAAGTACTTCTTCATTAATATTAAGCGATCCTCGTCTAAGTTAGAGGAATCGGCCATCAAAATAGCATTTTCAAAACGACAAATAGGGCAATTGGTTTTGTCATCTTTTTTCATCTTCACAAGACATCTTACACAGAAGTAATGACCACAGTTCAACTTAATAGGCTTAAAAGCAATCAGCATACAAATGGGACAAGTATAATCATCGAGTTGCGGGATCAACTGAAGTAAACCTGATTGCATAACATAACAAATATGTTGCGCTATTGAACCTCCAGCTATAAAAATGTGATCACTAGAAACAAGTTTTGGGAAAGAATTTCGGACACCCAACAGGGTTTGCTTGTCAAACTTTTTCAAGATTTTTCGTAAGGCCTCTGAATTAATAGATTGGAAGGTAAGTACCTTTAAAAGATGCTGGTTCATTTCCACAAAGGACTTATATGCAACAAGAGACTTTTTGTTCTTGAATTCCTCAAGCACATTCAGTTTCTCTACTCGATTGAAGAATTCTTCTAAGTTTTTCTTTACCAGATCGGCATCTCTTTCGGCACTGGCCATGTCAGTTTCATTATACCGAAAATAGACTTGCGAGTCCAAATAGATTCTAAAGATTTCCCGCCATTTATACAAATCGTTTCTTTTGACATTGCCAGAAGAACTTAAAGTCTTAACTACATTTGTCACAGTTTCGACTTCACCAATAAGCTTAGTCTCTTCTCTTTCTTTAAGGTGATCAAGATTTTGAAGCTCTTCCTCCAAGAGAGCAAAGAATTTACTATCAGCGTTCAACACAATGGTAATTTCATGCTTTCGGATTTTCTTCTTCGGACCATCTACCTCATCGCTTTCTTTATTGGTAGGTTGAGGAGATAATACAAGTTCCTTTGACTCTGTGAGTTCTACTATAGTCTTTTCTTCTTCAATGGAACCAGCATTAAGCATTTCCTCAATCTTATTCTTCAACTGCTCCCCCAATTCGGTGATGTGATCATCGGTATAGGTTTCTTGTGAGTTATCGATAGTGATTTTAAGAGTAGGTCTTATGATATCTGAATTCTTGGCCTTGGTAAGAGAATATTCCGCTATCACGGGATTAGTGGCGGTGGTCGCAGTCTCATCGACTTCTACTATTTTTTTCCCCGGTTCTTCCAATATAAGTTTTAAGGTATTATTCTCTAATCCCAATAACTTAAGCTCTTCAACCACTTTGTTGATCATCTTTTTGAGCATTTTATACTGGATGGCGGCACCCACCCACTCCTCCGGGATGTCCTCCTCCACAAGCTTTTGTTCCAATACTTTGGCAAACTTCATGGTGTGTGTTGCTATGTCTTTGTTATCAGCCGTTCATCAAATGCTGGCAATTTTTGTCCGGTGATATAATCCCTCTAGTGGTGGTGTACTCAATGTTTTCAAATGAACGGCTACGTTCAGTTCCTTTTCGATGGATGATTACGTGCATACGACGGAGAAAAAAATATTTTTTCCACGAACCCCACGAGGGCAGGTATTAATTGATAGATAAGAATGGAGGGGAGAAATGGGTTTACTGCTAGCTGTGTGCTCTGTAATCTTGATTGCTACATCTTCTCGTGTGCGTTTCACTTAAGTAGGTGACATGTTCCCAATTTAAATCACTTAGCGGGCCCTTTGAATACGAAAAAGAAATTTCAGCTGCAATGTGACAACAAAATATTACTATGCCAAGTCATCGTGTTTTAATTTTCAACCTGTCATCTTCTACAATGCTTGCTGCCTAATCGGGTTGTCTGCTATAACACATCATCGCCATTCTAAGAATATAATATTCTGGAAGCTTGCGCTATGCAGGGTCCATCTTCTAGTCTTTAAATGTGTCAATCCGTGCCTAAATTCTCTTTTTCCTGTCTTTTTTCTAGCCTGGGTGATTCTTGCACATGCAAAATAAATGGCCTATTTATCCTAATCGCTTACTGAAGCTGTTCATTGCATTTCATATAGCCATAGATATATACGTATCTATTTTCCTGCTCTCTACTCATCCTACTCCTATGTTTTTTTTTCGTACTAAATCACATTTGCAAATACATAATACAACTCTATTTTTACTCAATGACAACCACTAAGTCTCCGGCTTCAACCATGTCACCATTCTTGTGCAAGATCTTCACAACCTTACCGGCTTTGGTGGCCACAACTGTCATTTCGGTTTTCATGGCCTCGACCACAATTAAACCTTCCAGCTCTTTAACTTCATCTCCAACACTAACCAATGGCTTCCAGAAACGACCAGAGTATTCCGAGTAAACCATCTCGGCATCATCACTGAACTTCTCTCCTTCATCCAAGGCAGGTCCACCACTCTTTTCCAATTCAGCGTTCAGGACTTGAATCAATCTATTGAATTCTTCTAACTGATCTCCACCTTGCTTGCTCTGGAACTCTTCGATCTCCTTCAGATGTTCTTGGACCCATTCTAAATATTTGGTATGATCGAACACAGACTCAATGATCTCAACTTCGAACTTACCAGCGTTCATCTCAGCCAGGAAATTGTCAACCTCCTCTTCAGTGGCTGGGTAGAACTCAACTTGATCAAATGGCAGAAGTAACCATGGGTGGCCAGATTTGGTCAGGTGTGTAGCAAGCAGCAACTTGTCCCAAATAGGAACAGTACGACCCACAAGCTGGTATCCACCAGGTGACTCCATGGTGTATATACACATGTAGTTACCACCAATTCCAACGGTACCATTAGGAGTGAATGTTCTCGAAGGGTTGTATTTTGTTCCGAGTAAACGGTGACGAGGGTCTAAAGGCACAGCACATGGAGCACCCAAGAAAACATCACCCAAACCCAAAACCAAGAATCTGGCAGAGTACATCATTTCATGAATATCCTTTCTATCAATACCGTTAACACTGGCAATGAAGTCAACGTTGTTTGGTAACCAAGGGGCATCAGATCTAATGGTTTCGGCGTATCTCTTAACAGCGTCAAGAGTCTTTTTGTCCTCGAAAGCCATTGGCAATTTAACGATGTTAGACTTCACCTTCCACTTGTTGACAAAGAGAATTTCCTTTTCGTAAGCAACAAGGGTTTCCAAAAGTTCTTTCTGGGTGATCTTGACGTCAAATTCAATCAAAACGGAACGAACACCACGGGACATTTCAACGATACCTCTAGTCTTGTTTCTTTCTACCATTTCAATCAAGCGGTGAACTCTGTAAGAGAGGTTAAGATCTAAAATGTTCTCACCGTACTCAACAAGAATGTAACGGTCACCAGCTTGTCTGTAAACAACCTGAGGAGCCTTGGCGGAAGCTTTGAAAGTATAGAGAATTGGGTCTTCAACCTTGTCTAAAATATCAGCTCCAGCAATCATGGCCAATGGACCACTCAAGGATTCAATTCTAGAGTCCTGGTCCTTCTTGAGTCTCTTAGCAGAGCCGTACAGGATTGGGAAGAATTGAATCATGTCACCAGGCTTGACCTGGCCGATCTTCCACATTTCGGCTTCAGCAACGACAGCTTGACAAACAAATCCTCCCAAAGATGGACCGTCACAAGTCAAAATAACTGGTTCATCACCAGTGAAGTTGACAGCACCAAGAGAATACACGTAATCGTGAGCGTTAGAAGGATGCAAACCAGCTTCACCACCGTCCTTTCTGGCCCACTTGGGCTTAGGACCAATCAATCTAACACCGAATCTGTTCAGGTTGTAGTGGACCTTCCATTGTTCACTGAAAAATTCTTTGGTAGATTCCTCCAAGAAGAAGTCTGGAGAGCCGTGAGGGCCACAAGTAACACCAACCTTCCAAACTGAAGAGTTACCAGAAGGACTTCCGTATTCAGGAATCAACTTAGAGTCAACAGCCTGAGGTTCGGCAACTGGAACTGGTAAAGTGCACAGGGAAAGTTCAGGTTGGCCCAAGAACAAAACATCACCCAACTTAAGAACTCTACCATTGTATCCACCCAAGTTACCAAGAGCGAAAGTGGATCTAGAGCCAAGGTATTCAGTGACATCAATACCTCCTCTAACTGCCAAGTATGATCTACAACCAGAGGTAAGTTTGCCAACGGCCAACTTTTCACCAGCCTTGATATGGATTGGCTTCCATTGTTCAACTGCAGTACCATTGACGGTAACAGGAGCAGCACCACCCGTGACAGCCACAATAACATCATGGTGGAACAAAATGGTAGGACCAGTCAAAGTGATTTCCAAACCGGGAGCCTTCAGATCATTACCGACAATTCTGTTAGCAATTCTGAAGGCGTATTCATCCATACATCCAGAAGGTGGAACACCAATGTGCCAGTAACCCTTTCTTCCTGGGAAGTCTTGCACAGTGGTGTAAGCACCAGGCAGAACAATTTCGAAGGCATGAGGATTGTAATCATAACTGTCCAAGACCTTGGTGAACATCTTAGCCTCGGCGAACATATCAGAGTTGGCAATCAGACGAAGGTAGTCTACATTAGAGATACAACCATGGACAAGGGTCTCGTCAAGGGCCTTACGGAGCTTTCTGAGGGCATCTGCTCTGTCTTTTCCATGTACAATAATCTTGGCAAGAGTTGGGTCATATTCAGCAGAAATGACGGTCCCTCTTTCAACCCAAGAGTCAATTCTGGCCCACTTAGGGAAGTTGACTTCAGTCAATTGACCTGGAGAGGGCATAAAGTCTTTCACTGGGTTCTCGGCATACAAACGGGCTTCCATGGCAGCTCCATTGATGGTTGGTCTCTTGGAGAAATCAGGGGGTCTATCAGCGGCAATTCTCAACATCCATTCTACGAGATCCAAACCAGTGACCATTTCAGTAATAGGATGTTCAACCTGTAATCTGGCGTTGACTTCCAAGAAGTAGAAGGCATTTCTAGCAGAGTCGAAGATGTATTCGACGGTACCAGCACACTTATATTTCATAAGTGAAACAAGAGATTCAGCAGCCTTAATCATCTTCTCTCTAGTCTCAGCTGGCAAGTCTGGTGCTGGAGTCTCTTCAATAACCTTTTGGTTTCTTCTTTGCAAAGAGCAATCTCTTTCACCTAAGGCCAAAGCTTGACCTCTACCATCACCAAAGACTTGAATTTCAACGTGACGAGCGTTTTCAACAAATCTTTCTAAGAAAACACCAGAATCTCCAAAATAGGCCTTACCTTGATGTTGGACTGTCTGGAACACTCTTTCGATATCCTCCTCAGAGTCAACTTTTTGCAATCCAATACCACCACCACCGGCAGTGGACTTAACCATGACTGGATAAGTCAATTTTGCGGCAATTTTACGAGCTTCCTCTGGAGTCTCCACCAATCCGGACCCAGGAACCAAAGGAACACCAGCCTTTTCGGCGATTTCCCTAGCGGAATGCTTCAAACCAAGCTTTCTCATAGCGTCTCCAGAAGGTCCAACAAAGACAATACCCTCAGCAATACATTTGTCTGAGAAGTCTGCGTTTTCAGAAAGGAAACCGTAACCTGGAATGACGGCCTCAGCTTCGGATTGTTTGGCGGCGGCAATGACCTTATCAATATTGATATAAGTCTCTGCAGCAGAGGTTCCGTGCAAAGGAATGGCGATATCGGCCATTTGCACATGTTGAGCGTATTGATCAGGATCAGAATAGATAGCCACTGATTTAATGTTGAGCTTTTTAAGAGTTCTCATAATTCTGACTGCGATTTCACCACGGTTGGCAACCAAAACGGTCCTGAAAGGTCTGTCACCCTTGTCAGAGTTAATAGATTCAATATAAGATCTCCATCCTCCGAATGAGGTGATATCGGTGCTGCCCTTCTGCTTGTAGCCGGCTTCTTCACAGATAAAGGATTTGACCCATTCACCCAGTTCAGTTTCTACAGAACCAATACCAAGTGGCTGTGGGACCATAGCAATAAACTCACCAAATTTCTCAGTAGGGATATAATAGGTTTCGATTTCAATTTTAGAGCCGGTACCGTCGTCCACACGTCTCAAACCAGGCTTCAAAATGGCACCCACCTTTGGCAAAGCATACAATTTGTAGGCCTTGGAGGTCTTAGTGGCCTCAATAAAAGTGGCGTTGACTTTTTCAAGCTGCCATTGCAAAGGCATACCCAGAAGATGAGCACCGACAACGGCCAATTTAACAGAAGCGGTAGGTTCTGGCTTTGGAATATTGTCGAGTAATTCATCCCCAGTAGTCACTGGTTGGTTTTTCAAGCATCCCAAGTAACGTTGACCATAAGATTTCATGTATCTGTGAGCCAAGTCTAACAATGCATAGTCGTTATACTTTTTGGAGAGTAAAGTGATACCAAATGGCAAACCATCTGGTCTGAATCCAGCTGGGATAGCCAAAGCCGATAAATCAGCCAAGTTAACGAAATTAGTGTAAGTCCCTTGCTTCGAATTGACCAGAATTGGTTCAGCTTCGACCTCAGAGATCTTAGGGTTCAATGGACATGTTGGAACTAAAATGGCGTCAATACCTTCCAAAGATGCCTCCACTTTACGTAAAATTTCTTGTCTTTTGTACTCATAGTCAAAAGTGGTGGCAGCAGAAATGTTTTCCCCTGATTTAATGATCTTCATTACTGTTGGGTCCAAAGAATCAGTTGGAGGACTGGTGGCAAGAAAGTCCTTGATGGCAGTGTAACGTTCTGCAACCCATGGACCTTCATAAAGAAGCTTAGCCAATTCTAAAAGACTCAGAATATCAAATGGAACAGTTTTAGCACCAGATTTCTTCAAATTTTCGACGGCTTTAGCATACAACTTTGGATTTTCAGATTCACCGTACCATAAGAGATCATTAGGAATGGCAACTACAGGGTTCTTGGAGAACTTGACCAAAGGAGCAGCTGGCATGGGTCTGGAATAAGGATCATTGGTTTGATCAGCCTTAGCAAGAATGTTAAAAGCGAGTTGGGCATCTTGTAAATTAAGAGCAAAAACAGATACACAATCCAAAGATTTACAAGCTGGTACAACACCATTCAGGGAAAATACACCCTTGGTAGGTTTAAGACCAATCAAGTTGTTAAGAGCAGCTGGAACTCGACCAGAGCCGGCGGTATCAGTACCAAGGGAAATAGGGACGATTCCTCGAGCTACAACTGAGGCAGAACCAGCGGACAGACCACCCAGAACATATTCACCGTTGAAAGTATTCTTGGTGATCCCATATGGAGATCTGGTCCCCACTAAACCGGTAGCAAACTGGTCCAAATTGGTCTTACCGATTACTATAGCACCAGCTTCACGTAAAAGTCTTACCGTAGTGGCATCCTCAGTTGGCAGATAAGCGTAAGAAGGACATGCGGCGGTAGTTTCAAAACCTTTGACGTCTATATTGTCCTTAATGGCCACTGGAACACCGTAGAGAGGCAATTGCTTCTTATCAGAACGCAGTTGCAAGAGCTTCCATTGATGGGACAACAGCTCTTCAGAGGCAAGCAGGATCCAGGCCTCATCTTTAGGGTCCTGGGCAGCCAAGAGCAGGTGCAACTTGGCGTAAGAGTCATTAGGGGTAGCCTCAAAGTGGAACTGGGTCCATTCACGAACGGTCCAGGCACTCATTTGGGGGGGATTGGTTGGAATAAGCTAGATAGAGTTATAATATAGAAGATTTGCACAGCAAATTAAACTGTTGTAGTATAGCAGAGGTGCTTTGAGTTGGCCAGTGTTGTTTGAAATAGCAAACTTGGCTATTGTGTTTGGTAATAAACTCAGAAACACTTGTTATCCTTAAGATTTCGATTTTTCACCAATTAGTGGTGAATCGTTATCAGTGAGAGGAAACTCGAAGGAACTCGAAGATAATACGCCAGTCACAGGGATTATATATGGGGTTGAATGGTTGAATACACGGGTTGGTGTAAAGCCACGTTAATGAAGTGCTGGGTAGTAGTGCTAGATGCTTTGTAATTAAGAAATCAGCGGATGAAGTTTTTATATATAACCCAGGCCTCTGGAAGATCCCGAGATCATCTCTGTGAGTTTCCTGGACGGGAGATTGTAGAAAAAAAAAAAAAGATGGCAAGCTACTTTGTTTTCAGGATCCGGGGTTTGGCACAAGAGGGGGGTGGAGGTGATGGGGAAGGGTAAATGATGGGTGAAGGCTAGGTAGTTCAGTAGATTTGGATATGTTTCCGGTCATCCTGGAAGAACCACCTCTTTTTGATGAATAGAGGATGCTCGATCATCCCTATTGTAGCGCCTCTGCTCTTTCAGCGCCGAGCATCAAACCGCTACTCAGTTCAGGACGCCGAAGTGCGCGCCGCGAATGGCCGGTTGATTGAAGATCAAAGTTGCAGAGAAGAGATGAGGTCAACATCCACGCAGATGGTAGCTCGGAGGTGGTCGCGATCGCGATTGGACGATAGCCGCTCGTGATGGAGACCAGTTGCAACCGGTTTGGTTTTCTTGTTCAGAGCAAGCCATTTAGATGGCCTCAACGGCGGCCGGTTTTGCCTTTCGGCGGGCGAAGGTTGCCGCTGCATCTTGCCCCATTTGGTTATCTTATGTGCTGCCGCCAGGCATAATGTCTGTCTTGAGTGGTCAATTCTAATCGAATAAGTATTATCAGTAGCAAAGAGTTGATTCAAAGATCAATGATCAACGATCTGTGATCCCACTAGCAAAATACTGAAACCAGCGCTCCTTCACTCTTTATTATCTTTCTTGTACTTCCACTTTTCTTCTCTCTTTGCTTTGCTTCTTCACCTTGCTCACACTCCACTTAAGTTAGCTCTCTTACGTATCTACCTTTACTTTACTTCGCTGGGTCCTCTAAATCTTTACCATGGTCCAATTCTGTAAACACTACATTCTCCCAGAAAAGTCATCGCTATTATTCCCACCTTGAGTCATCTTAGGCTTCCACCCTTATCGGTCGGCTTCTCCCAATTCGTCGTTCCTCTACTGAAACACCATGCCTTGACTCGCCGTACCATCGACCGCCTTTTGCCATGTTCTTACCGGCAGCCCGTTTAGATTTCCGTTGTCCTTGTATTAAGGGTTCTCAATAATGCCCCGCGCCGCACCGTCCCGATACCACTGAAAATTTATTGGCTCGCCTTATCTGTGCGATAGCTTCCCGATATTGAAGGTGGCCTTTTTTTTCCGTGGTCACGTGCGCGATAAGATAAGCTTCTCATTCCAGTTGGAAGCCCTTCCTCACTCTTGAAGCCGAATTGTGGGGTTAGAGATTTGATAAGGCGCGGGGTCCAGGTCACCTTAGATAGGGTATTAGAACCGCTTTTCAGGCGGTGATTCATTTGTGGCCTCATTGGTGTGAATTGGTGTTTATTGGTGAAAATAGCTCTCTAAGGTGGCCAGGATTCTTCGGGTTAATTAAGAAAGCGTAGTGTAAAAAACTCCGTTAGGGAAATTGTTACTATTACTGCAACTCATCTCAACCCAAGAAGTTATTTAATTACAACGCCTCCCGATATCTCTCATGTCTTAGTAAAGTTCAGCCATTCAAGTCTTGTTCTATCCCTCTATATCTCTGTTCTCTACAGCTTTTATAATTATCTCAAATTTATTCAATATTAAGTATTTCACTCTGTTCACTTCTTCTCTTCAAGGGCCTCATCAATCCCATGTCTTTCAATTCCTTCTATTCTAGTAGCAGAAACTTGAGCTGAAAGTTGCAGCTGCACTGCGTGCAATTGATCAGGATGAGAGTTTTGCCATTCCTTAACCTTCCAGGATTGACCAGTCAAGTCCCAGTAAATTCCTCTCACAGCATTCTTAATACTTGTAGAAGACTCATAAAGTGGGTAGACAATGATCATGAAAGCAGTAAAGAAGATCCAAATAAATAAAACAACAATCCAACCGGTGAAAAATCTTCTGGAAAACACGTACTTAGCACCGTACATTGGCATTGGCCATAATACAATCAAACATACAGTCAAGACAAAACAGATAATGGAACCCCATTTAAAGGATCTAGCCAATAATGCTGCTTCAGCCTCGGCCTTTTCATCGTTATGTTGTCCCAATTCAGCAGCGGCTATAGTAATAGTAGATTTGACTGGCAGAATTCCGTCTTCTTCGTCATTCTTACCAAAATCATGGTTTTCAGCGGCCAAAATTTCTTCTTCTTCATCAACCTTGGTTACAGTCTTCAAGATTTCCCAGTCAAAGTTTTGGGGCTTGAAGATCAAAGTAAGGACTGGAACAAAGATCAATGGAGACAAAAGTGCAACAACATTACCAGTTAACATTGGATTATCTTCAAAAGTACTGTCGACGGTAATCACACCAGTTTGCTTCTTGGTACACACTAACCATGACATAATGGCAAGAGCAGTAGCCATAATAGGACTATAAGTAGCAGCAATCCGGTTTTGTTTTCTTGAGAGTAAAGTCATAGCGGCAGGGAAAACAGCACCACTGATAATGATACCCATAAGTTCATACAAGTAACCCATGGAGATACCAGCATAGTACAATCCAATGGCAAATCCTGCCAACACATAAGCAAACACGACAACAGCACAATGAGAAGTAAAGATCAACTTCTTACCTGAAGCATTAGGGTCAACATAAGTTCTGTAAATATCGTAAGTAAAGATAGAAGATACGGCAATAAGTTCAGCAGACATGGCGGAAGTGACAGCCATAAATACAATAAGTAAAGAACAAACAGCACCACCAGTTCCTAATAATGCAACGGCAGCGTTAGGTAAAACAAGTCCAGCAGAAACTTGAGCACTACTCAATTTTTCTGGGTAAGTTGGCCAGGATGGAGTGTCTTCCAAAGCCAAGGCAGCCAAACCCATGGTAGTGGCAGTCAAAACTGGGATAGCAAACCAAGCCAAACCTCCTAAGACATAACCTGGAAGAGCAGCAGCAGGAGAAGACGAAAAGGCCTTGTTAAAGTAACCATTGTCCAAGAAGACAGTACCGAAGTTACCAACAATATTGATAACAAAGAAGATACCACCGGATCTTGAATGCATGGTCAAATAAGACCCTTCAGCATTTCCTTCTCTTGGTTGAGACTTACCCAAAGCAGTAACCTTATCCCACACAGCTCCTGGGGATCCCAAGACACTAGAGGTAGCAAAAGTAGTGAAAGCAAACACCATAATGATGACAATCAATACTACAGTATGAACATAATCGGTCAAAAAAGTGGCCTTGATCCCTCCGAAAAGGGTATAGACCACAACTCCCAATGGTAAAAGCAAAGTGGCAGCCACGACGTGCATACCAGTCAAATCGGAAACCACAGCAGAACCTCCGGTCAAAAGCATAGCCGTGACCAAGATGTTAGTAGCGATACCAAAGAACAAGTAGACACAATGAGTTGCCACACCATATCTTGCCTTGATAATTTCCAAATATGTGTGAGCAGCAGGACACAATTGTTTAGCCTTAATTGCCAAAGAAGCAAAAAGAACAATTTGACAAGTAGCACCAGCAGCATAGTAAAAGGCACCAGCAACACCGTTATTGTAGGTTTGAGTGGTAGAGGTCAAAAGAGTAGCAGCCCAAGTCCATGAAGAACAAACAGCAGCAGCAATAAGTCCAGTCTTAACTGATCTACCAGCGGTAGCAAATTCTTCAGCGGTGATAATTTCTCGTTTATATCTTCTAAGAATGTAGGTGGTCAAGATCATACCTGCGGCGAAAACAAAGCCGAGACCAACCACCACAGCATATCCTGCTCCTTGAGGAAGCGAAGGTTGAATAAGAGCCATACTAATGTCTTTCGAAAATGAGTAGACTGTTGAATTTGAAGCTGTTGCTAAAAAATCGATGGCCCGGCTGACCTCTTTATAACCTGGAACATCCTGCAACCTCATGCAAATATTTTTTTGTCGATATGCCTGCACACTGGAACTGATAACGAATTGACATAAGGCAAAAAGGGTTTTTTTTTTTGTTCTTCCTTACAGGTCGAGCATCGGGCCGCAGATCTATTGGACTTCTGATAGCGGGCGGACGGCAGGGGTTCAGAATGAAGCCTGAAACACATGAGATGAGATGCACCATGCAGGTCAGTTAGGAGTGAGATTATACCAACGGCGCTGGTTGCAATTCGGCACTATCATTTCGTAGCTTGACAGTCCTGCGATAACGGCCCGATTCGGCGGGTGTGGGTGCGGACACCTTTAAAGGGTCATAATCGATCAATCACTCTGACTTGAGCAGATTAGGAAGAGTAACACCTACGCGGAATCTAGATTGATATTATCATGGTGATGTTTTGATACGGCGCTGTTTCCTCATATTTACCGGTTGCATAGATATCATTTGTGGTATTGTAATTGAGGGCGTCCCGTTAAGACCAACTTGGGCTTACTTATCGTAGCCGGAAAATTTTTAGAAAATGGTGTTTTCATAGGCTTCCACTGCTGGTTTCCGTGTGTCCCTTGCAGGTTTCCTGCTCTATTCACAAGAGAGGACATCAATATGAGGGGTATATCGGGCAACTCTTACTTCTTTCCATCCAACGTCTTCCCTTGACTCTTCTTTCGCTCATTACCGCACCAACCACCTAGGTGATCACTACCGTTTATTACTACTTAAACAATTGTTATTGTCTTTTATGTCTCCCTTTGTCTTGTATGTCGTCCCAGTGTTGTATATTCCTGGAACTTTATCTCTCAATCTGGCTCTCTCCAGATTCACTCACTTTGCAAAGGGCAGGGCTCTGCAGCGTGATGCAGCTCGTCATTGAGTCATCTTGATAGCGTCAAAATGACCTGATAATGGGAAATCTGTCTAGTCAATATCTGTTCAATGAATCCATTCCCTTTGCTATCCGAATTTCGAGCTCTTAGCCATCAAATTGCTGCATTCTTTTGCTGATAAACGTTTACCCCATCGTGCATCATATAGCATATCGTCGCTATCAAGGCTGCATTCTAAGCGCTCGGACATATTTCGGTAGGGATTTGGGTTGTAACAGGTTTCTGTTCCTTTATCTCTACAAAGACCCCGATATACCATCTCTTGGCTTTTTCGTCTTCAATTCTATCTGGCCTTGCTCCCCTTCCCATCATGCTACTTTTTTTCTGAGTGTGGGCCTTCGTCGGTGTTCTACTGTGGTAGTTTGTCAATTATGAGTACCTTTATTGTCTTGCATTCATCACACACAAAACACATTTTGTTCGCTCATCATACCCAGTTGAATTCTAGCATAAACGTAAGCATGTTTCGTTCTATTATTGATTCGACCCATTGTCTGCAGTGGAATCATACACCTATCAGTTTTCCTGCTTCGATATTAGCACTGCTCAAATTTCATATGAAATTCCACGGCGCCGGCAATGATAGCCGGGGTGGTGGGGGGATCTAACGGCAGTCTTTCATATCTCTTTGGTGATATTTTCTATATCTTGTCTCAGGTCGACTTACGCTATGTTCTTGAATCGTCTATACTTTCCTGGTAACCTATCTAATCCTGATTATTACTATCTAACCGTACCATCTAGTCGCCCTATCTTATCTCTGAATCTTATTCGTCCTTTCCCATCGCTGAGCCAATAACTCCTCTATCTTTCTTATCTTGCACTTTTCATATATCAGATATCTCAAATCTGTCTCTAATCAACCATGCGGAACCAGCTTCACTTCATCTGCCCTAATCCTTCTTCATTCTCCTTCTCTCTATTCATGAACCAATTCAGGAAGTAAAAAATGCCACTGATATTCTCGTCAACCACTACAAAGCTGTCCCGAACACACTGGTCAATTTCTTCTTCAGCTATCACGTAAGACCACTCAAAATGATCAGATATTTGACCTAATGTCTTGCCCATAAGACCTTCTTCCTTAATCAAGTATTCTTTGATTATTCTTTGATTATCAGTATCAGTCCTTGGCTTAATAACCACAATCCCACTTCGTTCATATTTATGACGATGAAATGGTAATTTAAGCAGCTCAAATAAATCTGTAGCTTGTAATATATCTGATGCAAGAACTAGATCTGTACCGTAACCTTGAGTACTTGAAAGATATCGATTATAATGGGCAAATAGATCCTGAGTAGTGATCATATTCCATGGTCGTTTCAATTCAAAATTCAAAAGGTATTCTGAAAGGTGTCTAGAGAGTTCTCGATGGTATAACTTAGAAGATTTAGAAATTTTTAGTTGCAGAATAAGAGCCGTAGAATTATTCAATTGCCCATATTGATTATTAACTGCCGCCGGCTTTATTAGTTTAGAGAACGAACTCGACATTTTGATGAGATCTTGAGCTTTATACATCAATTGTTCGAGATCTTCAAGCGATGTGCTCAATACAAGTTCATTGATTTTTCTTTGATGCTCTCCTATTTGTTCTAACCCATGTATGCCTAGTTGTTTCAGAGTATGATCTATACTTGGCTTGTGAGATGCGTTGACCTCGTCGTTAATTTTACGGCCATTTTGATTGATTTTACCCTTTGAGACAAGGGCTTGCCACTTATTCTGCTCGATTTGTTGATCAAGAATCTCATAGAACTTGGTGGAACCTCCTTTATGGAAGGATATTTTGATGTAATCGTAAGTGGCAGATTGTGAATCTTCTAACCGTAATGAAATGGGCTTATCATTGGCTGATGGAGTAGATGACCTAGAAACTGAATCTGCTGGTGTAACATCCACCAATTTGCCACCACAAATCTCACAGAATCGCATGGAAGCATGATTTTGGAAGGTACAATTAGGACAAATTCCGGGACCTGTCGGTGAATTTGACGGTTGGGGCAGTGGTTCCGACGAAGTAGAATCATCCACAGGTTCTGAGAGGGTCGGTGTAGCCAACTCACGTCTTTTTACCCCACAGGAAGCACACAGAACGCTAGTGGCTGCATTATTGAAAGTACATATCATACAAATCCAAGGTTTCATTTCTGGAACGGGATCAGTTGGTGGTGGAGTGTTATTGGCACTTTTTGAATAGTTATTGGACACTTCAACGTATATCTTGACCTTTGGTGAAGACCTTAAGAATCCATCAATAGCTTCAAGTCGTACCATGATGTCTATATCCATAGCTATACTCTTCTGCTTGACGAGATTATCCACATAGATCAATCGTCGATTGGTGATGTATACTCGACCATTCTGACGATCTAAAATCTTCAGTTTTCCTTGATAGAGTCCTATGTCATCATGGACGAACAAACTGACCTCATCATCCTCTAAAATAGGTCTATCACTCCGATTAAGAAGCACTTGCTTCCAAGTCGAAGTCATACCCGGGGACTGGTTTATGTGCAGGGGGTCCCGATTCTAAAGAAACCCTTTTTGAGGGGTTTTGAGGTTTTTTGGTTTAGGTAGGTCTTTTGGGATCTATATGCAGGTGGAAAGTGTCCCGCTCCCAGTTTCCTCCCAGTTTCCTCCCACCTGCTACCCAGTTTCCTCCCAGTTTCCTCCCACCTACCACCCAGCTTCCTCCCAGTCCCCCCCCTCCCCCTCTATATCAGATCGGCAATCGTTTATGATACATCAAAAAAAAAGTTAGACGACACAAAGAGGCCAAATCATGGCATTTCTCTTCAAAAGAAACCCTAAAACGCCGCCTGAGCTTATCCGTGTACTCAATGATCTGGTGGCCAAACTAGACGCTTCCACCACCGACAGAAAGAAGTTTCAGGATGAAGTTTCCCGTTATTTGGCCCAAGTTAAAGTAATACTTCATGGGGATGATGAAACTAATCCTCATCCTGATTCAATATCACAACTTGCTCAAGAAGTATATGTGACCGATTGTCTCTATTTTCTTATACATTCACTTGTGAAACTCGATTTTGATAGTAGAAAGGATGTATTGATCTTATTTCTGGCCCTCTTACGCCGTCAAATTGGTAGTAAATCTCCTACTGTCGATTATATATTGCATTCTAAACCAGAGATTTTGGTATTACTTATGCGGGGCCCTGAAAATCCAGAAATTGGACTCATTCTGGGACAAATTCTTCGAGATTGTATTAAATTTGAAGCAGTAAATCGATTTGTATTATTACATCAACTGTTTTGGAATTATTTCAAATATTGTCAAATTGATATCTTTGAAATTGCTACTGATTCTTTTACTACTCTTCATGATCTTCTTACTGTTCATCGTAAACCTGTGCTGGATTTTTTGGCTTCAAATTACGAAAATTTCACTCATCAAATTAACAAGTTACTTCAACTGAATAATTATGTCACTAAAAGACAAAGCGTAAGACTTTTAGCGGAACTTGTATTGCATAGACAAAATCAAAATTTCTTGAATCGATATTTTGATGATACAACCAATCTTAAACTTATAATGTTGCTTTTACTGGATAAACTGAAGAATCTACAAATTGAAGGGTTTCATATCTTCAAATTCTTCGTAGCCAAACCAAAGAAACTGCAAAAAATATTGGATATCCTTACAAAAAACAAAGAAAACTTCTTGGAACTCTTTAAAAATTTTGATGTTAATTACGCTAACGATTCTAATTTAGTGGAAGAGCGTGATTATATTCTTAGTGAGATCCAGAAGTTACCAGATATAGAAAAGAGATGAGTATTGAATAGATACTATTGCATGAGTACGTGAAAATTAGAGATAGTTTGTAACGGTTTATCTTTCTGTCTGTCTCTGTCTCTGTCTCTTTCTGTCTCTGTCTCTCTACATCGTTATTATCCTCTCGGTATTCTTATTCTTAAATGCTTATTTAGCTACTCTAGACCAGTCTTTGTACTCCTCATCTCCGTATTGAATGGCACGGATCCATTCCGCAACATCCTTGGTTAACTCTCCAATAACGTTGTCTACAACAACTGGAACTGGAATGTCTTCTCCCTTGTATCCAACGTTCTTGATTGGAGATACAACGGCAGCGGTACCAGCTCCGAAAGCTTCAATCAATTGATTCTTTGCGGCACGTTCCTTCACTTCATGAATAGTGAACTTTCTCTCGCTAACAGTCCATTCTTTACCCAACCGAGTTCTGGCAAGCTCCAAAATAGAGTCACGGGTAACACCTTCCAAGATAGTACCGTCCAATGGAGCAGTAACCAATTCCTTGGTTCCATCATCGTTCTTGAACGCGAAGAAGAGGTTCATAGTACCAACTTCAGTAATGTAACCTTCTTCACCGAAAAGCCACAAGTTTTGGTCATAACCCTTGCTGGCAGCTTCTTTTTGCGGTAAAATACATGGTGCATAGTTAGCTCCCAACTTCTTGTCACCGACACCACCTGGCCAAGCTCTTACGGCATAATCAGTAGCCTCAAGAGACACTGGTTTAAAGCCACCAGAGTAGTATGGACCCACAGGAGAGGCAATGACGAAGATAAGAGCCTTATCAGGAGTACCAACTCCCAAAGAAGCAGTGGTTCCAATCATGGTAGGACGCAAATAGAGCGAATAACCGGCTCCTTCAGGGACAAAATCTTTATCCAAGACTAAAAGCTTGTCAATACATTTCAACAACTCTTCGCCGTCAAAGTCAGGAAGAGCGATTCTAGTGGCAGACTTATTCATTCTGGCCATATTCTTCAGGGGACGGAAAGTACGGATTTTACCATCCTTATCCTTGTAAGCCTTCATACCTTCAAAGAGTTCGAACGCATAATGGAATACAACAGCTGAAGGATCGAGCACTAAATTATGGTATGGAGAGATCTTTGGAGTTCCCCATCCTTCCTCAGCGGTCCACTCAATTTCGAGCATATGATCAGTGAATGTCTTTCCAAACACCAACTTATCATTGGGCAATTTTTCCTTTGGGGAGGTGGTCTTGGAGATGACCAATTTAGAAGCGTCGAGAGAAGCCATAGTTCTATAAATGTTAGTATAAGGCTTGAATGATGGCAATGCCGCGCGAGCCAATGATCGAAACATGTGAAGGGGGAGTGTGGGCAGGGAATAAATCTCGGCGATCCACTTGCACAGACTGGTTAAAGATGGGAGAAGAGCCGCTATTTAAATACAGTTTTGATGATTTTGGCCGCAAAAAATGCGAAGGAGAGAATTTTGGCAGTAAAAAAATTGCAAATTTTAGCGCCATTTTCGAGCCAAATTGGGTCGCCGAATTTGACGAATAGCGGGCTTTTGGTGGTCGTGGGAGTAAGGAAGAGGGAAAGTATTGGAGGCTTGAAACGGTTGAAAAGCGGGAGGTGGGGAAAAGGGGGAGTTGGAATGGTGGAAGAGCATTCTTTTCTTTGGAGGTAAGGATATCACCGTTTCGATTTTCCTCCTTAGCCTCAATTAGCGCTGTTCAATACTACCAAAACCGGCTCATTATAGGGGAGCCCCAATTGCGGGCTAAATTTTGACCAGCGTAAGTATATCGCTGCTAGTTCCCGTGTCTAGTCATGAATACATCTGCCCTTGAGTCGGTTTTTTTTTGGAACCGACTCTATCTACCAAATCATACACATCCATCCAAATGTATTTAGATCACTCCAATCTGCTCTATAGCCTGTTTGTATTGGATACATACCTGTTAATCTAAGATGTTGGGGTAGATTTTTCAAGAGCGGATTCCTTTATATAGTTTGCATCCCCGTTAGCGGAGGGTGGAGAAGGCCATGACGGGTATTCGCGGGATGAGTCAATAAGACAGGACCGATCATGAGTCAGGAGAAGGGCAGACATATGCCGATCCTTCGAGACCCATAAGGCTCAAACAAGCATGAATGCCTATGCGGCTGGTAATTAGATCCTCCTTTTAGTGTCCTTCTTCTCGCCAGATCAATGGCAGTAATATATTTGGCCCCACCTAATCTCTTTTCCAACCTCTGTAGTAATCCCAATGAAGTCCTTCTCAAATTTGGTGAGGCTGCATACATACAATACATACATTTGACATGTAAAGACAATAATGAAAATCCTCTTACTGGTTCATTATCAAGTTGTGTTCTTCTAGTCATGGAGGATCTTTGGCTACTCTTGTTGTCTTTGATATTATGTCTCTAAGTTCTTGATTATCTTCATTGAAAACGCTGTAAATTATCGCCCTTTATACATTTTCACGGCCTGACTCTCTCAATCTGCTCATTATATTTATATTTACTCATCCTATACTTCATCCAAGTCAATGCCTTCATCTATTCTTTACCTATGTAACCTTATCTTATTCTCTATTCTTAACTTCTCCTTGATATTGTTTTCCTCCTCTTTGTCTCCCTCACCACCATGCATACACATTTTCAACCACTACACCTTCTAGAAGTACCCTGTCTGGCAAAGAGTAAGTACACCAAGATCCACAATTGTAAGGCGAAATCCATACTTTTGCATCGCCTACTTCCACACCATTGACCCGCAATAGTCTATAAACATCTTGATTCTTGGAAGAACCTTTCGGTGGAGAAGCAGGAATACTAGCGCCTTTCAGAAGAGTAAAGGTCTGGTTTACTGTCAACATCTCCACAAGCTCTGAGCTAATATATCGCTGGGTCAGGTCAACCATCCCTGGTCTAAACTTCTCAATCTGGGCCCGAATATTGGTCATCTCAGGAAGCCAGATATCATGCCTCCCCTGTTTCGTATGTTCCAACTGAGGTCCATATACTGTTATGTAACTAATTTCTGTACTTTTTGAGGCAGTTGCGTCTCCAATACCCAAATCAAGCACTGCACTTGTTCTGGCCACATTACATTGCAATTTGGAGCCAAGAGAGAACCGATCTAGAAACTCAGATTCCAATTCGAAACTGTTCGAATCCCCCAAATGCTCCGGACGTTTTAAATATCGCTGATATTCATGGTCAGCAGCAAAAAGATCCATCTGCTCATAGAATATCGACCCATACATAGTTCGTGGATAATTGAACATTTTTGGTTTGATTTCACATTGGTAAAACTTCTTTTCGAATGGATCAATTCGATCAATTGTCGATGATCCTACTAATGGGAACTCGATCCTTTTCATTGATACTGTTCTATCCTTCTTACTTACATGTCTAAAATTCTGTTCATTCCCCAGATCTCTATAACTGTTCAAAAATTCCTCTGTCGATTTCTTCTGCTCTGATGTCCCTTTAGGATACCATAAGGGATGTGCTTCGGTGGAAAACACCCATGCCTTATTTTTCATCATATCTCCATGGAGAAATACTTGATCATTCTCGTCAAACAATAAATACAAATACTTTAACGTTTCACTCAATACAAATGTCTCCATTCTATTTTGCATCTCCCCAGTACGAATATCTTGAAATCCATGGAATCCACATTTTGCCTTGAAGGTGGTTTGGAACAAATGGAGGATTCTCTCTCCAATTCTAAGGTACATCGGATCTCTAGTTGCTCTATATAAATAATACGTTGACTCAATGAATTCCGGCCGGAGAGGGTACCATTCTAGATTTATTGAGTTCTTCATTCTGTTTTCAGTAAAGCACCATTGTTCTGGAATCAGATCAAATGTGTTCCATATCTTCCAGTACATGGTATGGGTGTAAACAGCGTCGGTAAGTTGGCCCGTGAGAACCTGTAACCCGGTCCAAAATGCACTCAACAGATCGATCCAGATCGATGCTTGTTCACCTGTGTATGAGTTAATGTTGGGGAACATCATCTTGTTGAAAGGCCGGGAATATGTAAGGAAGCTCTTGTAACTGTCGACAAAGACCGACCACATATCTGAGTCGTCAAATACGATCGACGCCTTTGCAGCATACTCATAGAAGGAATCAGCCAGAGCTCCAATTCCACTCACAGTGTCTACCCATTTACCCTTCACTGGGTCTATAGTCATTGGTAATAAATCTATGGGTGATCTAGAATACCAAAGTTTCCAGAAGGTTATATCTGAATGAAGTTCGAAAGAGTAATCTCCAGTTAATCTAGACAAAAGAGTGAATTCTAGAACAGGAGTGGCTGCACCAGCTAGACATGTTTCGCTTTGAAGTCTCTCTGGAACATCTCTTGGGCCATTTGCCAAGTTGACCCGCGGCACGGGGATCTTTGTCAGGGTTTTATACGCTGGAAGGAGCTTTTCACCCAACCGATGGGCCAACCCCAAAAGAAAGCCATCATATGAAGCAATTGGATCAATGTTTTGATACTTATTACTAGCTTGAAGCATATCAAGGATCAAATGAGCTGACAATATACCCCCAAGCAGTCTTATACTTTGTTCAAAAACTTGTACTATGGTATTTTGTTCAAAGAGGGTTTCCCTGGAACTCCTCAAGTAGTCAAGAACGAACAGTAGATCTTCCCATTGATCCATGATAATAAGGGTATCTAAATTGTCAAGGACGGTCATTGAGGTGTTTGACATTGCATCGTTTCGACCAATATCGTCGACATCGTCGAAATCAGGACCATATGGCGTACAAGAGTCTGGTCTTACTTCATCGGCGGGAAAGCCATATTGCATGTACAGGGACCAGCCATGTAGGAACAAGGACTTGGTTTCGTTTTTTAACTGGGTTATGTGTTCACGAGAGTAGGGTGTTGGGTTGCACCCTACACATAGAAGAAGAAGAAGCCATATTGCTGCTATATACATCTGAAGCCGAAGGTTGTGGCCCGATGAAAAATTGGAGGAGTGAAAAATGAACAGAATTGATCTAAGCTACAATTAGTGAATAAGAAGAGGTGGTGAAAAAAGGGTATAATCAAGGTTTCGTGAACGATGGGTGTAATTTGTAGATATGGGAACACGAAGGGTGTATCTTTGTCTAAGTTCATGGGCATATGGGAGATGTGGTATTCATGTGCATATGGGTATATGTGTTCATGTGTACATGTATATATGGTATATGGCAAATTTGATAACTCAATGAAAGCAAATTTATTCCTTGATCCAATTCATAGATAGACTAATGAAGACAAAACAGTCTTGGAAATATTGGAAAGCATATATATGTAATAGACTCATGTAAAAAGCCTGATTTGAGACACTCTAACATGGATTCTTCATTGACTGGAGCTACATTTACATCTCTGGATTTTCCTTTAAACACTCTATCGATAGCTTTTCAGATATGCTCTCCATCCGAATACAATTGATATATTCATACCCATTAACTTCCTACATGTTCGAATATCTCTATAAATATTGTCTCTATAATGCCTATTTCCCAAAAATACGATTGATTTGGGTCAACAATTTGCCCGTGCCAAACCACAAGGCTAAAAACACCATCAACACATTAATAAGAATCAATGTCATCCCACTGAACATATATCTTGGGGCAAATATTTTCCAAACCATCAAATGACGTCTAAAATGTCCGGCAAATATAAAGCTCAGTACACTCAAAACTGTCTGGTAAGTCAAAACGCTGGTAAGATTTGTTACAATTTGTGCCAACATCGTGATTGGCTTGGAAGATGGAGGTACCCGCCAAAGACTTATTAAAGGTACAGCCAAACACACCAAAATAAAAGGACCAAACGTGTTGAGTATCACATTCAAATGAGTGAATGGGAATGTTATAGATTCAGTGGTAATGAAACCAACATGCCATTGAATCGATGGTATTGTAGCCTGATGCCCTGTGCTGAAGAAATGCTGATATGCAAGTAATAAAAAGACCGTTGGCGCTATTATGTTGTCTCTGAGTTTAAAGATCACGAATAATTCATACAACGAGAGCAATTGTACCAATAAAATACAGATGGAGATGATTCCCAATGGCTGGTTTACAAGCATGATCGGTACAGAAAAGTTGAGTAAAAGTAGTAAATACGATGATCCGTATACGTTGTTAATTCCCAAGATTTCAATCTGTTTATCGGGATCTACTGATTGCTCTGGGGTTTGAGCCAATTTGACGCAAAGAGGACCCCTGGACCAGCTATAGTTAGCAAGAATAAGGGTGAAAAACATGCTCAATCGGGCGATTGATAACTTGATTGATGAAAGTAATGGTTCAATTGTAACAATAAGTTTTGAAACAGCATCTGACCCGACACTTTCACTAATAGTAACGTGATTACTAGTGATATAGTCTAATGTCCAGTATATAGCATTACCCATCATGAAAAATTTCAAGCCAAATCCAATCCAAAGAGGAGCTGCTGAATGGTAACTATCAGAGAGACGATAGAAGCCTTTCAACACTGCTGGCACGAAGAAAGCTGCAACATACAAAAGACCCACAGACCACCAACTAACTGTGAAAGTACTGGAACACATATCCCCTTGCTCTTCACGACAAACGGTAATGGTTGAGGCTATACGAGTAAGGAAGATGAGGGTTATAGTATGAGCAATGGCTAAAGTTTTCTGACTTGAACCCTTTGGAAGTTTCAAAGAACATTGGATGAGACAATAGAATCCGAAGGTTAATAAGAAAAATTGTACCAATCTATCTTCCCAGACCACATAAGAATTCGAAGCATAGATTGTAGCGTGGGCCACGATAAAAAACAAGCCCAAAGTGGACCAGCCATTGAAGTTGTACACGAAAAAGTCAGAAGTTTGATGTAAGATCCATGCCACGCTAAATCTATCCATTACGGGTGCCCATAAGCCAACAAATATCCCCACTGAAGTCCCGATTCCACAGGTTTGCTTCATCAGAAGACCACTGGGATTAAGGATTAATTGTATTGAAACCAGAAGTACTAGTCCAAGTAAAACCATGGCTATAGCTGAACCCAAAAACTCGAATGACATGGTAGACACTCTAACCGCCGGAATGAGTCGAGAATAAGTCACTACGAAAGTCAACGATGCCACAAGGATTAGTGAACCAATCACAATAAGTTTGGTATCAAATCTAGCCCATTTGGCTCTACATTCAGCGAGAAATTGGCGCTGATACCCCTCTGCTAACCCCAGAAACTTCAGCAGCGCTAACTCAGTTTCATTAATTTGACGGTAAAGATCATTAATTTCTTGGTTATTACCAAGGCCTGCAACGTTTCTATAGCGTTCAATCTGTTCTACGGTAGACTTACAGGCTTTTGAGTAAGAATTTTGATCTTTGAAGGCTTCAAGAATTGGGAATCCAAGGTTATTGAAAGGGATTGGAATTCCCATAAGAAGGGACAATGTGGGCACCAAATCTATCTGATCAACCTGGCGATAGTTTTTACCGGCGTCACTAATATCGTAGACTTCATTGTCATCCTGACGTTGAAACTTGGAAGCCTTGTTATACATGAAAAGAGTCAGTTCGACCTCATCAGGAGAATCTCCACCATGATTTCCTCTAGAATCCATTCCATGATCTCCAAAAACTACAAGGAGGGTTTTACTATCGATTTGATCCACTACATCTCTTAAAAATTGATCCATCTGACGAAGTTTGGGCTTTGCAGAAACATGACTGGGTCCGAATCGATGACCAACATGATCCAAGCCCAAAAAGTGACCTATAAGAACATCCCATTTCGATTTTTCAGCCAAAAGTGGCTCCATATGTTCAATTACTCCATTATCTACCGTATGTAAGTCCCACACGTTTAAAGAGTCGTAAGCAAAGAGCATCTCTGGGTCTATATATTGCAGGAAAAGGGCCTTCCAAGTATCATCACCCATAAAGGCAGTAGTTTTGTTTCTACGGTGGAATTGTAAGAGCAAATTGTCCTCATCGATTGCATCACCATCAAAATTCAGTCCAGCATCGATGAAAGTAGGAAGAGATCCCGTAGTAAGTCCCTTTAATCTTTGAAGAGTTGTAGTTGGTGGATCGGCCAAAAACTTAAGGAGGAAGGCGTTTTTTGGTTGCAGAGTAGCAAGTTCATGAAGAAATGGGAGTTCGTTATGACAAGGGAGTTGTGACTCTGGTACTGGGACGGCAAAATCGAATCGAAGGGCGTCTATTACCACAACCACCAATTTTTCAAATACCGGTGGAGATTGGTCTATACCTCCGTTGGATAACGGTTCGGCGATGTTGGGAAGGACGTTCCTCAGGAGGAGGAATCCTTGGGTGAATATGGCTACCCCAATAGCCTGGAATACTGCTAAAAATGTGAGTACAAGGATATAACCTAATAAGGTGACTTTGAGTTTTTGATGCCTCATCCTAATACGACCTTGGAGTTGGAGCCGTTGATGTTGGGCACGGACCTCGGGCAGAACTGGAGGAACAGATGGCAGGACAATAGATGATGGGTCGGTGGTGAATTCCGAACCCTTGTCCTCTAAATCACCTTCCAGAGCGTCAGCGATGCCCATTTTCTGTGTCTCCTATATAGGGTGTTTATTTTGGCTAAGCTCTTAGATTTTTTGATTCGGGCCGCGTGCGCCGGAATCAGTATACATAGCGACAGGGGAGAGGAAGATGGAAGGAAGGAAGTGGATTGTATTTTGGAAGTTTGAGGGTATTGAGAAGGAAGAGGTTGTTGTATTATGAATATGGAGATTATAGAACGATAATTGGATTAAAAAATTGCATATTTGAGCTATTATTTGACAATACGTGGACTACATTGGAACTACAATGACACCTCTGATGCTGATTTAAGCGTTGTCTGTACAAGTGTCAAAATATGCGCCATGCGCCTTAATCAGGAAATTGATGTAATCTTTGACAAAGGCTCAATCAAATGGATACTAATCAATTGAATACTACTGAGCTGCTCCATTTCTGATATATTTTCAACCTGTTTCTGATATTATCAATCTGTTGCTAATATTATTAACCCATTCTTCACTCTGTGTCACTCATCCTCTATGTCTCATCTATCTCAAATACATTCTCTACATTTTTATGTATCCTTGACATCTCCACGTCTTTCTATCTTTACTCTCTTTCGTCTTTTTCATCTTTCTCGTCTCCACGTCTTCCACGTCTTCTATGTTCTTCCATCTCTGCAATGCAGCACACCCTCAACGGCTTATGCACCTTTATAGTTTTTATTAAGGCACTACTCCGATCAAACAGAGGAAACGGGGCTTACAAGATATAAAGGCATCTTTGCGATTCAGACTTGTGTCATTGTAAAAAATAATGACATCATGATGGTTTTCTCTTAATTCTGCTCTCCCTCTACCAATGTCTGCCTCTTTATGTTAATTGTATTCTCTCTTCATTCTATTCTCCTCTTCATTCTATTATTCTCTTCATTCCACCCCCCTCCTAATTGCATCCTCTTCCCTCTACATCTCTCCTCATTGCTATTTTTCTATATTAATCTCCTATTTCATATCACTCTATTGAATGGTCAATCTGACTCAAAAAATCATGGCCAAACTCACCCTCTTCATCCTGGAAATTGATCAAATTATCCATATTATCCATGTCATTACCCTCCATCTCTCCACCATCAAATAACCCGTGCAAATCATCCACTTTGGACTCGGCCATCATGAAGCTGCCGGCAGCATTATGAGACTGGGCCTGGTCAGCCGGTCGATCGAAACTCATAAAATCCATGGCAGAGAATTGTTTCATATCGGAGTCTTCTTCTCCGGAAATTCCATTGTGGACTTCATTACCTTGGCCGTTGCTTGTCTGGTTGTTGAGTATCGTCCCAGCCTCTCCTTCTTCCTCCTTATTATTCAATTGATTACCCTCATTTCCATGTATTTCTGCTGAATGTTCATGGTCATTGCCCACTTCTGGTTCGCCAACATGGGAGGGGTTGTTAATGTTAGTGGTGGTGTTGGTGTTGGTGTTGGTGTTGGTGATAACCGGAGGAGCTGGCGCAACTTCTGACTGAAGCAGCAGCAAATTGCGCAGATCGTAATCCTCGGGGGCCTTCGTTACGCTGATGTCAGTAAATTTGATGCTTTTTGTAATATATTTGGGCAATTCCTTGAATGTTTGACCATGTTCCTCCAAACCAGATCTAACTTCATTTGACACTTCACTAAGTCGTTCTAACACTTCCTTCGAAATCAAATTGGCCTGGAGTGCACTTAATTTCTTAATTGCTGTCTGTTGGAATTTGTAAACTTTATCAAATCCCGTCTCCGTCGAAAGGTTATTGATCTTGTCGATACCTTCTTGGTCAAGTTTAACCCGCTTACGCATAGCTTCTAAGGTGCCAAAAAACACTCCATCCAGCTTTGTGGCATCATAGTCATCAATGACCTTGGGGAATGATGCTGGAGGCTCGATTTTCAGCGTGTGTACATATTTAGAGGTGACGTTTTCCATGAGTTCTTGGTTAGAAATAAATCGAGCCAATGTGTCTGCTCTGAAGGAAATAAGGTCCGCTTCGTCGTGCAATTGGGAGGAAGGTTCCTCCTTTGGAGGGGGAGGCGCTGCGGCTGCTGCTGGGGCTCCTTGGGTATACGCTGGGCGTCCACTACGGCGTCTTCCGGCTCGTTGCATATCTACAATAACAAGAATTGAAGAAGAGAATTGAATTAATCAATGAAGATATAGGATTATGTGCAGGAAATGATTAAGAGGAAGAGGAACAGGAAGAAGTGGTATTCAGATATTTCTGTACATGAATATGTCTCTTGGTGTGTAGAAACGTATTGGTATGGATTTGGTTACACGTGAGTATATGTTTGTAGGTTGTCTGTTCATTATGTCTCTTTCTCTATGTTGGCAAAAAAAATCTCCTGGGGGTGAGTCGAACACCCGATCTCAAGATAACTCTGAGTAACTCATTACAGTCTCGCGCCTTAGCCAGCTTGGCCACCAAGAGGTTTGCGAAGTTAGTCAGGGAAAAAGCGAATGGCCTTCCGACGGAGAACTACAATTAGTGGTAAATAGTGACGTAGGTGTAGTTGGTGTGGCCTAGGGATGTAACTTTGAGGTAGATATGACAGTGTGTATGTTTAAAGACCGCTGAGGTATTTTATGAGAAAAGTTTGAGCGGTCATTTCTAATGGGTGTTTCCGCTACTTAAGAATTGTTCCATCCAAGTTCATCTATTGATGGATAGTAAATTTATAGCCAAATGTGAAATTCCTGCCGAAATATGATATGCAACTCAAATCTATCATGGGATGGAACTAAACTCCCATGATGAAGTACCGACGATTACCAAGCACATAAATGTCGTTATACTCGAATAAGCGTATTCATGTATATTGTTTAACCCAACTACATCTTTTATTCTTCAAGACTTGTTGAACTAATCTAACATACTAAAACCAATTTCGAGCGATGTCCTTCCAATCATATTAACAACTTCTAACAGTGCTTCTACTACGGCCTTTACAATCTTCCACGCTGCTTCCAACCTATTTCCCTTCTACAAATTTCCTCTTACAATCTTTATTAATTCAGCCACCTCTCCTTCCTTCGTTGCAACCATCCCCTCTTGGGAGGTGAAATCGCTACATTGTCAGCTATTAAACAAAACCCCACCCCGACACACTCATCCATTTAGCTACTCTACCACTGTTCAACCCTCCCTCATAAATACAATACCAACACTTCACTTTTACCAGAAAAAATTATCCTTCAACTGACCTGACTGATCGCCTACAAATCAAACCTACCATTGACAAATTCATCCTCTTCCATCTCAATCTGCATCTCATCATCTTCATCGATTCGATCATCCTCTATAGCATCTTCATCAGGGGGCAAATTAGTATCTTGCAATACCAAACTCCCAGGATTCCGGAACTTGTGTACTGATTTTCCAAATTGATCCTCAATCGTCAGATCATCCACATAAGTGAATCCTTTAAAATTGGCTTGGATTCCAGGCAGAAGTGGTGTACTAGCTAATTCCATATTACGTTTCAATACAGACGTCAGCTCATTGGTAAATTCTGGATCAAAGTTCAGAGTATCTGTTTCCAGTGAAAGATGAGGCTTAAAAGGTGGAGGAATGTTTTTCAGCCTTAATAAAGCCCAATCAATATCAGCAAAGAATGGATGAGCTTTAAGCTCTCTGGCATCATTTTGCAGACCCAATCGATGTTTAGGGTTTCTGTTAAGCAATCCTTTAACAAATGAACGACCTTCAGGACTTAATACCTCTTTAGGGAACCGAACTTTTCCGAATGCAATGTTTTTATACATTTGTTGAGTATTATCGGCATAAAATGGTGACCAACCACAGCACATTTCGAAAATAAGTACTCCCAACAGCCAAAAATCAACCATTTTAGTATACCCAGATTCATCTAACAATACTTCAGGGGCTAAATATTCAGTGGTTCCACAAAAAGTGTTGGTAGTTCCATCATTATTCAAATTTGCTTTAGAAAGTCCAAAATCACAAAGAGCAATGTGTCCATTGGCATCTAAGAGAATATTTTCTGGTTTCAAGTCTCGATAAACAATAGAATTGTCATGCAAATGTTCCAAGGCAAGAATTAATTCAGCAATATAAAATTTGGCTCTATCTTCAGAAAATCGTCCTTCCTTTTGAAGATGCCAAAAGAGCTCTCCTCCAGACATATAATCAGTCACCAAATAAAGATCTGTAGGAGTCTGGAAAGAGAATTTGAGTCCTACAATGAAAGGGGATGCTGCTGCAGAAGTTCGAACCAAAATGTTCCGTTCTCCAATGGTATGAGCAATCTCCTTTTTTTTAACAATGACCTTTTTCAGTAATACCTTCATGGCATAAATCCGCCCGGTGTCTCTTTTTTTCACCTGAAAAACTTGACCAAAAGTTCCCTTTCCTAAAAGACGAAGAACTTCGAAATCATCTGGTCCAAACAGCTTTTTGGCGTCAGCAACGGTGTATTCCCATTGAAGACGAATGGATCCTTCTATACGTTCACCAATAACTCTTGATTTTAATTCTAACCATTGTGGACCCAGCAGAACTGAACCTGATGTCAGGGTGGTAGCTGGATAGACTCTAACGTGACCCAAAAAGCAATCGTCGGCGCCAGCGTCGTAAATGGAGATATCGAGCTCGGATTTCAGACCTACCACATCAAATGTGGCCTCATGACTCCATACTGGGTTTGACAGACCCACATTGGTATTGATATGTTGGGTGGATGATTGTCTTTGATATAATGACGGTCTCAGACCCGAACGACCCCCCTTTTTCTTGACTGGAACACCATAGGGTAAATTTTTCCCATGTGAATTATACAGTCCACTAGCATTGGTAACAAACTCTGAACTTTCAAATGTACAAACTACGTAAGGTTGGGATAAATCCAGATTAATTAAAAGACCCCTTGCTTCCAAAATCAATACCTTGAGTTTTCCCTTCGGTTGAGCGGATTTTTGAGAATCCAGCTTATAATTCTGACCCGTTTCATCGGTAGTAATGATTATTGGATTAGTTGATGAGTCTGACAGACGAGCAGAGGGATCTTCACTCAGAGGAGCATTCGTCGTGGTTTGGAATTGCAGAAATTGTTGTTGAGGAGCTCCTGGGGGTAAAAGAGGCTCCACATGGGAATTTTCAATGTGATGTTTAGGATGTTGGCCACTACCAGGACCACTGAAATTACCTTGATTACCCAAAAATGTCACCCCTTGTTGTCCGTGTGATTGCTGTTGTTGAAGTTGTTGAAGTTTCTGGGCCGGTTCAAGACCAGAGAAGTCACTGTTTTCTACCTTGGTAGTGGTAGTCCCATAAACCTGAGAATTGTCCAGAAGGGCCGTTGTTGGTACTGCGGATGATGGATAGAACCGATGCAGCTGCTTTTGGCCACCACCCCCTAGTTCATCAGGGGTTGGCAGACGATGAAGTTGTTGATCGTTGTGAAGAGGTTGAGCCAAAGGTTGGGCGGAATTAGGGTCATTGCCCACCCCGATAGACGAGTCTGGTACATTTTGGTAACCACCGGTTGTTCCTGACCCTTGAGGTCCAGCCCCCTGTTCTCCTTCTTTCTTATAGAAGCCAAAGATGGACTTTGCGAATTCTACCATAATTTGAAGGCTATAAAGGGAAACAGCACGAGCTCCAGACCTATAATCTAATTAGTTTGCCTCTGGAGGTTTTAATACGCGCAAAATTAACCCTAGAATAAAGGTATTAGTGCCTTTTATGGGCTCGAAGGTAGTGATAGGAGCTGTCGAAAATATTAAATGATGGGCCATCAACATATCTCGCACAGTATGCAGGACGGATACGGGTGGGAAAAAGAAAATGGCAAAAAATATTCATTTGCTGTAGGAAGAGATGCTGTGAGTGGCGGATAATATCGTAAGGAGTGAGTCAATAAGGATGGATCAGAGGTTGTACAAGTGATTTAGCGGTTTCAATTTTGGTACTAAGCTTATTCCCTTAGTTCAATTCTTTTTCTTTTGAATGCATATCTTCACCAGCGGACCGCCATCGCCGAGTCCTCTCTTCCCCACTGATAACCGGAGCTGCATAACAATAAAGTTTAATTACCGTTTTGTAAAGAACTGTGTTCGGGCCAGAATAGCTGTGTTTGGACAGGGCGGGTACATTGTTAGCGAAGTTGCTACGATGGGATTAAAGGAAGTGTGTAGAATATTTTGGTGTTTGTATATTGTAGCATTAGCTTGGATTTGCTAACGCTAGTTTGTCTATGGTAGCAACATATGGCGGTACCCAATTACCGGTTAGTATCGGGGGGCTACTGGTCAATTACTAACATAGAATTGGTTTATTATTGATATTTAGTTGGGATTTGTTTGTAACAATTTTGGTGGTATAAGTAATGTCAGTGATGATACGTCTGTATTTCATATTTGGTAAAGATAATGGTAATGGGAAATGTATCATTTATCCGTATCCTATTCTATCCCATCTTCTAATTCTGACTGATGCTTCTCGTAATTACCTCTCCTCGCTGTTTACCAATCCACCGCATGCAGAATCACTCATATAGGTAAGGCTGAAAATAGCTCGGATCACGATCAATATATCATCATTTATAACTGAGATGCCATCCCTTCAAACGTACTAGAATATCCTCTTGCGTTTTACATTCTCTATCGACCTCGGGCCACTTGAATTTTTGCCCGCAATTGTCAGTACATACCCGCTCGGGCTCAAGGCTTACATAAGTACCTGTTCCAGAAAGAACCGAAGCCGCATTACAACAGTCAACTATAACCAAACCACGACTTTCGGATTCCAGCACTGATTTCACTTGCCGACCGAGCCCAGTTATCGTCAAAGTAATCTTATCAACTGCCCTCAATTGATTATCATTAATTATCATTGATTCCAATCCATTGTCAGAGTCTTTTAGAATGTGGCTCACCTATCATCTTTGAAAAATGCCGCTCCATGCAGCAACCATACTAAAAGGCACCTATTAAATCTCACCTATTAATGTCCTATTATCGACCTATAATTGACCTATTATTTTCTATCTATAAATATCGGTTATCCACTTAACCCCATGTTGTAATAAGAATCATATGCTTGCATCATATCCTGACCATTGGACCTGCGTTCGCATCACACTCTAGACCCATGAAATACCTTTTAGCCGAGCACATTTCTGCCAGCGCCAGGGATTAGCATCTCCAACATTTACTCTCATGGAATCCCCCAAACCATTCCTATCATCTGGAACTAACCTGCGCCTTCCATTAAATTTAAGCATTGAATAGCAACAATACTGATATTACCCCCATCAATAATAGCTCCTAGTACTCCTCTCAAACTCCGTTCTTCATTTATCTGCCGATATCGGCAAGAATATCCACTTCAGGGCACGCAACCTTCAAGGCAATATCTATAATATCCTGCTTCTCTGTGCCTCTTAGGTTAAAGAGTCGAACAAAGATAAATGCTTACCCAGATAATTGTCGTAATCTTTTGATGCGTGTCATTGTAGATTCAACTTACATCGGTTTCTTCTCTTCCAAAGAAAATAAACATTGCTGCATGGTCGATTTCATTCTTTTTACAGTTTTCATCGTGGCTTGCCCGAGCTATTATTATATTTTCACTGGGGCGCTCTTTCAAGGGCCCACAGTCACAAATTAAGTTTCAAAAAGGCATCAGTTGGGGCCCCGAAAAGAGTGTTAAGCATAAAAACAAAATAACCAAACAGTACTCACATTCACACTCGGTTAGTCCCCTTTACCTTCAATACTCACCATTTTCATACGTACTATAATCTCTCATCAGCATCCTCCATAGTGAGCCCAACCCTGTAGTACTAGTTTATGTCACGCGATACACCGCACGTGACTTGATATTTCCACTTTACCAAATCTCATTTTTCGATTTCGACAACCATCAACCATGAGTGCTTTCAGATCCATTTGGTCAGTTCAGACGCGGCTCTTCCACCTGACTGCACCGGCTGCGGCCAAGAAGTCGAAGGAATACACCCGTCTTCTCAACTATGTACGCAAAGTCGACGTAACAGTTCAACACAACGCAGGTGATGAGGTGACCAAAGGAATGAAAATTCCACTTGTTAAACCGGACACTCCAATGTACAAGTATGAAGCCAGATACTTTAAACGCCAGAACAGAGGTCTTTTTGGAGGATTACAGCGTAGATCTGGATTCACCTGCTCAGAATACTTCAACAAGAACAAACGAGCTGTATTGCCTAACATCGTCAGCAAGAAATTATGGTCCGAGACTCTCAACAAGCCGCTCAAGCTTAGAGTGTCTACAAAGGTACTCAAAACGATAACTAAAGAAGGAGGGTTAGACAATTACTTGACCAAGGACAAGCCTGCTAGAGAGAAAACTTTGGGCGCATTAGGGTGGAAATTAAGATATAAAGTATTGAACAGGCTTGAGTTTAATAAACTCCCCAGATATGGCAACACTCAAGTATTTTACGTGCATGGTGATGGTAGACAATTTATTGTCGGAAGAAGAAAGTTGGTTGACCAATTATTTGTTCTTGCGCAGCGAGACAGCTACACACCCTTAAATTACGAGAGATTTGCCCGGGAAAACATGACTTTGGAATGGCCAGAGTTGGTGGAACAATTAGATGCACACGGGTTCGATTTTACTCCAGTTCTTTACAACACCTCGGGTTCACCACAGGATAAAACCAGTGAATCTGCACCAGCAGTCTCCATTTAAGACCTCCTCCCCCCCGTTCTCACGATTAGACACGTGCCTTTTGCACGTGCGCTCAGTACATACACCTGTATATAATAAACAGTCACAACCGAACTACATGCAGTAAACCCTAGATCAACCGTAGAGAAAGACCTGCCCTGCGATTATGTGCACACTTAAACTGACGTCGGGTTCGATTTCCTGTATACAATCGAGGGCTTCCCCTTTCGGATGCTCGCTCCCTCTGGTAGTTTGAAAAAAATTTTACTGGCGTTAGATTTTTCATTACAAGACACATTCATAAGATGGCTAGATCTGGTATTGCTATTGGTATTAACAAGGGCCGTGTGGTTTCTTCCAAAGAGGTTGCTCCAAAGATCTCCTACAGAAAGGGTGCCCTCTCCAAGAGAACCGTTTTCGTCAGAGACATCGTCAAGGAAGTCGCTGGTCTTGCTCCATACGAAAGAAGATTGATCGAATTGATCAGAAACGCCGGTGAAAAGAGAGCTAAGAAGTTGGCCAAGAAGAGATTGGGTACCCACAAGAGAGCTTTGAGAAAGGTTGAAGAGATGAACAAGGTCATCGCTGAATCCAGAAAGCACTAAGTGTTTTGTGTATAATCTAATCTACGTTATTGAAAGCAAGGAGATGAATAGACGGAGGATGAAAGAAGTGAAAAAAGTTTGGCCCATGGACCATGGTGCTGGATGGACAGTAGAACCAGAGTGAAGTGAAGATCCCAGACGTATAACGCTGATATACGCTAAATGACCATACAAACGAATTCATTTGAAGGAACAGTTGGCAGAAGCTCAACCCTATCTTGCTGGCTATTTGGTTATAGTTTACCAAGCTAGCCTTGATTATGGCACCGGATTTTCGATTTTTTTTGTTGGTTGTATTATTTCAAAAGTGCTCATCTCATTTTTTGGGGGCGTTATTGAAGGAACCAAGACAAAGAAGGGGAAGATGGTAGCAAGAGCAATAACTGTTTATGAAAGTGGACGGACGTATGGTTGTGGAGCGGTTAGAACGATAGGTCGGTTTTCTTTATTTCCTCTCCAGCTGTGGCAGACTGATTTCAACTCTTTTCATCCATTCGTTGTTGTAGCTCGTAGATTTAATAGAATTGTAGATTAATAATAGGACTGACTATTTATTGACTTTGAAGTATTTAGTATAGGATATAGAGGGCTCAAGCAATCCGAGGTTGATTATTCGAAGTCAGACATTGTAAAGCCATACTAACTCACCATTTATATCACTCTATTACTTGGGATTTTCTCACTATATTGAAGAAAATTTCCTCACTTTCGGATGGTTATAGTTGTATTGACTGTTAGGCAAGCTAGTTATCCAAATCGATATACTTGAATCTTCCACGCCATGAAATAGATCACTCTATGACACAAATAACCATATAAATACAACCCCTCCTCCTCATACCTTGCAGTTATTTCATACCTTATCTACACTTCGTTCACCCTCTCCACACCTTTCGCTCCCTCCATGTACCCTTCCTCACCTCTCTAACTGGAATTTTTCACTGGCGCACAATTTCTCACAATTTAATCTCTTACTAGCAATCTCTATACATTTCCATGTTTAAACGTCTATTCTCCACAACTCGGACCTTGAAAGTGAGTCCACCGGTTCACTTCCCGGCACCTCGGCCACAAGATAGTGCTCTTACATTCAAGGAAGACCAATTAACCAACTCTGGGCCCGTTTCAACCAATAGATCAATTAAAGATGTAGCGCTTGTCATAACCATAATCACATTATCATTTTTTGCCGTTGACAATTACATTAATCGATTGAAACTCGAAAAGACTGTGAATGATACCGTATTATTGAATTTGAAAACTCTTAACAACCAACAAGCAAATTTTGCCAACGCAACTAAGAGGAAGAACTTGCTAGTGATCAATGAAAGACGTGAAAATAATCGAAAGTTGGCAAAATTAAGTCTCCATGTGGCGTTGTTACGTCGTCAGCTTGAAGAATTGGGCCATTCACCTGCTTCAATCGATGAAGCTTTGAAAAAATTTGATGAAACTGTGAAATCCAATACTTCCATTTTCAATGTCACCGACCAAATTTTGTACCTTAGTGACGATTCAGGTATGTTTATTTTATAAAAGGGTTACTAATTGGGATTTACTAACGGCAGAATTAAAGGCTTATTTACCATCTATTCATGATTACGATAAATCTGGTAAAAAATAGATTATGTCATACAATAAGAAAATATGGACGATGAAGGTTTACAAATGGAATCTAAAGAACTTTGAAATATTTCAATTGATAGTAGAGAGTGAACAATAGCATGTTTGTACCCAGATATCCCAGTTGAAAGGAATTTAAAAGGGATTCAACTACGGAAACTGTCAGTCTATCATACTCAGTCTTGAGGCTCTGCATACAATCCTTTGTAAGCTAGGGAAAAGGCTCTCCTACACATGTATATAGTGTGCTAATACAACAACCATTTAGAACAATATCAGAGGGTCGTTTAGTGGTATAGAGTAACGATCAGTAGTGTGAGATAAGCCAACCATACTAGTAGAGTTCAGAGATCAGTCATGATAAATAATTATCCACTTTGCTTGACTCAGCTTATGGCGATGCCCTGAATATGAACATTTTGTTACCCGGACATAAACCTACTATACAAAGAGGTTTCAAGTTTTTCATTTTCTTCTTCATACAATGTCTTTTTACAGGTGCCCATTAGAGTCACGGGTTACATGACTTCTTCCACATGTAATCGATAGTTGCTTTGCTTCTTTATCGTGCTCGGTGCTACCTCAGATGAACAGTTTTTTCCAGCCCTGGTTGTCATGTCTAACTTTCTAGTTTGACTATGCGGTTCTAAACTTACATTTTGTAGTATAGTATAGTAGAGGATTTTTGGTAGCTATACTGGGATAAATCTGACGAGCTAATAGTTCCCACAGGATCCTTTTAATTTTGTTACCTTAAGTAGTTTATAATTGTGTATTTCTATACTTTTTGTCTAATTTACCAGTCCAATCCCACCTCTTCGAAGAATCTTTTGCCATGGAATTTTTTCATCAAAATATGTCGCTCTTTATAGGTAAGGTCTGTTTGTCGATTATTCGTCTCTGACCTTAAATAGCTACCTTTTTGAATAGCCAAAGCCTAAACCAGTCTATGTCCTATCATTTCTGCATCGATGCTTCCTAACTCTCTTTGTTTCAATTTCAACTCCAATAAGCTGATCTTGGGACAGCAAACCAGCTGGGCTTCAGATCCATTTTTCTCATAAAACTGCTTACAGCAGAGATACAATGCATCAATCACCTTAGTACATTTACTCTCATTGTAATTGTTTGCTCCAAGACAATTCTGAATGGCACATGCCTCTGCTTTACATGGATCCGACATCTTTCTTTCTACTAATGATGATATATCTACAGACTTGGTAAAAGCAATCTTGATATAATATAATAATATTTCCCGGTTATCATCGCACTACCTTTATCAATGGAAGTATACATTTATGTACCAATCCCTTGTATACTACCAACTATCTCCTTTGATAGATGTCAATTAAATTTCCCCATGGATTCGATGTTATTCCTGCTCACTGTTCTCCTTTCATCCCTTGTAAATTTTGCGTTTATCCTTAAAAATTCGCCATTCTTCTTCTCTTCTCTATGCAACTTCGGATCGGTCCAAATCGGTATGGTAGTCATCTTCTTCAAGCTCACTTGGTTCATGGATAACTAACGGCACAAATTCGCTACCTTCCGCTCTTTCTCTTCTCGATGATTTAGCCTTGTATACGTAAAAGGTAACAAATCCTACAAAAACACACGCCAAAATCGCCATGATACCCCATCGAGAAATATTCCATCTCAAGGTCTCTATTTCGGACCTCATCAAGGAAATAAGTTCAGTGGATATCTTATGGTTTGTTTCTTGGATTCGCAAATAAATTTGCTTAGAATGCAAAGTATTCTCCAGCTTCTGGTCATTTATAGCTACTTGCGTGTCATTTTTCATTTGAAGCACCTCATTATTTAATTCGTCGCTAATGACCAGAAAATCTCGCTCCAAAATGTGGGTCAACGCAATTAATTCATTGATGTGTTGCTCTCTAGATCTTGTAGAATCGACCCTCAATTCTTGTTGAGCGCTCTCGAAGAGATATCGTTCATTTTCTAATTCATAGATCTGAGCGAATTTGGTAGAAAGTTTAGATACCTTGGTATTTATTTGTATTATTATAAGGTTCATGATAGAGTTGGCTTGCTTGTCGGAGAATCCAGCGTTGATCAATTGTGTGTAGACTTCGTAAGTGTCGAGATATGGTTCCATCCCATCGAAAATAGTCGTCAAATATCCGTCATCCTCTTCTTCAAGAATTTCGTCAGTAGAAGATTGGACAGGATCTATCGTTTTCGAATCTGTACTATTTGAATTACTTTTCTTTTCGCTCAAGGGATTATAACCTGTAAGAGTTGCTTGATTACTAACAGAATCAGTTGATTCTTTGTCTTGTATGGTCGAATCTTCGGCTCCATTCGCTTTTTTTTGTTTTTGACTTGCAGTAGATGGTTTAGGACCGCCTTTCGAAGAGTCAGCCGGATTCGTGTTGCCGTGGCTTTTATCAGTTCCACTGGTGTTATTTTTCTTTTCGTTCCAATGTCGTATGCTACTAGAAATAAACCGTTTATCTCCACAGTTTGCTATCTTAGACTCTCGCCACGGCAACGAAGCATATCTTGGAACCACTCCTGAAACACCAATATAGGGTGCTTTGAAGGAAAATATCCTGCTCCTGAGTGTGCTATACTGATACAGACATTGTCGATACATCTCTCAGCGTATTTAAACCTTCGCTAAATCTCTAAACGATGGGTTCAAGCTCTTGAACTGCTAGAGTTTGAGAATCGATATACGTTGTTTGAGCGTACTGTTTTTTTTTTTTTTTGTAAATTTTCTTTATATAGATATGGGAATTTGAAGCGAGCACAAGTCAAGTGAAGTGAGTTGTCCACCACCCGCTCACTGTTTCCCTCTCCCCCTCTTCAAAGCAATCACATTTCTTTCTTAAACCGATTAGCTCTAGCAAAGTAATGTAATCCTTTGATATATGAACGGTAACTGAACTTAGAATCACTATAACAAACGATAGAACGATCGGTTTCGGGTGGGGATTGATCTTCTTTAAATTTCAAACCAGTCACAAATTTGCTGGTAACAAAATTGGTCGCAAACTTGTCACAGTCAAAATTGAGTAAGAGCTCAGGACACGGCGGGAAATTGGCCAATGCTACTGCTAAGCTATTTTCGTCGACTGGTTTCTCTAAAGCACTACTATCGCTAAGACATAAGGTGAAAATGTCCTCCATATCGGTGGAATTTTCTGCTATTTGTAGCCTGAAAGTGCGCAAGGCCGACAGATCAATGATTTGAATATGATTTATTCTTTGCAACCCAGGAGATGCCAAAATTTCCACTTCCAATGCTTCTTTGAACCGTTGAACCCATGATGGGAGGTCACTATTTTTGTTTAGATCATGATCCCCCCATAACAATCCATATTCCTCGTGAAATAATACAGTATCAATCCCAGCATTATGATTCCAATGGCAAAATATCGCCAATTCGTGTAACAATCTGACCTCTTCTGCAACGTAATGTACCTTCATTTTTGTGAGGTACTCATTGGTTTCAGCATTACATCTTTGTTCAAATTTCTTTGAACATCCTTCGATTGAATTAGTGGGCAATTCCAGAGTTAGCTCATTCAATCGCCATACAAGTCCCACGGTAGCTGGCTTGTTTCTTGGGATTACATTCCTCGTTTCCACTGTAATATTAGACAATAAAGTACCAATTCGGTTAGCTGCATCAATCGGGAAAAGGAGAGTTGCGAGAATACCCTCAACTTGAGCCCATTCTACCACCAAACATGTGATAACAGTGGAATGAAAGTCATGAAACCGACCCCACAATGGATAGATCAAGCCGTAAATGAATAATAACATTAATAAAGTCACTCTTTGTAAGTGGGCTCTAAAAAGATCAGCAGTACTTATCCAGTCATTTGAACGATTGAGGGTTTCAAGCATTCTGTTACTTGGATTAGTGAAGAAATCTACATTTCCTTGACCTCGGAAACTATGGAAGGCAGCCTCAAAGGCTGCATTGCTTCTGGGATATTCCAGATTCGAAGAAAGTGGCGAAGACATGAAGGGGTACTTTTTTTGCAAATTAAGTTATTTGGCTGCAAAACTTTATGAGGGTTTGAGCCCGGAGATAGAAGAGAGAGGAGGGGGTTAAGAGGGAGAGGGAGAGATATGTTAAGAGAGAAGAGAATAATCTATGCTATGAGTGCAATGGATGTTATCAGGGAACAAGTTTCGATGGTGTAAGCTTTGTTACAAGTTTTGTTACAAGTTTTGTTATTAGTTTTGTTATAAGTTTTGGTGTAAATTCCGATGTGTTTAGTTTTAAGGAAAGTTTCAACGTGGGCATAAATCGAAACTTCAATTATAATCGGTCTATTTACTAATAACAAAGAGTTATACCACCCACAATTTTTCCACTGCTGAAGGTTCCTCGTGATTATAAGAACAGAAGAACTAAGTACAATTCATGTCATGCTCAAATCATTCCATTCTATGTTCATCGATTAGGATATTTTTGTGCCCAATTTTGCAAAAGACTAAAAAATTGTATACGAAAATAATCTAATTAATTGTAGGTTTAATCTATGTACTCGATTTCTGGAGGGTAAATTAGAGTAGGTACGTCAGACAGCCAATCCTTTACATTCTAGAAACAATAATCTATATAGAGTACAATTGGAAGATAGCCGGACACTGATATTTGTTATTGTAGCTATTTATCCGGAATAGCTAAAAAAAAATCTCAAGCTAAAAAAATCTGTTGCCCGATTTGAAAAAGAAGCTTCTGCCTTCCATACAGCATGCGCTGATAAAGACAATAAAACGCGATAGCGGTATTTAGTGTGGAATGGAATATAACCAGGGGGGTGAGAGGGACAAGGTAAACTACCGGTGCCCGGGAAGAAGACATTTAAGCGTTTCGGTACTTACTGGTTCTCTTATTCTGATTATCATTTCGTCCCTGGTTTGAATTCCAATTTTTACCATAAAGGAAGTATATAACTGACTGCAAGCTTCCATTAAAATCCCTTCAAAATACTAAATATTGTCATGTTGAGGGATTTTTGCGTTAGCGAAAATATTAATACGTCAACAATGTGATTGATAGATGTCAATAGTATTCACCAATACATCTTTGCAAAACACGAATGCAAATACCATCCATAGCACCCTAGAAGCAAAACCGTTCACAGCGTTTTTCAAGGTATCGTCTTACCGTATCTCGTATTATTTCCTTTTCTTATTCTTCATAATTTTGATTTCTATTTGAAAAGCAAGTACATTGAAATAAAAAAAATTGAAGAAAATAATTATGAAAAGTTATTTATTACCATAAAGTCTGAAGCTTATAATGAAATAGATAATTCCGTCGCTGAAAAATTGGGATTATTAATCTCTGTATTTCTACAATATCTATCTTTTTCAAATGTTTCTTCTTGATAAATCATCAGATGGTTAATATTTATTTTATATATCAATGCATTCATTCTTGCATTTATTGATATATAATATTTAACTATTGCTGATTTATATTTTTCAATTTTTATTACTTTGACGTGATTCTACTATTTTATAAATCAGTTATTATTATGAAAGATATGTTAATTATAAGATACGCCCTGAAAAGGTTGAACGTCAGCGCCAATCTGGCAGTAGTTCTGCAATTCTGCAGTATTTTTTACTCCCGCTGATTGCAAGTTTCTGCACAATTCTCTGCGGGCGAGCACTTACTAGTTTTTGCCCACTTCTGCTGAACCACTAATGATGACAGAATTAAAATACTACGATGACGAGTGCCCGCCAGCTATCTCGAAAAAAAAAGGAACGCACTGAATTGCTTAGTGTGATATATATTATATTCGGTTTTAGGACGATCGGACAGACCTGAATTGGTGATGTTGATCTTTGGCAGTAGGCAATGTAGATCGAATTGTTAATTTCCTAACTCTTAGTCCTCGTCAAGTCAAAATATCCTCATCGTGTCCTCGCTGAGTTGCGCAAGCGATGTTATCTACCACACTCCTCAGCAAAATAACCCTGATCTCGGAGTGTACACCGCAAAAAGAGGCTTGGTCTGCATTACTAGTGATTTCCATGCACCTTCCTGCAAAGGGAGGAGGGAAATTGAAAATTGGTTGGTAGACCTCAATTTGTATTGTTTAAAGAACAAAGTTATAGTAGTAGCTTCAAACCGTTGAACAAAGGGGGAGGAGGAGGTTGTGGGCCTGTGCTCGGGCTTCGTTTCATCTAGACATTGTCCTCGTGTAGCCTTTGTTACCTATTTAGCTACTACCGAGCACCTGCATAGGCCATCAATCTGTCAATGTGAATATCAAGCTGCCTCTATTATTTGATAGCGGTTGAAATTTGTTTTCGTATGGGGGGGGGGGCTCGACGTTGTAATAATATTAAGCCTCAAAAAAGAAGACCCCAAAAAAAAATTAGAAATAGTGCGTTTCTAGTTTCGGTCAGATCGAGATGGTTAAACGTTTCACACGCGACAAAAAAAAGAAGTTAGATGTTTTCACTAGAAGAATGTAATTATAGAATGGAGATCCAACGCCCCCCAGAATTTGAAACTGGCAACTATTACCTACTCATCTTACCAGATCGATTCGATATTTATGTTTGTGGTTGCAAGTCGCTGTGGTAGATAACGAAAATGCCTGTTTAAGCTACTAATTACCCACGTTTCACGCATTTAAAAAATTTGCGTATCTGCAGAAGAGCAAGCAGACAGGTTTAAAAGAAGAGGACAACCATTTGGTTAGAAAGGCCCGAAAAGTCACGTTTAAATTGAACAGCACCGCAGCCTCGCCATTTCTCTACAGAGTTAGTTCACGTATTGAACAACTTCCTTATTTACCCGGTGAATCTTTGGAAACATCTCTCTCTGGCTCTATCTCCTCCACTTCCGATCGCTCCTGTCATAGTCCAAATGATAAAAAAAAAAAGGTTTATTTTTCAGTGTGACACGTCAATATTTTTTTACACTGCATTGGTTGGTAGCCGTTTCAGGGGTTCTTCCATGCTGTAATCTATTTCTGGTGAGTTGTAGTGTGGAAGTCCTCTCATCATTTTCAGATAATTGGTTGATTTAATACCACCAGTTAATCTCAAGGTGGTTCTATTTTTTTTTGAACTGATCTTTGGTGTTAAAACAACCTCCTCTCCAATTCACTTTTGCAACTCCCGCAACTTATTAATCTCTTCCCTCGCAGCCCCACTCGTTTAAAGCTGCAGATCTAATTGCTTGATGTCAAAGTCTCACTCATCGCAACCTGTCCGATTTTCATCTTGGCTCCTGATGGTTCCAACTACCAAGCAGTTGTTCACCGCTCTTGGTGCTCGTTCAAGAAGACAATGGACTGGTATCATTGGATTTTGTTTGGTAATAACCTATTTTTTAATGTCATCGGATTGGTATGATCCCAATGATTTATCAATCGCTTTAAGTCGTTTGAATACTCAGCCAGCAAATGGTGAACCTGGACTCAGAGGTTACGTTTACGATGATGACAATAACTTTGTTGTGCTTCAAAAGCATATCAATCACATGTTTGCTAATAAGGAAAACAGAACTCATCATTTTTGGCAAGCCATCAATTGTAAATTCACGAAAAAAATCAACTATGATATCCATATCTTAGAGGATTATGACTATAATAAGTTTCTTAGAACCAAGGAAAATCAATATGTAGAGGCAATGAGCTCCCCGGATTCAGAGAGACTTACCTATAATCTTAAATTTAAAGAAGAACTCAAAAAGTTTTTCGAGCTGATTCAAAAACTGGTGAATCGTTGTAAGCCATCAATTTCCACCATTAATGACGATGACCATTATCCAAGGAGACGAGGGAGAGACAACATGAAATATGAAGAAAGAGAAGGTAGGATTCCAGTATATGGAGGTCATCTCCGTGAAAATTTCAAAGAAGATCCGATCAGATCGAAAGAGTATTTAGGTTCATTCCTTCAGCTTTCTTTTGATGAGAAGTATCATCTTGAAAACTCCCATAAGTGTTACATGGAGAATTTGATGGATGATTTCCCACAAGAGTTGTACAAGTATTCTAAGTATAATGATTTTATGAAGGGTGATGGTATTGTATATCTTGGAGGGACCAAATATTATCAATTGGTACTTCTTCTGATCAAAACTTTGCGTGATATGGGCTCGATGTTACCAGTGGAGGTCCTTATTCCAAGTAAAGAAGAATACGACTACACTTTTTGTAACGATATCTTCCCCAATTTCAATGCTCAATGCAAAATTATGAACGAATACATGCCTGATTCCATGATCAAAACTGTGACTGGATTTCAGCTTAAAAACATTGCTATTTTGATCTCCTCTTTCCAGAGAATTTTATATTTGGACCTGGATAACTTACCGCTTCGAAATGTTGACTCTTATTTTGTGAATCCACCTTTCACTGATAGTAAAATGGTGATTTGGCCCGACATGTGGCGTCGTTCAACCCTGCCAGACTTTTATTCAATTGCTGGAATCCAAGTAGATGCCAAAAACCGAACCAGGAATTCTTATTTTGCTCATGACCCTAAGGGAACTGGAGAAATCAATTCTTTCCATGATTGCGATGGAACCATCCCTGAAGCTTCACTGGAGACTGGCCAGTTGATTATCGACAAGAAAGTACACATAAAAACCCTTCTTTTATCAATGTACTATAACTTCTACGGCCCTGAATACTTTTATCCACTCTTGAGTCAAGGAGCTGCCGGTGAAGGAGATAAGGAAACCTTCGTTGCTGCTGCTCATAAATTGGGATTACCCTACTACCAAGTACAAGAGTTCACTCGTGAATTCGGTCCTCATAATGACTGGAACACCCGTCAATATTTTGCAATGGGCCAATATGACCCTATAATCGACTATATTCAAAGCTCTCACGATAATATTGATAGGAATGTTGATTTCGAAACCAGACTCAAGGACTTTAACAATAATGTTGCTCACATCAACTACTTTAGTTCTACTAGGCCAGTCTTTGCCACAAACGAAAAGGATCACACCAAAAACAACTACAAGTATCACTTGTATCGATCTCTGCAGCTTGCTTTCTTACATGCCAATTGGCCCAAACTTAAGGCTAAAGAGTTCTTTGTTGACAACGCCAAGGGGCGTGGGCCAGTGGAAGGTAGTCGTAGACGTAGAATCTATACTAAGGACTTGTTGAATGAATTAGGTGGCTACGACTTTGAGTTGCATACCATGGAAAACTTGCACTGGATACATTGTGAGTTGAATTTAAAGTTGTGGACGGATGAAAAGGAGCAGAAGTATAATGAAAATGATGCGAAGAAGATCTGCGAGCAACTCAAAGAGGAATTGCTGTTTTTAAGAGGTCCTATTCTGGATCAATATTAGCCATTGAAATTTCATCGATTTATCTTACTGAGGTAAGTTTCAATCTTACTAAGTCGTCATCAAATGCATCAATAATAAGGAAAAATGTAGCATAACTGAAGGGACGCTATCTTGATTGATCATTGTAAGGACTGATGTCCTGAAAATAATAACATCTGCTAGATATAACCTGAAATACAAATTTAAGTATCTCTCTTACATAAACCAACCCTCCAAAAGTACAATACGAATTATTACATATTTATTAAAAATTATTCCCGTACAACACTATCTCTTACTAATTATCTTTTCTGGGTTCTTGCAATTTAAATCACGTTTGATCACAACTTGCTCAGTCTCAAATCTGCCTCAAACGCATGTAAAGCTTCAAGGGTAGTATGTTTCCCTCCACACGCAACCACAACCACAATATCGTCCTTACCTAAAGTGTGGTCCTTGTTCAACAAATCCAACCTATTGTAGATCACCGACAATGCTACACCACAAGCAGGTTCCACCACTATTCCAGTACGTCTATAATGTGTAACTAAAGCCCTCAAGGAATCCACATCATCGATCAATTCCAACCGAGCCTTGTACCCTTTCGGGTCGTAGAATAATTCGAGAGATTTTTCCGACAAATAAGAGACCGCCAAAGAAGTTGCAACTGAGTTCACACTTTCCAAATGAACGATTTTATGACTATTGACAGACTTGGTCATTGTTGGAGCCTGATTGGTTTCTACCAACAAAAGACCAGAGGTTTCCCGATTAAATTTATTGCGTTGCATACCTAGAACCAACCCATTATAGAGACCTCCACCTCCTACAGAGCAGGCAATGTATTTGACTTTAGCAGCATCTAATGGTCCCAATTGTGTTACAATTTCATCGACAATCGATGCATGCCCCTCCCATACCTCCAGATTATCGAAGGCATGAGATTTAATGAGGTAAGTGCTCGCGGGGTAAGATGGGATCAATACATTTTTCAAGTACTGCTCCGCTTCAAAAATGGAAGCACCTACAATTTCAACATCAGCGCCGTACAGTTTCAATTGAGCAACGATTTCAGGTTTAGAGACAGTGGGCAAAACAACCGTGCAAGCGATATTATAGTACTGGGCAGCATAAGCAGCTGCCAACCCAGCGTTTCCACCGGAGCTAATAATAACTCGAATATCAGCGGCGCCAGTTTGACGGGCCATTTGAAGTCCAGACCACACTTGATGGCCCAAACCTCGAATTTTAAAACTACCACAAGGTTGTTCATGTTCATTCTTTATAAAAACACGACATGGAGGTTGGTTGGGCAATTTATCGGTGACTTCTACTAAAGAGGTGGTGATATGGGGAGGGTGCGGCGCACTTGCGATGAGGTCGGCAATAGGCGCGCTCATTTTGTGCCGATGATATAAATCACACAACTTCTGTTGATGGGGAATGGCTCAGAGTGGTTGAAAAATCTCAGGGACCGAGTGAGAGTTAATGATGGAAATGGCTTAGTAATTATACTGATTTATAACTCAAACAATGATCTGCAGACCAAATCCGCAGGCCTTGAATTCTTATATAGATAAGGAGTCGACTACTCTCTCCAGATTCCTGGAACGGCTTCTGACTCGGAAACTAGGCGTTTTACCGTTTCTACTGTTTCTGAAACTGAGGCTCGGTGACTCTGCTACCGAGTCATGATCAAAATGCCTTAAATGTAGTTTAGAATGACTCCTTTACGGGACTCTGCCATATTATACCCAGTTTCAAGCGGTGTGGCTGCGTTCCACTCGGTCCGTTTGAAACTTGGGCTCTCAAGCGGATTGACTCGGTGATCGGTGTTCGACCTCCGCTAAGTTTTGTAGAGATCCTGCACCCTTATATTTGATCTTTCTTTACCCGATCCTGCATCCCGTCAATGATCGGTTCACGTGATGGCAACATTCATCCACGTTTAGGTTGCGAAAAAATGCTACTCACCTTTAAACCGTAACTATGCCTTCCCCTATCTTAGTGTCCCAACCTTCACCTAGCTTGTCGTTGTTGGCAATTTTCCGAGGGTTTCAATTAGGAGTCCTCGGGGTATTCCGTGGGTTGCAAAATACCGCTTTAACCCATACTCATCGTGAACTTTTAACCCTTGTGAGCACAGTATTGATCCAAACGGTGATGATTCAGAGTATCACTTGGGCACCAATTCTTAGTTGTAAAACTGCCTTTGCCATAATTGGATACTTTACAGGAAGAGATTATACCCGGTACTTGCAAATGGTGTATTTAGTTGTGCACAGAGTTTTAAATTTGAATCTTTTACTAGTGGTTTTCACCAAAATAATTCATCATGATATATGTGATCTGCTTTTGCTTCGACTGTTATCATTCTTCAATTCTGAATTTGCTACTAATCTATCTGCATTAGAACGGGAACATCTTGATACTAATTCCCCTCATTCTTATCGGTTTCCCATTAAATGGGCTGCCAAGATTGCCAATAAATTTGTCTCCCAAGAATCGCTTGTTCATTTGTTTAGTTACTTAAAAAGGTATTCATCGTTAATTTTATATAACAGCTTCGTGTGTTGTATACCACTTGCCAACAGTACCTTGGGAACTTGTGTGGTGGGGTTACTTTTATTTCAAAATCTTATCAACGTTACTGATGTATGGGGAGCTGCATTATTCACAGTTCTTCTATCAAAACTACCATTTGATTATTCTATTTCTGTGGTTCTTTGTTTTGCTGAATGTCATGTGTACATGGAAGATCTTCTTCTTCCATATTTCACCAGAGTCAAATTCACCAAGAGAGAAAAACGTAATTGGATCAGATCAAGAGAGGGGGTCCTTTTTGGCTTTACTCTTTGCTTTTATCTTACCGTATTACGATTCCCGGTTGCAGGTGTCATTATCATTAGACTTTCAGAAGTCTCCTTGGGGTATTTGATTCCCAAGCTCTCCGATACTCCACCAACAACCCATCTGTTAGTGAATTGGTCAGGAACACAGATTGTTTGGGGTAAAGAGAAAGAACTGGCGGTTTTGACCGGTGCTTTCGTAGATGAACCTGGTTTTAAACCATTCCCAGGAAGCTTTATATGGGGTTAAAAACATAACTCAACCGTTAAAAACTTCCTTAACCCTTCTGCATCATTACAATTCTTCATTTTATAGTCATAATATACATTATTACACATCGTCGTTATTAGTTTCTTAATATCTTATAGAACATCGTCTTGTACTTCGTCTTGCGCTTCCTACTCTGGTAAGGTCGGCACCTACTCTGTTAATACCCTCTCTATTAATTCACTCACTACTTTCTGAAGGTCCGATTTCCAGTATAAACACAATAATTAAGTCCAGAAAGCTGCAACACTAGATTGGAGTCGAAATTTTCAGAAGTTGTATACTCAAATATACCGGTTTCTCCTGTTCTATTACTGGTTTGCATTATGGGAAGCATTGTCAAGTTACATCTTCTCCATCGATGTCCAGAGAGTGAAGTAATCTCCATTTTGTCTATATTATTTGCCTCAAAACCTTCTTCAACTCCACCGAAGGCAAGCTCTATACGTGATCCTTTAGATTGACCCCCGTAGCTACCAATAATAAAATCGTCTATATCGCTGGAATCCTTTCTCTCTCCACTTAAATGTTTCACCAAATTCGATAAAATCTGATAAATACGGTCAATAATCTCCGTCTTTGCCTTCACAATCTCAGCAATCAATTGTTCAAGGAGCAGGGTTATGTTTTCCTTTCCCTCGGTACCCTTTGTCTTGGCCAATAGGATATTACACGTTTCAAGAACTGAATTATTCACATTCAAAGAAAGTTGCAACTGTGTTATACTTTTGCTGGTCTTGAATTGGACGAGATTAACATCTCCACCAATGCTTTCAGGAATTACCCTTGAAGAATCCTCTGTAGAGAAGACTCGAGTAAATGCTTGCAACTTTTCTATGTATGTCGTTGAAATATCAAGTTGTAGAGGCACAGCAGGAAATTCACTATAGTGACATATCCAATATTGAGTCAAATAACCCAAACTTGTTGTTGTACAATTTGGAGAAGTAAATAGTATTCTCGGATCTAATTCACCGACTGGAATAAAGTCTATTTGATACTCTACTTTAGAAAGTATCATGTAATTCACCGCTCGCTTTGGAACTATTCTACTGACCATACAAACAACATTGCCATTCAGAACTGTTGAATAGCCATAATATTTCCCCTCTACAATATCATTGTTATTACCAAAATTGCCCTTGTTGTCTTCTTCTTTCATTGAGTTGTCCATCTGATATTTAAAGAGATTACGAGCTATAATCGATTCAATTATAGACAGAGTATCAATTCTACGGATCTTTTTACTACCATCAAATTCAAGTTTCATAACTTGACCATTTTCAAAAGTTACATGGATTAGAAATGTCGAACCTCCATCTAACTTGTTAATGACCATACCATTGACTAAGACATTGGAAATAAGCGATATTGATTCTATTTTATCGCCAAATTTAGAAAAAATTTCCAATAATGTAGTAGTGGTTACCACAAAGAAATCATCACTGAGCCATTGCATCTGTGATACTAGAAATCGGCCCCTTTCTTTAACTAGAATAGTATTTTCCATCGTCAGGTTATTAAAGTTAATCAAATATACTTCGTTTATGTCACTGGAAGCTAATAAAATGCTACTACTTGGTGACCAGGTCAATTTTGTCATTACAGACGCAAATGGAATCAGACAAATCAATGGGAGGTCATCTTCAAGCCTGAAAAATTTGATTGATCCATTAGCCATAGAAGCAGCTAAAATTGGATTTGAATCTACTATTGCAAAGTCAAAATTTATCACCTTCACTTCAAGATATTGATCATTGGTAAGAGAAAGATCACCATCGGTAATTTCGGGGCTTAATTGATGGATAAGTGTATTGGTAAGGTTGTATTTAACACGATAAGTTGGAACTGCAGAAGCTCTTTCAAGGATAAAGAGCTCAGAGGTGTTCAAAAGAATAGCCAAATAGGTATTTCTAGTTGTTGAAGAGGCAGAAGACCATTTATGGGCTACGATTTGTAGGTCGGAGAAATTTCCAAACAGAATTGATTGATCTACAGTTGAAATAGAAAGATCCAATAGGGGCCTAGGTTCATTTTTGACAACATCAGCGGCATGGATTTCAGTGTTAATATGGAAAAGAGCCCTCAGGTCGAGGACAGGTTGAGCAGAAGAGCTTTGAACGATGCTGGTATGAATTGTGGGGAGGATTGGGTCTAACACTGTCAACAGAGAGCCATTATTGACGGCTATTTGCAGTAATTGGGACCATTGAACGGGGGAACATATAGCAGGAGCAACATTGGCACGCTGGACAGTAATTCCTCGAATCATAGACAAAGTAGGCGAAGTCTGGTGGAGGACAGAAGGATGAAAGGTAGTTACTTTGGGTTGTATGATAAACAAAAACAGAACAAAAAATAAAAGACTGCAAAAATGGCTGCGCTATTAAAAAAATATAACGAACATGATAGAGGGAAAGTGGAGGGGGAAGAGATGGACGAGGGTAAGAAAGGGGCAAAAGAGATGGGGGAAGAGATGGAAAGAGATGGGAAAGGGGTAAGGAGAGAGGGGAGCAATAAAATAAGATAATTAACTTTATTCACGTACATGTGGTGATTTTGGTTTGGGAGAATCATACCCATATTCTTTTTCTATCACTCGATAGTTGTACAGTTTTAACACACATTGTAGATGGAAATTCACTTACATCGGGACATCAATAGAGACAGGGCAAGGCAAGGCAGACAATTATGAACTCCAAGACTACTTCGAAGTGTCTTGTCTATGGGGGAAAAGCCTGTAATTTCCACATATCGTTAATGATGCTTCCTCTCGCCTCTCTTTCTTCTTTCCCCTCCCTTCACTTCCCTCCCTTCTCTGCTCATCGCTCGACTCATCACTTCCCCATATTATTTTGCAACCGCGTCTCATGAGAACTCCCATCCATTTCATTTTAACTGCTTCGTCTCCATGTCCGATAAGGGGCTCTACAGCCATCCCTTTAAGCCATATCCAATCCAAAAGGATCTCATGGACGCAATATATAATACTATAGAACTGGGTTGCAAGGTCGGCCTTTTCGAGTCCCCAACTGGCACTGGAAAGACCCTCTCTTTGATTTGTTCTACCATGCTGTGGCTCCGAGATTATAAACGGAATGAAGCGTCTCTCAAATCCGATTCCGTGTTCTCTGATTCAGATGATGAACCAGAATGGGTCAAAACTGCCTTTCATAAATCTAGCACCCTTTCAAGCTCTCAAGCTGCCGCTGAATATGAAGCTCATTTGGACAAAGTCAGCTCTGAATGGAAAAATCATATTCAAACGACACATGTCCTTGAACCAACCAAGAAAAGAATGAGAAGAGATCAATTGAAAAGTGGGTCTCTAAATGACTCTAATATCGTAAACGACGCTAAATATATCCCAGATGACTACTATAGTGACTCAGAAATCACCCTGGTCGATGCTGAAAATAGTGTGTTGGCCCAGCAAGTTCGTACTCTTCTAGCTAAAGTAGATCCCCAGAAGGAAGAAACTACTCACCAATACATAAATGAGTGTCCACATCGTATCTTCTACTCCTCTAGAACCCATTCTCAGCTCAGTCAGTTCGCTCGTCAGCTCAAATTGACCACTTTCCCCTCGTCCTTGGCTTCAGTATCTGAACGAACGAAGTTTATACCTCTAGCATCAAGGAAGCAGCTCTGCATCAACTCTGAAGTTTCCAAATTGAAGGACATTTCTAGCATCAACGACCGTTGTTTGGACTTGCAAAAAAGCAAAGATAGTACATCTGGTTGCCAATTTTACCCCAAGCATTCAGATCAACAAGCTCACACGTTGACTCGGAAATTTGCTGATCTTGCAGTGGCAGAAATTCACGATATAGAAGATCTAGTCTTATTCGGGAACTCCCTTTCCATTTGTCCATATTACTCAGTACGTGGTGCCGTAGAATCCACTGAGATAATAGCTCTTCCCTATCAGATGCTTCTTCAAGATACCACCAGAGATGCACTCAATTTACAAGTAGATAATGCCATCATTATCATCGACGAAGCTCACAATTTATTAGATGTAATAACTGCTATAAATTCTGTATCCATCAGGCAAACAGATTTGACTCTAGTGATTGTTTCATTAAAGAAATATCTTCAGAAATTCTCTCGTAGACTAAACACTGGAAACAGACTCAATCTTATGAGGCTCATTAAGCTTTGTCAGGCTATCAGCAACTACATCGAAATATCGGTTCAAAAAAAGTTGGTCAGTCCTGGTAAAGAAATTGAAGTGGACTCAATATTCGAAGGCTCCACTGCTGAATCAGTAAATATTCATAAACTCGAAAAGTTCCTTCAAAGGACCAAAATAGCCTACAAGATAGAATCCTACTTGGAAGACTCTGATAATAAAGAAGGACACCACCACAAGACGTCATCACCACTTCTTTTCAAAATTACTAGCTTTTTGAAATCTCTTTCAAATCCATCAAAAGAAGGTAGGTTCTACTGGGAACGGCAAAACGGTAATGTTCTGATAAACTATACATTACTTGATCCTAGTGGAATATTCCGTGATATAGTATCAAGAGCCAAATGTATATTATTGTGTGGTGGAACCATGGAACCGATGAGCGATTATATAGACTATCTATTCCCTTATATCCCTGAAGACAAAATAAAGAAGTTCAGCTGTGGTCATATCGTCCCTGATGAGAACCTTGAAGTTTTCCCCATAGCATCACGCCAACAAGAGTTCGAATTTCTGTTTGATAAACGTAATAACCCTATGATGATCCGTGACCTTGGGCTATCTGTTGTTGATATTGTGAAAAGAACTCCAGCAGGTATAGTGGTATTTTTCCCCTCCTATAAGTATCTTGATCAAGTTATTGAAGTATGGGAACAAGCTGGCATTTACCAGCAAATTTCTAACCAAAAGAAAGTTTTCAAAGAGCCAACTAATTCATCGGAAGTAGATTTGATCCTTGCCTCATACTCTAAAGCAATAGCCACAAGTTCAGGTTCAATTCTCTTCTCTGTTGTTGGAGGAAAGATGTCAGAAGGGATCAATTTCTCCGACGATATGGCTCGGGCAGTAGTAATGGTAGGATTGCCCTTCCCTAATGCATTTTCTGGAGAATTAGTGGCGAAACGGAAGTTCATAGAAGCTTCGGTCATAGAAAAGGGAGGAACTCAGGCAGAAGCGGCAGAAAAAGCCCGTGGCTTCTATGAGAATATCTGTATGAGAGCTGTAAACCAAAGTGTGGGTCGAAGTATTAGACATATTGGTGATTATTCCGTAGTTTATTTGATAGACAAGAGGTACGGAAGCCCTAGAATTCAACAGAAGTTAAGTGGATGGGTTCAGCGGCGATTATTTACCAAGAATGCATCCATTTCTCTCAGCAAAGCATTGGAACAAGCGGATAAATTCTTCCTGACCAAGACCTGAAGAGGAAATTTTATGTGTTGTTCTCTTAATAGACAACGTCAGAGAATATTAGTATCATAATAGACAACGTTAGAAGAAATCGATATCACAATAGAAAACGTTTGAAGAAGCTTTGATGTCGTGGTCTCTTAATACACCACATCACTTCGTAACACCCACTTCACCCCCAGTTTCACCATCTCAGCCTCATGTTGTAGACAATCATCACCATGCTTATGTAGCAAAGCCATACCCTTTGTAGGATGTATATTTAAAGCCCTTCTTGGGTAGAAAATGGTACCTCCACCGACAAATTCCTCTCCCCCCGTCAAATATATGAGTAAAGTCCATTTGGTCTTGCCCATTTTCGGTCTAGATTTGTCTTCTACGGGACATACAACACTCTCATCATAATGTTTACCGAAATGATGACCTTTTTGGTATCGATATATCCTTAATTGTGGGTTCAAAAAGATGGCACTGGAAAAATTGTCTTTGACCAGTTCCAACTCTTCGTCTTCGTAACCTACATCGTGCATAATGACCAGTCTTAAATAGTTCCAGAGAGAAGTAGTGGCCTTGAAATCGGTCGTGAGATACCTGTCATTGTACCTGGCAGCATACTCTTTGCTCTTGATCAATGGGGTTGTCTCTAAGTGGACGTCTGGGGATTTCTCCAAAGAACGAATCAATTCATCACAAAGCTTTTCAGAAAAAAACTTCTCTATTACAATGATTTGATTTTCGATGACTACATTGGGTACTGGTTTGAAGAACAGCTTCAGAAAGTCATCTGATAGCTTATGGAAGTTCTCTGGAAATTGGTACATCTATATGATCAGACGGGAAAACGATAAGAATGAAAAATTGATCTACCTTAAAAAAAGAAGCTGCATGAATAAGCTTACATACTAAGACCCTTAATACAGACTATAGTCACCATTATGTTGTAAAAAAGGGTGCATTGATATTGAAATTCTTCTCTATTGGAATATAAGGGTATTTGGCTTCTCTTGAAATACCTTGCTACCTTATATTCTGTTGACGATCTCATCAGTACTCCTACTTGCTTAGTATGCTCCTTGCTTCTGTATATTTTATCTATATTTTACTACTTTCCTTTCACCTGTATTCTACTACTCATCTTCAGGTACTCTAGTATTTTCATTCTACTACTTATCTTTACATACTTTAGTAATTCCATTTATTTGTACTTCAACATCACCTGCCATCTATATTCTACTGCTCTTTTCTTCTATATTCTCCTTTCATCAGTATTCTTCCAATTCCTTCATCTACCCTCTACTGTTCCTTTTAACTACCCTCTACTACTTCTCTTTTCTTCTATATTCTAACTATCTACTACTTATCCTCATTGTCAAACCACTCCTCCTTCTTACAATTGCAACAGCGCCTCAAGGTTTACCAAAAGACTATAAGTCTCTCTTGGCATCTTGTATTGGACCATCCCCGCATAGATCATACAATTTTTCGCCTGGCCCTTGATCTTATCCAATTCGTCTCTTTGTGACTTCATGTCACCATATTTTTGACTCAAAAGTTGATAAGATAACTGTGGCAAACACGTCATCACTATTATAAGCAAAGATGGAATGATCCTGGTAAGATTCTCATCTAAAGTTCTCAGTACCTCCATAGCCCTTTGTCTAATTGTGATCAAGTTATCGGACTCTCCAATTGGTACTAACTCGAGTTTTTCAATACTGGTTAAAGTGGACCTCCAATCTCTACTCAAAAATTGTTCTCTTATTTTTACAATACTCAACAATTTGTCACATACAATCTTTTCCGTCTGGGATAACTCGTCCAATATATATGCGTTTTTGTTGAAAGTTTCAATGATGTGTTGTGAAAATAAGATGACATTGGTGCTTGTAGTATCCGTGGAATGTTTTATCAATGGTTTATCAAGTTCACTGGTACTTAAAGCTTCACTAAGAAGTTTATTGATTAGCTTTACCACAGTACGGTACTCTTGAGCTAATTGATACAATAACAATGAATCGAATACCCTACCTTCCTCCTCACATCTGGTTGCAGATACATCAATGATGGTATGATAATAGTCTTCAATTTTCAACAAACCAAATAGTTTCCTCCTATTTTCAAATAATCCTGGAACTTTCTCTCCACTCGATGGATTGATCTCTCCCAATAATAATCCAAACTCTCTGGTAGACAATACTAATTCTCTGATTGCTTCATGACAGATGGCCAAATCGGCTGGTGAATTCCCACCGTTACCCAAGGCAATTAAAATCGAATAATGTGCTGCAACCTTAGGGTCCAGGATTTTGAAGGTTCTGGTATACAGACCAAGGAATCGACCAAAATTAACGGCAAAATCACCCGTTTTAGAGTTGACTTCAATCAATCCATCATGTTGTAAATGAGGAGGAGAATTAGCAAAGTCTACCACCCGTAAGAGACCATAGTACACCAATCCAATGGCCAAATGAACTGCATCACATTCATTAATATGTTCATAAGTATACTGGACTGCCAATTCAAATAATCCAGACATGATTAAAGCCTTTAAATAGAATGGACTATTGGAGGATGCATTAAGCTTTTTAGGACCCAATTGAATCACTTGTTTCTGTAAATCTGCCAATGGATAGTTTTCGAATATCAATTGGGATTCCCCAAGAGAAGCAGAAGTAGATGGATCATTAGATGATGGTTCATTGACCAAAGATAAGTGGAACCAAAACCAATCTTCAATACTTAGGTTAATTGATCGAGGGAGCGATTTTTTCGACAAATCACATTTCCCGATAATCTTATACACGGAATACTTATAGACATCAAAATTTTCCGTGGTATCATCGGTTACGTAGAAGCCAAATTGCTGGTAAAAATCTTGTTGCAATCGTTCATTCAAGGCAACAGGAGTAACTACACCATTGGATACGAATTTCGATAAATAAAGGGGGAAATTAGTGTCCAACTTGTTGAACCAGTCGGCATTTTCTTGGACCAACTGCAAGGCTTCTTGATGCTTACCGGATCGGAGTAAATAGAAGAGAATTGCCCAAATAGGAACTCCATTCACGGTAAGGGTATTTTCAATACTTCCCTGATTTTGAGGCGAGATCTTAGCAACCTTTTTGATGAATGTAATCACCTTATTGGTGGTGGTTGGAGGAAGTTTTTCCACTGTAGCAACTCCCAAAGATTCCTCATCCTGACGGTTATAAAACTGCTCTATATATTCAGAGAATTGGGTCTCCAAGTGTCGTTTACTAGTACTAATGATCTTTTCATTGAGGGTTTGCAATCCCGAGTCCTTTAAGCTATAAGAGGTATGGAATTTTTGTTCTTGAGACACTCTACTTTGCTTTTCATCACACAAATCTACGAGGATTTTCCAGACATCACCGACTTGTCTGGACTTCAAATCGGCGGTGGCCTTACTTACCAGCTCAAAATTCAAACAAAGTGGGTAAAACTTATCTACCAATCTGGATTCATTGAGCTCATATATCACTTGAGCATGGGATTCGAATTTTTCCCGGGTTAATTGCTTTGAAGACACAGAAATGAAGGGTTTGGAGTTAGACAACGGGGCCAAGAGTTGGTAGTGGTTCTGCTTATCGTTCAACCAGCTCAAATTGGTTTGAATCTTATCATTTTGACCGTCTTGGTCTAATAACTTTGCCAGAGGGATTCCATGATTCTTTCTGAGCGATGCCTTCCGAGTTTTCCAGTCAATTGCCACGGAATTCTTGACAAAAGCGTCAAAATCCTTAGAGGCACCTTCCAAAGACAGCTCTATGGCGGCCAAGACATTTTCACCCTTTTTGACACTAAGATAGGAGTCTAAATTGGCTGCCAGTTGCGGGGGTGCCAGTTGAACTACCTCGACGACATTCAGGGAGGAAGATCCAATTTTAGGGGTGTTATGCTGGGATGGTATACGTGAAGTGGTACCTAAGTCGTACCTACTTTCGTTTTGCAAGGCACTTAACTCATTTTCGATCTCGTCTGCCGATATTCCACTTTGAGCAAGCAAGTAATGGGCTCTTATATGGGTGACATCAGAACCATCGGTCTTCTTAACGGCCTTCCTAAGGCTATCAGTCTGGGACTTAAGGCCAGGCAAAGTGAGCTGGATGGAACCAAGTCCAGATTGACGTTTGGGGAAGTTGTTGGCCAGTTCTAACAAGTCCTTAAGGATTTTATCACTTCCAGTTAGTTCATTAGATACTGGCTGCTGAGGGCCTGATTTGGGGGCCTGGGAGGGCACAGTTGAGCTGAAAAGTGACATGAAATTATCTGATCTTCTATATATCCGTTGAAATCACAATATGAACTCCAAATCGCCGGATTGACCCTGATAATTGCGATCTATTTTACTGGAATACTTCCAATCAGTTTTTGGGTGGCTTCTTCTGTTTTGAAAAACATCGCTCGTTTTGGGGCAGTTGTATCCTGCAGAGAAGCCACTCTACTGGTAGTAAGAAAGAGAGGTTGTGTACAGGACAGCCAAAAAAGTCTTAGTAGGAGGAAGAAGAAGCTGAAGAAGAGGAAGAGGAAGTTACCCGGCCGAGAAATTGTTTCTATATAAGGATCGAGGCCCACTGTGAATAATTTTCCAATTTACTTTGTCCAAAAGTAATCCACCACATAGACAGTGCAGCGATATGGTTGGGGCGGCAGGACTTCGGGGGCCAGTTTTTGGTTTCTATGTCTGTACGTCGGCCTGGCATCGTTCATTCGTGTAGCGATAGCTGGCTGGAAAGAGCAATTAGATCTATAAGAACTTGTCTGGATAATCATGAAAGAGAGGTGTCAGAAGATCTATACATATTGTAGACGTAAAACAAATGGTGTAGAGAGACAGAGAGTAAAAGAAACTTTTTTATATTTGGTCCATATATTCACGTAGAGCATTCATTCCAGTTCAATGGAATATTCTATCTTGTATCAAAGCAACAGTTCTCCAGGAAGAAGCATCTCTGCCTTCCAAGGTTGATGAGAAAAAAAAGACAGAGTTGATGAATTGATGGCGAAAATGATTTCAAGCCCTAAAATCATGAAATTCCATTCCGAGATTTGACAGGTGGGGAATAATGGAGATTGATACATGGAGATCTGATTACACACTTTAAGTGTTTTTTTCTATGAATATTTTGATTGGGGTGTTAATGACCACTGGTAATTACAAGCATTACATGCTCCAAAGACGACCCCTTTGACTTGATCCATTCTTGTGTTCTAACCATCGGATTGTGTCCTCCGTCGTTTGCTGTCCATAGTTTCTGTCGTTTTCTATCCATCTATTTCAATGCAGATAACTCTACATTCTACATTTCCTCTTCATCTTCTCTCCATCTTCTCTCCATCTTCTCTCCATCTTTTCTCCACTCTCCAACTTCTCTCCTACTTTCCATCTCTCTGTCTTCTCTCCATCTGCCCTCCATCCCGATACACTCTCCATCGACATCACATTCCTACAATTCCATAAAAACTTATCTAATCTATTATTTTATATATCAGTCAAACAAACATGGGGAAATTCAGTTTCTCCTTCTCCAGTTCTACCTCCTGCAAAGTGGGCCTTAGCATTAAAGCCCCTGAATGGCAAATACCAGTAAGCGAACATCCAGATGGTAAATACTCCAAATACAGCACATACATAGTTCATATTCAGAGCAGTAACTGGCATAACTGAAGGTAAAGAAAAGAAAACGGTTGCAAAGAGTGCCCAGCAAATAGTAACAATGTTGGAGAAATAACCAAATTTACCCAACCAAAATGGTCCATGCTTAATATTATCTCTACCTCTGTATAAAAGACAAAGAACTGGCACAGAGTATGACAACAACAAGAAAGAAATACAGGCCACGACCATTGCATTGAAAACAGCATCAGATGCCAAATATAAGGCTCCAACTATAGCAACAATAGCACTGGAGAACAAATGAGCCCATAATGGTAATTTGGCGGTTGGATGAATCTGGGCCAAGTATCTAGAGAAGGGTAACCCATTATCTCTTGCAAAAGACCAAGTCAATCTAGCCTGCCAAGTATGACAAGAAATGGTACAACAAACTGCGGTAGCAAACACTAATAATCCAAGAACTAGAGCTCCTCCTTTACTTTGTAATGCTTGGTAATAGATATCTAAGATGGGCAAACCAGTAGTAGAGTTCATGATATCTTCCAAATTTCTAATACAGAAGAACATAGCGATCACGTATGGGAATGAAGTAAGGAAACCAATGGTCACAGTACCCATAATAGCCTTGGGAATGATCGACTCAGGGTTAGCCACTTCTTCAGCCAAATGGGTGGCACAATCTAAGCAAGAAAATGACCAATTAGGGTTGATTAAACCAATAAGAAAGGCTACTCCACTGGATTTCCAACCAGTTCCGTTATTGAATTGAACAAATACAAAGTCTGCATCTTGATAATGTCCTCTAGAACACACAAGAACTGTGATAGTGATGGTGATAAAGGCTGTCAATGATACATAAAGGGCAGAGTTCCCCACAATAGGCAAAAAGTAACTATGACAGTTAGCAAGTCCCAAAATGAAGTTGATGAGCTGATAAAGAACAAATAATTGCCATTTTTTAGTGACATGATCTGGATGAAACAAGTTCCAGAACCCCATGACCTCTTGAGAGAGTGCCAATGCCATGGAAGCGGTAGTGAAAATGGCACCAGCCCAGGCCAATGATCCACAGATGTAGGCCAAAAAGGAAGAATGTTTCTTTGGAGACAATACTCTGGTCCATACGTATTGACCTCCAGCAGATGGGATGGCCGAGGAAAGTTCAGATAAGGTTGCCCCGATGTTGTAAGAAATGAAAGCAATGATGATAATTCCATAGACAATAATCATAGGACCCCCAGAAGAGATACCAGTAATAAGAGAGGCAGAGATACCAAACCAGGAGTTGGTTAAGCCAAAACCAATACCCAATACGGACCACAAGGATAATGATTGCTTCAACTGGACCAAAGTGGAGCCAGAAGTGGTGGAAGAGGTCTGAAAGAGCTCCTTTGCAGTGGTAGAGTCGATATCGGCCACATCTTTAATGTCATTATGAGTCAGATCATTGACAGTGTGGTGGGAAAGTTTACCTGGAGTATCCACTTTTTCTATCGATGAAGACATGATATAAATTAGTTATTGAGACTCCGAGAATGAGTAATAGAACACGTCAACGCTTAGAGGTTGACAATGGATTTTATTGGGCCCTGAAAAAGTGACAACCAGTGAAAAATCAGAAAGAAATGTCCCAAAATCAATGGAATTATGGCAGATATTTATCGTTTTATATCTGGTAAATAACAACGAAGGTCAGTAGAGCTTTAAAGATAATCAAACTGCAAACAATGAGCGATGAAGTGACAACTTTATGTGAAATTAAGGACCCTTTTCTAAGATAAAAAGCAGTGATTGAAAAATCTAAAAGGTTTGGGACCAGATCGGGGATTTTTTGTGGGAATAATATCTGGAAATTGCTGTATCCGGAAAATTTTAGATTGGAAAAGATCTTTGTAAAACAGAGATCTTGTCAAATGAACAGAAAACTAGTGAAATACGATATCAAACGGAAACTGTAGACGTAGATGGAACAGGGTCGACGAAAAAATCAGCGCTTTTGTATCAGATAATGTGGTGTCTCAGGTGATTTTACTTACTTTTAAGTGCTTTTAAGTGCTTTTAAGTGCTTTTAAGTGCTTTTATGGTTGCTTGACAAAATCACATGCACCTTTTTGTTGAGGCACACGAGAGTTATAGCGGGCTCTTCCGTAGAAAATTTTCACCCCAGCCGCATGATATGCCAGTAGAATGTTGGTGACGGGCTGCCGTTTGATTTGTGGAAAGCGATAGATAAGCTTTTGACAAGATAAAGGGCGTTTATAGGAAAGTACGAGATGCCTAACCTGAGGATTAATTGATCTGTATTGCTGGTATTACTATTGCACGTGGTGAGAAAAAGCAATGGGATGTTATTTCTTGAGATGGAAGCTTATGTAAGGAGTTCAAGATGTTTATTAGATCCTAAAAACCAAAGGAGTGTTATTGTAGAGATGCCGTAGAGTTTTATTGTAGAAGATGTCCAAAAGGGCTAAATGTGCCAACAATGTATGGCGGTTGCATAAACTGTGGAGATGAAAAAAATTTAAACAATTTTGAAAAATATTGGTCCCGAAGTCATTGAAGCCTCAATACTTAGAACGTGAAGCAGACTTCAATTGGTGAATATAATGTACGAAAGGAGCAAAGTAAACCGATCCGAATTGGCCCAAAAATATGAAAATCACATATATAAGAAAATTAATTCTGTATCAGGATAATCAACTCTATTTAGGTTAGTCCCTCGTTGATATTTTTACGGTGGTCAGCTCTTCTTTAAGATAGAATGGAATAAGAAATTGTAGAGAATAGAATGATATATATACACACCCGAAGTCAGACTTAGTATTTGCAGTTGAAGGGGCAGATACATGCCATTGTACAAGTGTTTAACGTTGAATGAAGGTGGCTTGAGATTACTGGGTTATGGCAATTTACGTAATGCTTCTTATGTAATATGCTCTTCTCTATGTGCCTTAATACTTCCTCGCTATTCTTCATCTCTTCACTAATTTGAATAATTTTACCATTTTCAAGGACCATCTAACTATTATTTCCCCTCTAGTTTCGAAACTTTATCGTAGTATTCCACAATTTACTTGACATTTTCCGCTTCTCCTTACTATTTCTACCGATTTCCTTGTTAGTTTCAATTTTCCATTACTTCCACACTACTTTCGACCATTCACTTCCTTTCCATTCTCCCACCATTTTCCCATTTACCCAATTTCTACTACTTCTTTCTATTCTTCCCATTTCCTCCTTCATTGCTGTTTTTTCTTCTTTCTGTCTCACTTAATTTGACACTTCCCGATTTGGTATAGAACTCAAACCATAATTTGCCCTCTTGCTGTTAAACCTTAACCCATTCCCTTCTATTGCTAACTTCCTTCTCCTAAAATGCAGTATGTCGGCAAGGTAGGAGGTTACGTGTATAACCAATGGAACTCCCTTAACCCAGCAACCCTCTCCGGCGCCATTGATGTAATAGTGGTAGAGCAAAATGATGGCTCCCTCTATTGTCTGCCCTTTCATATCCGGTTTGGTAAATTCCAAATCATTAAACCTCTGCAGAAAAAGATCGATGTCTATATCAATGGCTCCAAAACGGATTTACCAATGAAACTTGGTGAAGGAGGTGAAGCCTTCTTTGTTTTTGAACTAGATGATACGCTTCAGATTGCTGATTTACTCTCCAAAAGTGTCATGACCTCTCCCGTAATTTCCGCCGCCTCTCTGCCCCCTGGAAGCCCCCCAATGTCTCCATCAAGCACGGTTTCTGCACTTAATACTACCGACACCAATGCCTCACAATCTTCTAATCCAGTCCAAGAACCTTCCAATGTCTCTGGATCATCTAATATCGATCAAATTGGCGCTGCTGCAAGTGGACTTGATGGTGATGCTCTTACCTTAAATGATTCAATAGAGGAAAGAAGTAAACTTTCATCATCGCCTCCACCATCTCGTCCATATTCACCTCGTTCACCACGTACTACCCTGAAGGCTGTCTTTGAAAAAGCTCGTGCCATCACTGAATCACTCAACATTCCTTCCAAAATTGACATCAATGGTGATATGGTTCTTGATATGGATGGTTATAAAGCTGATTCTCAAAAGAATCAGGAAAATTCCGAGGAAGTCTTTAACAAAATTTTTGCCCAGGAGATGGAGAATGCCTCGGGAGCTCTGGGTAACAATTGGTCCAAGTTTTTCACTAAGGATATCGATGGGAAGCTTAGAATTAGAGCTCAATCTGATGATGAGGACTATGAAGACGATCAAGAAGAGGAAACTTCAGAACCAGAGTCTGATGCAGCTAGCTACGCCGAATCAGATCCTCTGCAAGACTCCAGAAAGTATTTCAAGACCCTTAGACTCACATCAGATCAACTTAAAAAGATGGATTTAAAATATGGAGAAAATGAATTGATCTTCAAATCCAATGAAGGCTCTTCACAAATTCAAGCCAATTTATACCTTTGGAAGCTGACCGATCCGATTGTCATCTCAGATATTGATGGAACCATCACCAAATCTGATGTAGTGGGCCATGTATTCAATCTTATTGGACGTGATTGGACCCATACTGGAGTAGCCAAGATGTTTCTGGATATTCATCTCAATGGATATAATATCATGTACCTTACCGCTCGTTCAGTTGGCCAGGCTGACTCGACCAGGCAATACTTGCGTAATATTACCCAAGATGGAGAAAAATTGCCTCCTGGTCCAGTCATTTTGCTGCCAGATAGAACCATGGCTGCATTACGTAGAGAAGTCATTTTAAAGAAACCAGAAGTATTCAAAATGTCTTGTTTAAGTGACATAAGAAACTTATATTTCAGTACTCCAGAAAATCCAGCGGAGAAAGATGAAGATGACACTGTAGAGGATATAAGAACCCCATTTTATGCTGGCTTTGGTAATAGGATCACTGATGCTATTTCTTATAGATCCGTACATATTCCCTCCCATAGAATTTTTACCATCAATCCAGATAGTGAAGTTCATATGGAACTTCTTGAAATTGCTGGCTATAAGTCATCTTATTTACATATTGGAGAACTTGTTGATCATTTCTTCCCTCCAGTGAAGAATATCCCCAATCGGCTTTGGGATCAGACTCAATTTAATGAATTCATGGAGAAAACTGATACTACGGGTCCACAAACACCGCCAGGATCCCCAGGAGCAAGAAGCGTCCACAGTGGGCCTTCAAGACCTATTTTCAATGATGAGAGGTTTACAGACGTAAATTACTGGAGGGAACCGCTCCCTAATTTGAGTGACTTCAGTTCTGAGGAGGAAGATGATCAAAATGATAGTAAATTTCCAATAAAATCACCCTTGAGTAGTCCTACACCAAAATCACCTAGTTATCTGTACAGCGTTGGACTGCCTGAGTTTCTGGGTTCATTTTTATTGGATGACGAGGGGTTTGGTAAGGGCAAAAAGATGAAATCATTGACTGAAGAGGCAGATAGCTCAACTTCTAATAGTTCTCCATTGAAAAGCTTTATGATGAGGGGTGATTTAAAGGGTAGCGATGGCAATAAATCGAAAGCAGAGCCGGTAGTGGGTGGATTTCCCAGCACTAGAGAGAATGAAGATGACTATGATGAAGCCGATGATACGGAGGATGACTACACCACCGATGAATACGAAGATGATGATTACGAAGATGACTACGACGAGGAAGATGAAGAAGACGAGGAAGATGAAGAAGACGAGGAAGAAGAAGAAGAAGAAGATGTTGATGATGATGACGTTGACGAAGATATAGATGAAGCACATTTAGACGCCAGTGAACATGATGCTGACGAAGATGATGCTGATGCTGAAGATTTGGATCAAGATGACGGTATCCCCGACGAGGAAAAACCAAAAAGCTCATCAATTGACTTATTATCGGAGATCAAGAACAAGAAGTCTTCGGCATCATTGGACTTAGATCACAAAACAAAGTTTGTGCTGGCAAGCGATTTGATGAGGGGCCTCGATATTAACGAGAAAAAGTAGGAAGTGCATAAAAGGTAATCGATGCTTTTTTCAAGATATAGTAGGGATTGGAGTTGTGAAGAGTAGAGATAAAGTAAGAGTAGAAACAGGAAGAGTTAAGAAGGTGAGTAGAGAGTAGACTTTGCATTTGAGGATCGAGAAAGGATATGAAAAGAGCAGGGTAGTATCGGATAGCTAATAGGTCTGGAACTGGTACAAGAATAGTTGCCAAAGTGTCGATAGTTCAGATGGAAGATATATTTCTCCGTCTTATGTATAGTCTTCAACATTCTTCCATTTACAGTCTCTAGCATTTCAACACGGTAGCTTTCATTCCTAAGCCTAACGGTTCTTTGATAAGCTTCCATGCAGCATCGTTATTTTTTATGTAGGAAACCATCAAATGCGAAGAGATTAGCCACGAATCATCACTTTCGACTTCTTGAGAGAGAGATTTTGTCTTCGTAAGCCGACGGATGGTAGCCCGGTTGAGTTTGAAGGATAGCTGCACTACAACATGATAAGGCAGAAACGGAAATTGAAAGTATGGATTGCAATCGTAGTTGTTGCAGTGTTTCTATTCGAGTCATTTTTCAAATTTAGAGCACCTCGAAATTTCTTACAACTACTTCATTTTAATAAACCTTTACCATCAAATATATTCTTATTTGCTAGTGATTTTTTCGACCAAAACTACCAAAACTACTTATCAGAAAAGGCGTCACCTGTATTGGCTCAGAAAAGAACATGCCCTCGTTTCAATGATTTGAAATACCATACATTTTCCTTTAAAGCATTCAACTCTATTTCAGAATCAACATCAACGAAAAAGAGTACCATTTTCAGTAATGGAGTTTCCTTTGCTAAAACAAACGTACTGAATTGTAAAAATATGGAGCAAGAATTGAAGGTAACCGTCAGTGATCCTAGAATTATAGATGTAGATATCCATCTGGTTCTTTTGAAATTTATTGCTCAATTAGAGGTTAATGAGTATTATCGAGAGGTGGCACCATACTTCTTGGACAGTTTGGAAGAATTATTGACTCTGAAAAATTTCAAGAAACAAAAGAACCATTGGTACCAGCTTGCAGGATCTTCAGTATGGCTAGAAAGCTACGGGGTTTACTTTGCTGTCAGAAGAATAGTTTATTCTCCAAGTGGTCATAGGAACAGCCCATTAATATCATTAGCGTATGCCCAAATTTATAACTCTGATTGGGATGAATTACATGATTTTACCCTTATAGTAGCCCCAGGGAATGATAAACACTCCACCAAGCTGATGCAATTCCCACAATTTCTTCCAATCCCATTCTACCATGACTATGATAAAATGTCTAATAAATACTACGGACCAGAAGACCCTCGTCTAACCACTATAGTCAATGAAAAGGGAATCACTGAACCATTAATTGTCTATAATTCTGACAACAGAAGATTGAGAGAAGATCCATTTTACGGTGGCATGGAAGTTCATTATTACAGATCGATGTTTGTATGTTTCCCATTCCAGGATCAATTAGGTAAAGCTTCAGTTGATCCTTTGAATGAAGAGAATCATTATTCTACGAAGTATATTAAGAGCAGAGAATTGAAAATCGAAAACGCTCCTATCTTCAAGACTCAGAAGAACTGGACTCCATTCTTAAGCGAAATCGACCGACAAATTAATCAATACGACACTCATATAAATTTCATTTACAAATGGACAGATCTAGATGTACTAAAATGTGAGTTGGAGTCAGGCAACTGCTCATTTATCTACAGAATGAATCCAGAGTCGGGCCAGAACTTAACTTCTAGAGTTGGAGCGTCGACATTATCTTCATTTATTGGTCCCTTTAGAGGTGGCACACCACTTCTAAGTCTAAATTCTCTTATAAAACAGCAAAATCCTCTGTACGCTCAAAAAATTCCGAGCCTGACTGAAGTTTGGATAGGATTTGCTCGGGCTCATTTGGACTATTGTGGTTGTGGGACTAATATGTACCGACCAAATCTTGTGGTCGTAGTTTCGGAGAAGATTGAGGACGAAATTATTTATAAAGTGAGTCTAGTGAGCTCGTATTTATCTCTAGATGTGCCAATAATAGCGTGGGATTTGGATGACGAGTTTTGCTACGGGTCCAATGTATTCATTCCCAATGGAATATCTAGCTGGAATATCGAACTGGGCCATGAACACCGAGACGATGCCCTCGCTTTGACATATTCTCTAGCAGATTTGACCGTGGGAATTGTGGTAGTTAAAGGATTATTCCACGAAATAATGACAAACTCTAATATATTCCAACCTAAAGAGAATTCGAAGAAGATACCTACCAACGACAATGTGGAGTGTGCCTTGTTTCTGTCACGGGAGTTTTGTAGACTCTACGGAATCGAGGTGGAGAATAATTTAGATTTACTCTACGAGAAAGAAGACGAAGAAGAAGATGGTCTTGTATGGTGACCAATGACAGAATATGATAAACAAGGAACAAGGAATAGAACGTGGCACTACGGTTAGATTAAGGATGCCTAACAATGTAATAATACACAACAAGACTAAAAGAAAGTAGAGAAGTTGCAAAAAAAAACTCCGATACCGGGAGTTGAACCCGGGTCTGCTCGGTGAAAGCGAACCGTGCTAGCCGTTACACTATATCGGAATTGATATTGTTTGGTGACTGCTGGAAAGACTAGTCGACTGGAGGAGAGTGTGCAACGAATCGTCATCGTGGTTGGTGTTTGTCCTGTGTTTGTCCTGTGTTTGTCCTGTGTTTTTCCTGATAGTAGATTTCAATTATCGGATAATCACACCAGGAGAGGACTGAAAAAGAAATTCCCATCAGTGTGTGTCTTTAGGACCTTGAATAGTTGTGCAGAATTCGCAAAGATGTTATTCGGTACATCGAAGTGAAGAGTAATTTCTCTTAGGAATGTAGTTATCCTTTTGCAGGCGACACAAAATGGTTTCGATATTCAAGTTTTGGCATGAATAGAAACTTGAACGTTCGATGTAGTCCGTGGTAATTATCTATTTGTGCCAAAATACACATCGACAGTTTTTGCACAATTTCGGTTTGGCTGCGAAAAAGGTTGCAATCTAATCAGCCACTAAAGAAACATGCCTATCGAACTTATTCTCTCGCCTCTTATGAGGCCCTTGGTGTTAGCCAAGTCAGTTCTTTTTGCCCCTCATAGAAGAGCATCGAGATATGTACCTATAATTCAGGAAATTGTACCAGAGAAAACCACCGAGTTCGTAGTATTGAAACGAATGGGATCTGGATCAAAGATTTTTGATGTCTATAGTACTGGGAATGGCCAGAAACCAATTGGACCAGAAAACCCAGGGGAGCGTCTTTTTTGGTTTGTTAGATCTAGAGCAGTTAAAGGAGCCTATAAGATGTTTTCTAGTCAATTTTTGAATACTGGACCGAATGGAGAAGATGAACCTATTGCTACAGTTAGAGCGGGATTAAGATCCAATGTACTTTTGATTAGGGCCCCCGATGCACCAGCATCAGAATTAGGGTGGCATATTATTAGTCATCGGGTTGATGCCAATGATAGTTACAGGATGTTCAAATTAGCCGATGGATTTGACTATCAATGGACTAGCAATGGTAAATGGTTAGAAAAAGTCCACAATTTAGGAGAGAAGGAGTCTGAAGTTCGTGAAAGAGTAGGACAAGTAACTCCCAATGGGGTTAACGGATTTACTATTGTAATTGATCAAAGTAAACTACCTCGGGAAATTGCGTTAGGAAGTGCATTGTGTTCGTTTATTGACCAATGGAATACTAACATTGAGGTTGGAGGCATCTATTACGCCAGACAGCCCCATCAAACCCGGTGGAAACGTGATTAGGTAGATAAAGACTTGAGAGAGATGTTGAGGTCAACCAGAGATGAGGGAATGAGATAAATACAATGGAATGGCTAAATAGCTTGCTAAGAAGATGTAGAGAGTAGATGACCAAAAAATAACCGCTCTTGAAGGTAAATGAACCAAAACAGACTGAATACAAGCCAACCGATCTTTAATATAATCTAACCGATTTGAAACATAAACTTCTATTCCACGGTTAATCTTTCCCCCTCTTACCTCTTCCCATAACCACCACCTCATCTCGTCTCATCTCGCCTCATCTCGTGGGCCTTCTAGCGTGCACCCGCCAATAAAAATTAAAACAGGGGCAAAATGAGCAACCCCAAACAATAAGAAAATTTTCTTCTCTATACTGTTTAAGATGGCTGAATCAACCAAGATCTTTGTGAGGCCATTGGGCCAGGACAGCACTGAAGAGTCCGTTCGTGATATCTTCGCCGAAGTTGGACCAATTACTGAGGTTCAATTGATGAGAGGATTTGCCTTTGTTACTTTTGAAACTGCCGATGACGCCAAAAAGGCCGTTGAAACTAAGGAAGGAACTGATTTCGAAGGTCAACAATTACAAGTTGAACATGCTCGTGAACGTAGAGAAGACACTAGAGGTAAATACCGGGTCAAGGTCAACAATTTGCCCGAGGGAACCGCTTGGCAAGACTTCAAGGACTTTGTTAGAGAGAAGACCGATTACTCGCCAACTTTCGCCAAAGTTTTCAGAGATTACGAAAGTGGTGACACCATTGGTAACTTGGAATTCTCTTCTAGTGAAGAATTAGAAAAGGCCATTGAAATCTTAAACGATGCTGAGTTCCAAGACACTAAAATCACTGCCGAAGAAGATACTTCTCCTTTCGTTCCTCCTCCAAGACGTGGAGGCCGTGGTGGCTTCAGAGGTGGAAGAGGTGACTTTAGAGGCGGTAGAGGTGGCCGTGGCGATTTCAGAGGTGGCCGTGGTGGATTCAGAGACGGCGGATTCAGAGGTGGCCGTGGTGGATACAGAGATGATTTCAGAGGTGGCCGTGGTGGATTCCGTGGCGGTAGAGATGGAGGATTCCGTGGTGGTAGAGACGGTGGATTCCGTGGTGGCCGTGACGGTGACGATAGAGGAAACTATGGCCGTGAGGACAGATACGAAAGAGACAACAGAGACTCTTACGACCGTTCCCGTGACAGATCTCCATCTCGTTTTTAAATTAGAGGATATTCCGCCATTGTTGTAACTTCCACTAACGAATAGGATATCTACAAATTGTTTTAAGAAAAAAAAGGAGATAAGGTCGTAGATGTCATTTTAAATCGAAGGTGGATGTTTGCAAACATGGTTGATAGCGAAGAGAACATGTAGGGAGAAGACCTTTGAAGGTTTTAATTGAAGGGTTTGAAATGGTTGAGACTTTGAAAATTGGAAGATTTAAAGAATTGGAAACACTTGAAACTTACTGTTTGAAGATGAAGATTCTAAGAATTCGAAGAATAAGATGAACTCATAAAATTCGAAAACGTTTGAACAAAGGAGTTGATGATAAAAAGTGGGTTGGAATTATGGAAGAAGCTTAATGAGATGGATTTCTAATGTTTATTGTTTTGTTATTGATATTATCACTATAGGTTGAAATTGGAATGTAAAGAGGGAATGAGTGGATGAGAGAAATGCAGAAAAGACAAGGAATGATATCATTTTTTTTGTTTGGAAACTAGACAGTGGGCAACCTACGCATCATAAACCTTCTTGTTAAGGGTCGATTCCGTGGATATCTATACATGGAACCGTTTGACGTTTCGTGTTTTTTTCTTCTTCTGGAGCTTTCGTGGTTTGTAAGGCTATGTAAAGCTGTAAAGCTGTAAATGTATATGGCTATGGCTATGTCAGGTATTGTGTGGGATATTATACATTTTTTTTGACTATTCAATGGCCTCCCCCATCCTTTGAGCTAGGAATGGATTTGAGCATCGAGTAAAGGATGTTCAGCCTGATGTGGGGTGTCTTTAGGTCTTGAAGTGTGGTGACCAGGGTAAAGTACCTTCAGTTTTGATTCAGGATTGAGTACTTTAATCAATAGGAGGACCATCAGTTGATAATCACACTAAAGACAATGCATCGTGGGGTAACAAAATCTCCTCTTCATCTAATCAACTTCTCTTTTAGGCTTTGCGCTATTTTTTATACTAACGTCTTTAGCGGTTGAAGTGATTCCGCTTCAAATCCTTGAAACTTTGGGATATAGGACGCAATTTTCGCACTTGTCCCCGTAGTAGACTAACCCGCCATGGGAGACCTATACTCTAAGCGCCAACCACTCGGTTCTGGGCTCCTTTCGGGTCTCCTTATCGGTCGTTCAAGCATGTCGGGTTATCTTCTGAATCAGCGTTATGTTTTTTTTTTTTTTTTACCCATCAATAAACGAGCCTATATAAGCGCTAGCAAAATCTGAACCATTATTTCTTGTAGCATATATACTACCATCGTTCTCTTCAAGAGACTCTAGTACGATAAATACATCTAGTAGATTCAATGAGTTCCGTTCTGTATGGTGAAGATCCACTCCAACAGATCAAAGTGTTCACCAATAGGCCAGAAAACAAGAAGAATCTCGTGTTCATCCACGGAGGCGCTTGGAGAGATCCCAATAATACCTTCGATGATTTCAAGCTCTTTGCTGAATACTTGAGCAAAAATTATCCTCAACTCAATGTTTATAGCATCAATTATCGACTCCTGCCTAAAGTGAGACACCCTCTGCATATAGATGACGTTTCCAAGGCTTTAACTTTCCTCTACAACCAATATGACGTCCACGAAGCTAGTCTTGCCGGTCATTCTGCTGGAGCCACTATCATCTGTCAAATAATAGACAACCAGGCAGCTTCTTTTGGGAAACTTCCAGTATTTGAATCCTGCTATCTCATGGCAGGAGTGTATAGCATTCCAGAGCTTTTGCTTGAATATCCAGACTACATTGACTTTATTGGCGAAGCGTTCAGCGAGAATCAATATTCCACTACTACTTATGAATTTACGGGGAAAAAGCTTCCAAAGTTGGTGATAATAGAATCATTTGAAGACGAACTTATTTCTTTGAGACAAGCACAATGGCTCAGAGGGTATCTTGATGGACAAAAGGTCCCCTATAGCTATTCAGCGGGAAAATGGGGCAAACACGAGGAGATGTATCGTAGAGTAGAGTTATTTGAAGCAACGTGCCAGTATTTTGAACTGGAAGAGAAGTGATGAGAAATGTGGATTCTACGACCAGAAGCTAGGAGAAGATGACGGGGCCAAATGAGTCGTTTAATAAGTTTATATATGAAGTACAACATGTTAAAGCACGAGGTTAATAAATGTCCCTATAAAGGTGAAAGAAATGAGTTTATTATGTAGATAAATGGAATCATAGAATTTTAGGACCACATATACACGAAGTAGGGGTACGAAAATGCAGCCTGGTTTGGTTACACCATAAAGCATAATTGACCGGTGAAAGAATTGGTGGAGTAATTGAACGCGTTTTTTTTCAATGATTTCATCGATAATATGTACTATTTTATGTTATTAAAATAAACAACTTAGTGATATAGATATTTGTTTACATCAGACTTCTGATTGTAACGAAGTGCCTTGTATTCTTGTACTCCTCTTATTGAAGCCCTGTAAAATCACTTGGAAGTGGAAGCCCTGTGACAATAAAGATTGGCTGCGAGACCGTGAGTTATATGCAGGCAATAAACATCCGGATGTATGGGCAAAGGCACGTAATGTCGACAGAAAAAGGTAAAGGGAAGAGGCTTTGGCAATAGACAAAAAGGCATAATGGAGTAGGTTCAATAAAATAGATAAAAAAATAGAAAATCTAGCTCTTCTCCAAGGCTTTATAGTATCTTTGCCTCTCATATAAACTTCCCATAGTAGTTTAACAAACGTAGACTATGTGCAGGAAAACATCTCCAATTTGATGATTTCCCAATCTGCAGGAAGGAAGAACTTTTCCGAAATTTTTCAAGCGATTCAACGAGAAGCATCGATTAACACTGACAAATATCCATGTCTACATCTGTTATTAAGTCGTGGGCCGATGCCGAGGACGATATCCCAGCACCGGAAGTGACCACCAATCCAGATGGAACCAAAACCGTTACTAGTTACCGTTTGAACAACAAAAACCAGAAGGTCAGAATTGTGCAAAAGATCAAGGAAGTGAAAGTTCAAGAAAAGGTACATCCATTGATTGCAGCACGGAAAAACTGGCATAAATATGGTAAGGAGAAGAACACTCCTCCAGGACCAGACACAAGAACCACACAACTCGGTGAAAAGGTCGAGTTGAACTTGGGAACTTCCTGGAAGGAAGTTGAAAAGCAAGAAGTTGAAGCTAAGGAGGAAGAGAGTAAGTTGACGTCTAGTAACCAGAGAATCAAGTGTAGACTTTGTGGAGGAGACCATTTCACCTCTAAATGTCCATTTAAGGAGACCTTGGGTGCTGACGCTAGCGGCTCTAACACTGCCGAAGCCGAAGCAGCAGAACCAGAGAACACAAGTGGTAAGTATATTCCTAGACATATGAGAAGGGACGCTAATGGTAATTTACCTAAGGATATTGGTGGCAGAGATGATCTGACGACGTTGAGAGTAGCGCAGTTGAACACTATTGTCAACGAAGATATGCTTAGAGAAGAATTGTTGGCCAGATACGGTCCATTGCAGAGAGTCACTGTTGTTAGAGATAGAGAAACTGGTGAATCTAGAGGATTTGCCTATGTTGCATTTGCCACTGAGTCATTGGCTGAACAAGCTTTGAACGACTTGAATGGTAAGGGTTACCACTCCTTGATTTTGCACTTGGAATGGTCTAAGAAGAAGAAATAGGGTGTATAATGTGCAATATAGTTATTGGAGATTGTGTAGGATAAGAAAGAGAATAGTGGAGATCGGGAAGAGTAGATGGCGACAAAAGACAGTGTGTCCAGAGATGAAATACCCAAGACGTTTAAGATGATGGGATATAACGTTTAAAATATGTATGACTACGTAGCAGCCTACTGAACAGAAAGACAAGACAGTTTACAATGACTGACGGCCGAAAATAGCCCAGAATATAGTCCCCGATGGTGATGAATTATATAAATATCATGTAGGAATGGAGAAGCAAGGGGATCATTTGGCCCTATCTTATAGGTTTTGCTGTACAAACTATTGAAGAGGTACGCCGGGTGTATCCAATTTAACTGACGTCTACGAACGGGGATAGTGGTGGGGCACTTTTGTGGTATTAGCAGCAATAAGCTGGGTAGAAGACAGCTGCCGACGGTTGGCAGGAGTTAGCCTTGTTTGAGATAGTGTTTTAAGAGTTAAGAGGTGTGAGCCGTCCATATGATGGAGTTTCAGGCGTTAACAGGGGTTTAGAGGCTTTAAGAAGGGAGTTAAGATAATGCCGTGCAACTCAGATCGGTTATAGAATGTACACGATGTGAAATCGAAGATGGAAAGAGCAGTGAGATAGCAGTGAGAGAGTAATGAACAAGAAGAATAGGATGAACAGGAATAACAAAAAGCGCAGGTATAACATGTAGAACATGTACAACAGCGACAGAATATAGTGACATAAAATATGCAAGAGGACAAGTATACATTCTAAATAAAGGAAACTGACACAAGAACGCATCACGCTTATGTTCTATAACGCCGGGATTGAAGTCCATAATCTGGCTAGTATTCTGTCTATAGAGCAATAAGGCAAGTTTAGGAAAAGGGTTGCGGTAAACCGAGGAGTTATCGAAGATTCTTTATCCTAGATTTACATCGCTGCTTCCACTCTCATTCCATTCATCAATCATCGTCTTGATTTCTTATTAGATACCTGCGATTGGATACTACTTCCACTTTGTTATTGCCCTCCTCCTACTGTCCTCCTCCTCGGTACATTTCTCTATTTTTATCTTTCTCTCTAATTGTATGCGAAGATTGAAAAACTGCTGGCGCATGGAAGCAGCCGCTTACTCCGACAGCCAAACGGTTCCACCACGATAGGACCCCTCCTCCACCGAGTTCAGGAGAAGAAGATTGGCGGAGAAAGCGGATTAACTTATCTTAACTCCATTCTTTCCGGTTATTGTTCCACTACTGCCGTGCTCTTGACGGCTCTGCGGTGTTACCGAGCCCGCCGTCGCATAAGTTCCGCTTGGTGCGCTTAGTGAGGGCCAGAGAAAAAAATTAGTGCGTTATAGCGCCAAGGAACAGGGTCTCCACAATCTGAAACATACTGCATCATAAAGAAGAGCAAGAAATGAACACAACTCCAATTCTCCTCCGATTCTCTTGACCCAACTCTCTTTATCAAATAATCTAACGCTCTGTTCCTCAATACCATCCCATTCACCACTTCCACACCTATAGACCTCCATCTTCTCCAATTATCCACCCAATCTTTTCCTCGGTAGTATCACTTTCTGCCCGGCTGCATCACCGTTGCTCGATTAACTGCACGCTACTTTTCGCACTGACCAAATATATTTCATCTTCATTATAAAAGTATCATCTCCGCAGGTTGCTGTTTCCTTCTGTGTCCGGCAAACGAGCTCCAGAGCCCTAGTATTGTGATCGAGAACCCCCCGAAATTTGACTCTACCACAGTCCTGCTTGAAAAAACCCAATTACCTATCCTTACCTTCCAAAACAGCTCTTTTTTGCTCGTCTTCCCCTGCCTTTCTCCCTCCCCCGAACGGCCCGTTTCTTTTAGCCCGAAATTTCATAGGCAAACCCGCTTTTTGCCCTCCAACCTCGACTGAAAACTCAATTGAACTACCCATAGCTGAACTAACACAACAGCAGAAATGCTGTCATTGTCCCCACATAGACTAGCTTTTGCTAATCACAGCGCTATGCGTTCAAATGACCTGCTTGAGAGCCTGGTGGCCCTGAATCACGACGAGGGAACCCTGAAGAGCGGGCTCTTCAAAGGTTTATTCCGTAGAAATAGTACTCTGCATCGTAAATCTCCAGCTACTCACTCGAGCAACTCCAGTACAAGCTCAAAACATCGTACCGATCTCGTGGAGATCACCAGTTCAAGAGATAGACGTAGTCACAGTCGTGGTCGTAGCAAAAGAGAGGCCTTCCATGCCTTAGCCCATGACGACAACTCCCTTTATTACGACGACGATGATGACGATGATGATGCTGATGAATCCGACGATATCCTCTCTCATAGGGACCATGAAATGTCTTCAAACTCCTCGGTAAACTCTCTGGTGATCAAAAATGACTTCTTTGACGAAAACGGAATTTATTCAAGTCCTGGTGACTCCCATTTGGGCACCGCTCCATGGCATGGGATCAAATATGATTATCTTGTACCCCCTAGGTACGTCAAGCTTTCCCGTAGACGTAAGAAGACTCCCAGGGTACTCCTGAAGTTATTCCTTGCTCAAGAACTCAACACTTTAACCGACGAGCTGGCTAGTGAATCTTCAGATGATGATTCTGATCTGAGTGATACTCCATTAACCCAAGAGAGTCAAGCCAATCCTACTCGTCGTAAATCCACCGTAAATGCTGATCTGAGTAATCCCAGAGAGATTTTTGCCATGCAATTCTCTAGGGACGGCAAATATTTGGCCACCGGAGGAGCAGATGGAGTGATCAAAATCTGGAAAGTAATAAACTCTTCTCTTGTTCGACTCGATGAAACAAACAAGAAGACTAACAACGCCAATGATCTCAATGGAACTGATCCTCTGATTCAACAGAACCACGTTAATCCTCGACTGGGTCGTAGTTATCCTCCAGGGGCAGTTTTCCAACGGGAACCAATCCGTGAGTTCCGAGGCCATAAACATAATATCCTTTCCCTCGATTGGAGCAAAAACAACTTTCTTATCTCTGGATCAATGGATAAAACTGCCAAACTTTGGCATGTAGACCGTCAACAATGTTTAAAACTGTTTCAACACAAAGATTTCGTAACCTCAGTCAGATTCCACCCAACTGATGATAGGTTTTTCTTACTGGGACTGTTGGACAACAGTGTACGTCTTTGGCTGATTTTGGAAAACTCTATTGCCTTTGAAAATGATTTAGGAGAGGATGTATTGATCACAGCAGTGGCATTTACCCCAGATGGGAAACGATGTCTTATAGGCGGCTTCAATGGGTCTTTATTCTCGTTGGAAACTAAGGGACTCCATATAGTACATCGGTTCGAATTCCGACAAAAGGGTACTCCATTCCACAGTAAATCTGGAGATAAAATTACTGGGATTCGGGTCTTACCTCGAAGAGAACCATCTGAAGTTATCGATAATCAACCAAATTCGACTTTACACCCACTGCATAATCATCATCATCACCACCATCATCGTAATAAATCACCTCTGAGAGGAGATCTGGTGAAATCAGGTAATTCTGAAGCTGCTTCCACTGATCCCAACAAAGATTTCAATTGGAACGTGCTTATTACCACCAATGACTCTAGTATACATCTTGTAGAAACATCTGCGAACAAGGTTGTGACTCGATTCAAAGGACTTCAAAATAATTCGTCCTCTATTGTGGCAGATATTTCGGATGATCAAAAGTATATTATTTCCGGATCTGAAGATCATTGGTGTTACGTGTGGGCGAATGATAATAAAACTATTAACAATAAGCTCAAACTGATCCTCAGAGATATAGTTGTTGACGGGAAACAACTAGCAGGGGTCGGGAAGTACTCCAAATTCATTACGAAGAACAAGTTATTGAAAAAATTGAACCCTCAACGTGTAAGTACATGGGAAACTGAAGATTACCACTTTGTGGCCAATGAAAATTCCAACTACACGTCATTTCATCCTCATCATCTGAAAGTCAACGTTGCTCTTTTCGCCCCTTTTGAAACCCTGAAGTTGTTGGAGTATCTGAACGATCCATTGGTTGAATTTCACAAACATGAGGACGAGATTCAAAATTTTTGTAACGAAAACAAGGATAGCTCTCATCACTTGCATGATTCTCCTAATAACCATTTGCACAAAACGAGTACATTTACCGAAAGCATCAAACCTAAATATGATGCCGGCTATATAATAGTAACCACGGACCAACAAGGCAATATTCGGGTTTATCGTCAGGATGTGGCGGCTACATCTCGTAAGGAGGTTAGCAGGTATTTGAAACGATGCGCTCAACCGGATACTTTCATGCCCAATCCGGATATCTCCAAGGCTTGTTTGATGCAAACCATGGAAGGGAGCATGCAGAAGAAAAAGGAAGTAGGTTGGAAGCTCGCTAAACACACCAGAAGTGTGAGTCCATCGTGTGATAATATTAACAATATCAGATCCCGGCTCAAGATGAAATCCCCTGGTTCGGCCAATACTGTCATGAACACATCTGGTGCTAGATTAAATTCAATCGATGCCATGTCTGCACCTCAGCTGGAATTTCCGTCATTGAATCATACCGATGGTAGTCAAACTTTAAATGATGGGATCCATTCCAAAGTGCTGACTTCTAGTATGCTCAACAAATTGAATGCTCTGCACGTCTCTAAGCCTCTGGGGTTGCCTGTAGAGCATCACATCGATCTAAGTCCTACTCATGATACATCTACTTTGGTCCTGCAAGATCCCTTAGATGAGCTTCTGAAGGCACAACCCCCCATTGCAAGTATACAGAGAGAGTACAAATAGAGAAGGGTTCGAAGACGTCGGAAACAATCACAAATTATGATCAGGATTTACGAAAGGACTTTTATAACATCCCTGGGATGCCTTTTATCAATAAAAAAAGATTTCATTAACTAAAAAGTGTAGCCTATATCTATATTGGTGATTAAATTCACATTAAATAAGCATTCCCCGCTGTTAAAATTATTCGACAGTAATAGACTTTACCTCTCTACTCTCCTCCCCTAATGAGCTTCGAATACAAGCTCCCAAGCTTTGATTGGTTCAACTCTATGCGCTCCTTCAACGCAGTATCAGTCAAGCCAATATTAGACAATCCCATCAATTTCAAAACATACACACAAAGGTCCTTTTCACATTCCCAAGTCTTTTCATTAGTAGCTGTTTCCTTCTTCGCGACCTTTGAATTTGCAACTTTCTCTTCCTCGTCGGCTTGCTCTTCTTCTCGTTCTTCCTTGTCAAATTTGCTCAGATCTACACTGTTGACAGTTGAAGCATTAGTATCCTCAACCATGCATTCGATATTCACGTCCTCAGTGGAACCTTTTTTCAAGTTGGAGCCAAGGATTTTGCCTAGCCTAGCTTCTTTGTACAAGAAAACGTTCAAAAATTGCTCTTCAATCTTTGACGGTAAAGGGGTCACGAAGAAAGAACCCAGATCGTTGAAAAATTCATCAAAATTAATCAACTTACCTCTATCGCCTTCCCTGTACTTCTCAAAAAGAAGTCTGACCGCCATAACAAGATCAATTACCTTTGAAGAGATGATAGTCTGTAAATTGTTTAATATTCCCCAAATGTGACTATCAATTTCGTAGTCAAAGGAAATAAATGATTGGCCAAACAAGGAAAGAAGCTTACTAACTATACTTTCGAGACCACCAAGACCAGTTACAACATCGAGTTTTGAGGAAACATGTGCTGGTAAATAGATCAATTCTTCTAATTTCCACGAATAGGTCAATAATGCAAAATCTAAAATCACTTCAAAACTGGAAATGAATACATCCAGGCTTAAAAGGAATTTTTGAGGAGTTTCTTTGACAACATGTTCGAAGCTGATATTATCTAAACATTCCGAGTTTAAATAATCATCTACGACGGTTGATTTCTTGATGAAATCATTAAGGTTTACGTAATTCCCGAGTCTTGATATCTTCAAGAGAGGCACTGCCAATTTTGTGGTCAAATCCACAACATTTTCAAAGTCAGATTTCGACAATTCTTCAGTCCGGATAATGTTTTTTGCTTCAGCCATCAATTCTTGAAGAATGTCCAGAATTTGAAGGCGTATACTGGAACTGACAGTAGAGGAATGAAGATTATGTTGAGAAACGTTGTTATCAAATAATGCCCTGAAGAATATGTCATATGAGTCAGTTAATTCTCCAAAGCCTTTGACCTTTTCACCAATTTGTGGTACATAAATACGATAACTGTTGAAAATCTGTTCTGTCAATTCTTCAAACTTATCAGCTTGGTTCAGGTTGTCAAACGAGCTATGAATATTACCCGATGATTCAGTTTTAACTAAAAGAACGCTAATGATTCTTAAATAAACCGCAAAATGTTGCAGATTTTTGATCAGTTCTTTCTGAATAGAAGGTATCATGCTTGTAAGTTTCATAAGAACCGGTTCGACACTTTCCTCCTCGGTAGAATTTGATTCCTTGATGGGTTTCTTCTTCGCCATGAAAATAGTCTGTAGTGAACCAAGAATGAAGTTGAGTAATATGTACTTCTCTTGAACATCTAACTCCAAGAAAGTCTTTAAGTCTTTAGATTTTTTGCTACTATCGTTAAGAATAGATGAGACATCTAAGAGCATATACTTGACCAAATCTTCCCAAGAAATTAGTGAACTTGATTGGTAAATAGATACGAATATGGCAGTAATTGATTGAGTATTGACAAAGCAGTTCGATTTCTCTGCTGTTTTAATCGATTTAGCCACGAAATCAATCATGTCTTTAATCAATATATAGATGTCTAAGTTAAGCTTTTTATCTGGTAATTGAAATTTTTGGATTAGGACCGAAGATGATTGATCTACTTGAGAGATAATCAATTTGGCGTATTCCGATGTGAATCGATCAATGTTCTTATTAAAATGATCGATTTTAAAGTAATTCAGGGTAATTTCAATGATTCCAGCTTCATTGAACATTCCGATGTTGGCGATTTCATTGATACAGCCTAAAAGAGCAAATCTAACATTTGAATCCAGGTCATTGTTTGACATGTTTACAATTTGACCTTTGAATCTCTCAGTGAACTGTCTCAAAGAGGAGTTTAAGTTTCCAGAATCAGAGGATTTATAAAGACTATGAAGAACCTTGGCAATTTCTAATCTTATCATTGCATTGGGATCAGAGAGTAGCCATCCCAAGTAACGGACATTTTCCGGTACAAGAAATTGATCTTCATATAGGGACATCCATTGGCCCAAGTATTTGACACATTCAAGTCTTGTATGTGGGTCTACATCTCTATACCTATGGACAAACACAGACTCCATTATTTCAGCAAAATATTGCTTCAAAATTTTTTGTTGAATAGAATAGTTTTGGAGATTTAAATGGGATGATTTGGTATTTCTTCTAATTGCTAATTGACGTTGTCTTCTATCCATATTCAGATTGATAGAAACCATTATTGTGGTGAGTTTCAGTTGTATTTGGAGAGCAACAACGGTGAACACAAATCTCAAAGGACGAGTAGTGGAATTGGTGAAGGTTATCACCCATGTTAACAAGTGTTTCATTAACTCAGATTGGGATTTATTCTCTTCATCGTAGAGAAAACCCTTATCATGGGCAAAGCCAAGTATTTCATCGATAAAGTCAATGACATTTCTTCTGAAGAACCGTAACTGTTTGTTGTTTGATGTGAACGGGTATTGGTGAGTTTTCTGCAGTTCAAACATCGTTTGAAGGTCATCAACAGTGGCAGAAGCAGATTCATAATTGACGACGTCATGGGGTTGAAGAAGATGGATACAACCACAAGAACGAAGTAACAAGTTTAAGAAATCAGATAAAGCTTCCGGGGGAGATTGTTGGTAACTCTCTATCCATTCAATAGCGAGCTCTTGAACTGCAGTCTCTGGATCAGAAAGGGCTTGATAGAGAAGATTTTCATGTTCTGGAGAGTCAGGTTTGGAGGTGGCACGGTTCGATTTTGGCACCGCTGGAGGAGTTTGATATGTTACTGGAGGAGCAGGTTTACCCATTCGTTTTCTGGTGGAGTTTGGGGGCTGTGGGGCTGATCTTTTACGAGATTTAGGGGAGTTAGGGGCTCCAGGGGAGTTTTGGGGAGATGGATCGGGCGATTCTAAGGGTGAATCTTCATCGTTTGAGTTATTTTCAGAGACTTCGCTTTCACTTTCAGGGTCAGCATACTGGATGGATGTTCTGGAACGCGTCGAGCGTCTAGTAAGAGGTTCAGAGGCACTAGAGGAAGGTGTTTTAGTGACCCTTCGTGGCATGGTACGCGTGTATAAGTGAATGAAATGTAAACAAGTTAAAGTGAGAGAGAGAGAGAGAGAGAGAGAACGATGGTGGGAGAACGTGCACAGTGGACAATGGGAGAAATAGAAGTGTAATGGGCAACATGCTAGTAAAAGACAGCAATGCAACAAATAACGAAGATAGTGTTGAAAGCAAAAAAATTCACGAGTGATAGCTGCTTTTAAACAACTCGATTTCTGCCAAAAAAACCCGCATATAAGACCATTTTTCCCTAAAATCAATCCGTCTTCTCGTCCATCCTCTCTTAATTATCTTCCACTCTTCCTCTCTCAGCTCCACCTGCACATAACTCCCCACCGCCAGTGAAAAACCGAATTTCCATTTCACAACAAATCAACTAAGCTTTGGTTGCAAGTAAACCCCCCCTGAAATTGTACATTAAAAGTCTAAAGTTCAGCAGGCGATCAAGCGAGAGATTGTGACTCCTCGTATCTTATATCTCCACTGCAGTTTTACGCTCCTACGAGCTTCCCCTAACCGCTACGTGATCCCCTTCTTTATCTAAAAAATTCCTCTCCTAACAAAAATGACATCTCCAGCAGAAGAGACCCCAGTTGCCGAACCCGTGAAGATGGAGGTAGAAGAACCTTCCCATGAGGAATTAGAGATTAACAGTAAGGCCATTCAGGACAAAGCCAATGCCTACTTGGTTGAACAACAGAAGCACGTCATCGTTCCGCTGTATTCCTCGTGGTTCGACTTGGCCAAGATCAATGATATCGAACGTAAACTGTTCCCGGATTTCTTCTTGGTAGATTCATCAAGTACAGGTGACCTGGATTCGGTTTCTCCTTATAAAAACGCCCGAGTTTATCAAGAAATACGTGATTTTATTGTGAATGCTTACAGAGTTAATCCAGTGGAATATCTTACAGTCACTGCTATTCGGAGGAATTTAGCAGGAGATGTAGCCCTGATCATTAGAATCCATCAATTCTTGGAGAAATGGGGGTTGATAAACTATCAAATTGACCCTAGAACTAAACCAGTGGCCTTGGGTCCTCAATACACTGGTCATTTCCAGATTACTCTCGATACTCCAACAGGGTTTGTCCCATTCTTACCCAAAGAGATAAACAATAAAGTCTCTGGAACTGAAGGAAATGAAATATCAGCATCCAATGGAATAAATGAATCAAATTCTTTGGATTCCGTGCCGCTTAATTTGGAACTTCGAAGAAATGTATACACCAAGGCTGCAGAGGCCGGGAAGTCGGTTAATGTCAACGTACATCAGTACTTATGTAATGTATGTGGTAGTGATTGTTCTCAATTACGTTACCATAACTTGAAATCCAAATTAGGAAGCATTCATGGCCCTGGAGGAGCCGCTGTCCTCTGTATTTCGTGCTATGAACAAGGATTGTTCCCTCAGACATTCTTTGCTTCTGATTTTGTCAAATTGAATGCTACTTCTGATTCTTTAGACTCTGCCTTATGGTCAGAGCAGGAGACTTTACTACTTTTGGAAGCAGTAGAGATGTTCGGTGCTTATGACAACAATAATGGAGGAGCTGGAAATTCCAACACCATTGGAGGTGGGAATGTTCAATGGGATAAGATAGCTGATTATGTAGGTACCAAATCAAAAGAAGAGTGTTTGATCAAGTTTGTCCAGTTACCAATAGAGGACAGATATTTGAATAAGCTTGTGAGTGGAAAAGGCGATAAAGGTGAGTCCCAAACCACTCTGGGCAATACCTTGCAGAACATTGTTAGTGAGATTGTATCTCGTAGCCAAGCAGGTGAACATAATGGCAAAGTGATCAAAGAAAATATCGCCAATAAGATAGATTTTGTACTGAAAGATCAACAAAGTTTGATCTCTCAGATTATCGAATTGACGTTGGAAAAGGTCGATGTAAAGATGTCAAATTTGGACATTTTGGAGAAGAATTTGATCGAAGCCCAAGAGAAGGCTGATGCAGAACGTCGCCAGTTCTTGTACGAAAGATGGGCCCAATATGAGAAGATTAACAAATACAAGGAGGAACATCCTGAATTGGGATCGATTTTGGACGAATTGCTTGCTCCGGTGTCGATCTCTGCTTCAGGGACAGCCAATGGAGCTTTAGATGGGGTTGAAGAGGCTGGAAAGACTGAGGGCGCTTCCAATGGTGCTGCTGATGCTGTTCCGGTGAGTGTAGCACAGCCCAAGGCCTACCGGTTCTGGTCTAGTTAAAGAGCTGTACAATATAAGATAATTGAAGAAAAGTGTAGAGACTCTATTTTAAGTTTGGAGTGGAGTGGAGTGGAGATGTCACTATCTGGATTAGATGAGCTTACGTTATCTTATGCAATCATTGCACCCAAAAGATTGGATCGGTATCAGAGAAACTGCCCATATCTGTGGAAAAACTTAGCAAATGGGGAAGACTAGATAGATAAACCTTAGTTCATTTGTACAGAGCACAGCTATAATCGAATCTGATTGACGTGTAAACCATCTTTCAATGTCCGGCAAAATATGACCTGTCTTTCTTTGGTTGCTTGCTTTTATCTTCATCGTCGTACTTTGATTTGTATCATGTTAGTTCTATCATTAAGCTATCTTCTTACTACTGCACTTCGTATCAATTTCTTCTTAATTAATATACTGCTTACTATCTGTTGGAAATATAACCCGCTTGTTATTACGTTGCTTGTTACCATACTGCTTGTTACGAAACCCTTGTTCCTATGCTGCTTGTTTCTATACTAATTACTTTAATGCTTGTTACTTCATTATTCATACACTACTTATTACTTCAATGCTTGTTACTTCTGCTTGTTACTTCTGCTTGTTACTTCTGCTTGTTACTTCTGCTTGTTACTTCTGCTTATCTTTTTCTTTTCGCTCTATAACTGTGGTTTATTTTCCTTTTCACCCTTCAGCCAATTATTAACCAGTACTACATCATGGATTCTCTTCAGGACAGGCTACTGGCGCTTGAGCTTCGTGTTCCTGAACATCTGTATGCCAATTTGGATTCTCTGATTCTGAAATTAAAGAAGGAAGTGGCCATTCTCTTCGAAAAGACTCCTGAGTATCGTCAAATTTACCAAATGACTGGCGAATTGAAAATGTGGAGAGAAATACAATCAGACGATAATAGATTAGATGTACCAATTCAAAGTTCTAAAGGTGCGAATGAAACTCCAATAAAGACGAATATACACTCTCTATCTATAGAAGAACAGAAGCAATACATATTAGCCCAGCATCCACAACTAATCGAGTCTTATCAGCAGATCCAAGCTATCGCGGCTATGGATACTTCAAAATTTATAAATTACGCTGATTCTTTACAAGAGCTTCCCAATTTTGACGATGCCAAGACGGATGTAGAGTTGGCAAAGGTCGAAGCTGCAAAATTGGCTGACAAGGTTCATCTTATGGTGGTGAAAAACCTTATCGTGTTCGAAAAACACCTCGAGTTGATAACGGCTGAGAATCAGTTTTGGGGTGAAACTGAAGAGAGAATTCGGGCTGCCAATCGAAGGATAGCAGCTTTGGAAGCTGAATATCTGCAGCAACATAAGTACTGAAGTGTAGAGAAGAGACAATTTAAGAAATAGTAAGGTAAATTTAGATACGTGTAGAGAAGAGACAATTTAAGAAATAGTAAGGTAAATTTAGAAACGTGTAGAGAAGCAGATAGTCTAGATGTGTGTAAATAAGTTTACCTTAGTCTAGATACGTATCCATTAGTCTAGTAAAGTATTGATAATGATCTCATCAGTACGAGGGGTGCTGGATTACGTGTAATGAAACTACTAGAGATTCTACAATCTATCTGCTACGGTCAATAGAATAATCTGGTTAGAAGATACAAGGAACGCTGTGGCATCTAAACCCATCTACTGAAGTACGTATATTATTTCAGCTAAAGTTGCTTATAACTTGAATGTACGATATATGAAACTGAAATTGTGCATAGAAACCACACGAGTCAATTAAACATAGTTTGAACAGGTAGGACCATCCACTGCTATACCCACAACAAGAGTCTCAGGTTGGCTTATACGTCTTCATGTTGAGCAAAAAATATGGACGAGTCCGGAGTCGAACCGGAGACCTTTCGCATGCTAAGCGAACGCGCTACCAACTACGCCACACGCCCTGGGAGAAAGTGGTCCCTAGCAGGATCGAACTGCTGATCTTGGCGTTATTAGCACCACGCCTTAACCAACTGGGCCAAGGGACCTCTTCGAGAAATTTTGGACTCCTGATCTGATAAGTTCACCTCCTTCCTCAACAATAACTTTTTTTTCAGATCATCATCGTTGTAGAATTATATGGTTATATATGGGTTGTCTAGGGTTACAACAACTCCGGGTGCTACGACCCCATTATGTAGGCTCCAAGACGGCTGTTAGACTGATGTTTACCGCAGAGAAACTTGCATTTAACCAGGTAGATCCCAAGCTATACCAGCAAGCGGTTCCAGAGGCGGATGACGAAATCATTGTAGCGATGAGTTCTGGGGTAGATCTGTCGGTGGCTGCAAGCCTCTATACTGAAAAATATAACAATGTTAGAGGTATTTATATGGCAAACTGGTCACAGTCAGCCAAATGCCTCGAGGACGAGTGGAAGGATGTCCAGAAGGTTTGTTTGCAGCTTGGTATTCCATGTGAAAGAGTGAACTTCGAAAGAGAGTATTGGACCGATGTGTTTGAACCGATGATCGATATGTATAAGGATGGAATGACTCCAAACCCAGATGTAGGATGTAATCGGTTTGTGAAGTTTGGAAGTATGATAAAGCACCTACACCAGAGATATTCCGCCTCTACTACCAACCGGAATTGGTGGTTAGTTACGGGACATTATGCCCGAATCATGTGTCATAAGCCAGATCAGAAATTTCATTTGCTAAGAGGTTTATATCCTTATAAGGATCAATCGTATTATTTACTGATGATGCCTCTGAATATAATGAACCGTATTTTGATGCCCATAGGTCATTTGACTAAGCCTGAAGTCAGAGAAATGGCTCAGGCTAAAGGTCTCTCAACTGCCAAAAAGCCCGATTCACAAGGTCTTTGCTTTGTTGGACAGGACCAAACCAGGTTTTCTAATTTTCTTGGAGAATTCATTACTCCAAAGAAGGGCACTTTTGTTACCAAAGATCAAGGAATGGTGGTTGGAGAGCATGATGGAATCTGGCTGGCTACTATAGGTCAAAGAGCTAGAGTCTGTATGCCACAGGGAGATCCAAAATACAAGGGTCAGTGGTTTGTTAGTGAAAAAAGGGTGGAAACAAACCAACTTGTAATAGTCCAAGGAGCTACTAACCCAGCTCTTTATAGCAAATCGCTAACGGTTACTGGTTGGGAGCTGTTGGATCCTCAAATAGATATAGAGGATAATCTTTCTAAAATGAAAGATCTTACAATCCAACATAGATCACTCCAAGAAAAGCCTGGGGTGGTGAAAAATATCCGTGTGGACAATGGAGAGGTGGTGATTGAATTGGAAACTGAAGTTAGGGCTCTAGCTCCTGGACAGTACATTGTCTTGTACCATGGTAACAGGGTTCTAGGTGCAGGGGTTCTTAAGGCAACGAACTGATTCAAGGGTATCTAAAGAGATTTAAAGAGGCATCAAAACATGTGTAAATAGTTGTAAATAGGTGTAAACAGGTTTAAATAGGTGAAAATAGATGTTGGCATTTGTTAATAGGTGTTGATATGTGTAAATTCAGAATAGAATCCGGCATCGTTAAGTCATCTTCTATAGCCAGTCGAAGAATAATGTAAGTAACCATTACCAAGTCTTTCTCTCGCTATTGCTCTACCCTACTCCTCGTTACCTTTCCTCTTCCCTGAATATCTCATCTTTTCATCTTGCTACTTACTCCTCTCGAACACCACTTTTCACAGTACAGCCCATACTTTTGCCAAATCATTCCTCCTAATTTGCTCTACCATATCTCTACTTGTTTCCACTTGTTTCTACATTTCCTTATCTCGATCCCATATGTTAACTAATATACACCCTAGATAACCCAACGTACCAGGATGGTACTTTCTTTCTACGTAATTCCCATCCAATCATCATTCATGCCTGACCAGCAGCGAACTCACCATGTTTCGCCATGTTATATCGACACCAGTGCCTCAAACATATGCATATCATGCATTCATTCCACTGCCTAAAAAGCAGCAATGGTGGGATATAACTTGACTGGTTCTTGCTCAGGCTGTTCCCGTTGAGCTTTGGCATCTTTGCTTTCCTGCTCCTTACGAAGGGATGACAAGTAGTTCACCACCATGTGAATCAACTCTCGATGTCTTTCCACGTGCTTCAAGTCCATAGTCGAATCAGACACCAGCAACTTCTCAAAAGATGCCTCCAATTCGTCCTTGTTGCTTCTCTGGTAGGCAGAAACTCCTCCAAAGTCCATTCCAATTGGAGCATTTTGTTGTGGAGCAGAGCTGCGATCGTATTGAGGGTAACTGGGCGAGTAGTTGCTTTGTTGACCTTGCAAATTGGACAAAGATGGATACAAGGCTTGGGAACTCGAAACAGGAGCTGGTGCAACTTGAGGCTGTGAGTGGGCATGTACGGGTACATGTGGAGTCAAAGCGTTATATTGCACATCAATAGAGTTCGAAAGCAGGCTGAAGAACTTCTCTGCTTCAAGTAGCTGATTATTGTGGTAGTAACCGCCGGGCTGCTGGGTCTGTACTTGTGCCAGAGGTTGTGGTTGCTGTGGAGCATGGGCCTGTTGGTTCATGGACTCATCTAATTGATTGAGACGAGAGAACATGTCGTAGTTATAACTGGGTTCAATCTTAGCTTTTTTAGAAGCTTCTTGACCCATATGACCGACCAGGAAGTTGAAATCATTCAAAATAACATTAACAAGGCTAGCATTGTCCTGCTTACGTTTGCGAGAACCTTCAACGTCGTAGGTAGAGTAAGCAGAGTGGTGACGAGGAGGGAAGGCTCCTCCGGAAGGAACTTGGAGGGTATGAGGATGACCCTGAGCGCCAGCGTAGCCCTCGTATGGTGGTGTTTGCTGCTGAAGAAGGGGCTTTGGCATACCCTGGTTTTGGTACAATCCCAGGTCAGTTTGAGAGAAACCTTGATGTTGGCCTTGGCCATGGTGAACATCGTGATAATGAGTATAAGTCATGGACTGTTGTTCCTGTGGATAGAGGGGCTTTCCGGTTGGGTATCCACCAGAGACTGCATGGTGGTGGACATTTCCATCTTGCAATTCCTTCTGGGCCTTGCGGATGTTCTTTGGATGGTCATCGGCATGGACTTTAGAGTGCTTCTTCAAGTCCTGAGGTCTTTTGAAGGATTTTGGACACAGATCACAGTGGAAAGGTTTGAGTGGTACATGAACCCGTAAATGAGAAGTAATGTGGTCACGCTTCACGGTGGAAACCCCACAGTTATCCCAGTAACAAGTTAACAGCAAATTATTTGACAGTTTACGACCAACGTGTTCGTCACAGAGATGGTCATACAAAACTTCTGGGGTATCATAAACATTGGAACAACCGTTCCAGTGACAAAGGAAAGGACCTCTGAGGTCGGCATCGGTGATCTTCTTGTAAGTTTTCTTACGACGGATAGGTTCAACGCTTGTTTCCAGATCATTATCATCTTCAGAGGAAGATTTTCTTGGAGTAATCACTAAGCTGGAGTCCTGATGAAGTTGTTGGGAAGAGTTTGGAATCAGTTGAGGTTGAAGCAGTTGACCAGGGTGTTGATGGTTTTCCTGAGTTCCTGGGAAGTAGGCACCTGGATGATAAAAGCTTCCATTGAGTGGTTGAGAGACTTTTGGAAGAGCTCTAAGGTCCTTTTTAAGTGATTCAGCATCTTTATTACCCAAGGGAGAGCTAGCCAGGGAGTGCAGGGTTAACGAAGCGTGAGGAGAATTTGGCAGGGATCCAGCACTTGCAGGGGATCCAGTTGAGGCGTCAAAATCGCCCATACGATCCGTAGCATTTAAATATGATACGGGGTGGAGATTATAATTCATTACTGGCGATATTTGGTTGTAAAAAGAATAAAATGACCCTTTTAATGTGCGGCCTTGTGGTGGTTTATAGTTGAGCAAATGACTGAAGAAAAAATAAAAAAGCCAAGCAAAGTGAGGCAGAGTCGAAGCACAGCGGGAGGTTGTTTGTAGTGGTTAAAGGTAGTATAAGGGGAGGGAATTGCTTTTGCGGCGAAGGGAGACGGGGTGCGTCCGGTATATAGCCGCGATGCCAAGCATTCTGGGGTAGTGCCAAGAAAAGGCACGTGCCCAGGGAAAAAAGATGATGGTAGGAGACGAGGTGAGATTCTGGTGTGATATATATAGATGATATTAGTCGTAGATGGCTTGAGATGTATTTGTATATTGTATGAAATGTACTCGTATATTGTATGAGATGTATTTTGTATGGCGTAGATGACATGAGATGCATCTTGTATGAGATGTATTTTGCATGAGATGTATATGATATGGAGTAGATGACATGGATAGATAGGTAACATGCAGGTATAGGGGAGGTGTAGGCATATAAATGTAATAATGACGAATAGATGAAGTACGCACAACTAAACTCCCAAACTTACCTTAGGTCCGTTACTTAAATGTCGTATATGGTACCATCTCTCTCGTTTCTGATGACATCTAACTTGTATTAGATGAGATGCATCTAATGGTACATACCCATTGTTTCTGTTTTTTTGATCGTCTGGGACGTATAAGTCTAATGATATATAGGTCTGATATATAAGTATGGTGACATATGGGTTTGGTGATACTTGTTTCGGGCTATACCCACATTGATGCAGATCTCTCTCGAGTGTATCTATTGCACTACTTCTGTTCATTATTTATCTCAGCTATCTCTCCCGTATTTTTATATATCTCTAGCCCATTTCTTATCGCCTTATGATCTACTGATCAAATCCTTACACATCTAAACCCTGATAATGACCTGACATTATCGGCCTACTTCGAGATACGTCTCCTTCGTTCTACGTTAAAATAGAAATACTCGGGTCCATTCTTAACCTCACCATCGCATCAAAATCCTCTCTAACCTATCTACACACCAGTGGTATATGTTCTCCAGCTTACGTTAAACCGAGGAAGGGCGGAGATAGGCTGCATTCTTATTTTGCAGCCTTTTCTTGGCCTCAATAATGCTCGCTACTGCGCCCAGCGAGCTCATGTTAACGAAGATTCTTCTTTCCATCGGCTTAGTCCTTCGAATAATTATGTTCGTTGTGTTCTATCAACATCTTCTGGTACTACCTCAAGCAATGTCGGTGAAAATGCCTTGCCCAGTCTTGCCTATACACTCTCCCGGATTATTCCATAGTAACCTTCCAATTATCTTTTCCATCTCAAGATCCGCCTACGTCTAAATTTCAATTTATCCGAACATTACCCTTTTGACAACTAAGCCCCCGCCGGGAAATCTCATCCCCAGCTACTACATGCTGTTCCCACTCTTCTCCATATTTTCAGACCATTCACCCGTGTGTTTGCCTTTTTGGGATCTTCCGCTTCTCTGTAAACCGTTTCTTCTACTCCAAATTTCTCCGTTATGGAACAATTGCTGCATGTATAACCACCAATGCCTGCCATCACCGAATCAATGCTGAAATTAATATACCACCGCCATAGTTGCTACTATTGGTCATCATTACTTGTATTATTGATTTCTTGTCTATCATCATAATCAGAGGCTAATTGCCTACTATTTCGCTTTTTTCTACACGTATTTATTAATAAATTATCTTACCTTCTTCTCCAAGTAATATTAAAACTTCTTCTATGTCGACCATTGGTTACATCTCTAATTGTTCCTTGCCTGTTTTAATTCGAACTTTCTCCAACATTCCACGTCACATTCATACACGAATTGGATAAACACATCGAATTATGTATGCCCATAATGTGGGGCGAAGTAAAATGGTATATCGCTCTACCCTTTGTTCGAGCATATCTCGATCTTCTTTATCTCTATCATCATCATTCTTCAAATACCCTCCCTTTGTTGTAGCTTTAACTCCCTCTTGAGCTCGTGCAAGGCGTTCTTGAAGAATTTGTCGCACAACACTTTCTTTGACTGGCAAGAGGAGCAAACAAGATGCTATGTATATGAACCCAGCAAAAATTTGAGTATTCTTGAAGGGTCTAGATGCATTGGGGTTCTTCATAGCCAATGCGATTACTTCAGAAACAAACGGGAGAGGAGCAGAGAAAATGTTAACTCCTGACCAAGCTGGAGCAAGTGGACCTGTTTCTCCAAGAATATCACGTACCAAAGGTTGGCACATCAGACTTCCAATACCAACAAACAGTCCCATAAGAACACTACACGCTAAAAATGCCGGATAGGTGGAAATATTCATCAAAAATCCGAAGATAAGCACTGCAAGAATGATGCAACATATGGCAGTGAAATTGAATCTTCCTACTTTATCTGCAATGAGGCCACATCCAGGTCGACCTACTGTCTGAGCAGCGTTTAAAACAGCGGTAATAACAGTGCCTTGCGATGGAGAAAGACCCACAGAAATAGCCATAGCGGACATCAGATAGAGCACTAAAGTATATCCCAAGATAATAATTCCGTACCAAAATGTCATAATGATCAATCCCTTTTGTTGCTTGAATGGTTGCAAACTAAAGGTACTTTTTATATTGGATACGATATAATTCCTTTCCAACGTTTTACTAAAAGGTGGTTGTTTGAAATTGCGTGGTCTCATCAAGCTACAAGCAACAAGACCAAGAAGAAGATTTACAAAGCAGCACATTCTTAAAGGCCAACGTTGGTTTCCAGTTACTTCAATCAATTTGTTTATGGTTAAAGAGAAAAATATGCCTCCCAAACCAGTCCCAGAGGATAATATGCCGAATGCAAAGGCTCTTCGTTTGTCAAACCAGGTAGGAAGAACCAATGTTGCTGGAATATAGACAAACAGAAACGATATTCCGATCAAAAGACCCTGGGTTAGATATAATTGCCATAACTTAGTTGCAAAAGATGCCAAAAGAAATCCACAGCATTGAAGTATTACTCCTAAATAGAAGATGGTGTATGGTCCAAGAATCTTATACAACACAACGCATACAGGGGCAAGAGATTGAGCTATAAGGATTACCATGCCACCAATAATAGCAAAGTCATATTGGCTAGCACCATGGAATGTGTCATGGTCAAGATAAAATGCAAGAAACACTCCATAGCCGGCATTTGCACCCCAAGTGGTGAAAACTAAAATGCAACCACTCACCGCAACCACCCAGGCATAGCCTTCATCAAGTGGAGGTCCCTGGTCAAGGGAGTTTTCTTCTATTATGGTAGCATCAGTATCACACGGATCCAATGATGAGTCAGTAGTCAAATCGTCGACCCCTAAAGGATACTTTTCGGATGTCAGACCTCTATGATTATGGGCGTCTCGGGAACCTCGAGTAGTTTCCCGTCCGGCCAATTGAGATATCACGTCATTGTTTGCATCATAGGTACTGACGTAGTAAGGCTCTTGAGTAAAGTCGTCTTTTATTCCAGAGATTATTCTCGAGATCTCGGAAGTTCTGGATTGATTATGAACCACCCGATGGTTATCTGTTTCCGATGAAGCAAGAGAATTTATAGTGTAGGCCTCAGAAGAAACCGATTCTAAATCTCTCAAATCTTCCAAGTCGCTCATGATTAATTTAAAGATACAGAAAGAGAGTTTCGAGCGAACAAATGATCTACTTTTATTTATTCCTCGTTTTCGATGGAATTCTTGCTCATGTTTCCGATGCTTCTACGTTCAGATCTTTCTTCTGCAGAAGGAAGTTAGCGCTGAAAAATATGCGGCTGGATTTCCCATTCAGGGCCGCCTTGATGAGTCAATGCACAGAACTAGGTCCAGGGGCGGGGAGGAGCTCGTATTCGGGGGCTAAGGGTTGGTGATGAGTAACAAATAGAACAATCTAGAAACTAAATGTAATGGAGATTAGTTGGTGATCTATATGTCGACGAGTAGTAAAATAACTGAGGAGTAACGAGTACATTATCATCATAGATGTTCCATAAAAATGTCGCTTAATTGGAATTATTCAAACAGTTTCCAACAGGAGCGGTTGATGAGGGCAACAGAGAAGTCCGAAAACAACCCAACGAGAGATGTTACGGGTAGAGAGCCGAACTATGAGAGAGAACCCGCATTGCATGAAATGACGTCTGAGGCGCCTTTTTGTCAGGTTATTGACTCCTAATGCCTAGCGGCTTTCACATTAACTGACCTCCTCGCATAAGATTGAAGCAACGGCTACGATGACTGAGGAAAAAGAAACTTTCAGAATCTGGCAAGAAATTCTTCCTTTCATGCGAGAGTCACGCTGCATGATCACGTGACTATGTGAACTCCAGTTAATGCGCTGATCTTGGAGAATTAAAGACCAACAATGGCAAACCAATCAACTCCAGCAGCTAGAGAGGGCACTTCTAGTCAAACGGTGACACAGGAGAACGCTGAACCGTTAGTACTTCGCATAAGGCCGAATGAGGAATTTCAAGAAAGCTCCAGCAAGAATAAACAAAAGAAAAAGAAGAAGCCTAAGGTCAGATGGACGGAGGATGTAATTGATAATGAACATATGGGCAAGAAGAAGAGTAAGATATGTTGTATTTTCCATCCCCAACGAGAGTTTGGAGAGGAAAGTTGCTCATCGGGTTCTGATCTGGACTCTGGATCAAATTCAGATTCAGATTCCGAGTGTCAAGACCATCATGGTCATCATCAATGTCGTCCTCTGAGCCCCAATGCATATGAGAAGCAACCTGATTACAGAAAACAGCAGGAGTGATGAAGAAGGAAAAATATGGAGATACGAAAATAAGAATAAAAAGAGGATAGAGGGCGGGGGTAATTAAGAGGCCGAATCTGTGATTATATGGGGTATGACTGGTAGATTAGCATAATGTATCTATACTAGCAATGAATGAAATACAACACACTGTTTTTGGTTAGGTTTGGTTGCACGTGAGGAGTAGTATGAGCTGGTTTCAGTTTATTGGAAATATAATGCAAGGAAATACTTTAGTAACATGTTGTGAGTTAATGTATAGCTGTAAATGGATTGTGTTTTTGAATTGTGATAGCATGAACAGTAAACTTCCACGAAACTCTACTTTTTTAATGGTAGATATATGAGAAGTGTTTATTTTAAAGGTTGGTCTAGTTGTGAGTTATTGATACATTGAGGTCTTCTCAATTTTTAAAGAGATATTGAAAGATGCAAATTAAGCTGCAGATGAAATTACATTACAAATATAGTGAAACTGCTACACATATATTGCATTTAGTTCTGGTAGTGATCTAATTTATAGGTACACATATATATACAATTGCATATCTGTTTATAGGTATACATACATCTATGTGCGTGTACGTATATCCTTAAATTGATGTAATTGTTGGAGCTAATTGATGTATAAAAAGTTAGAATTGAATTAATGCAAGGATAGATCTATAATAACCATCGGACAAGTACATAAAATTGATCTCTATATAACGCATGTAATTAATCAATACATGGACTACATTTCTAGCTGATTGATGTATATAATACTTCTAGTCCTGATGTGAATTTGTATTACATTTACATCTAATTGATGACCCATACTACACTCTTCACCCTTCTTCATCTGATATCACGTCAGCGGGCTCAAAAAATATCGCCACACCTACAATCAACAGAGCCTCTCATCTCCGATCAACTTCTTAATAATCTTAAAACATCTGGTTTAATCCTGCTTCATCTTACTCCATCTTACTCCATTCCTCTCCTCACTTATGCTCTACTAGTCAACTAATCTCGTATCTTAGTTCATCTATTCTCCATGCTATTCTATCTATGCTATCAATCCTCCGGATTGGTCACCTTCAATCGCCTCGAGTAATCAACTTCATCTCCTAATGTGTTTTTCGACTCGTTAAGCTCTAGGAACAGCTTGGGATCAAGCCTATGATCAAACTCTGCTATCGGCCCCATCAATTCGCCGTCTCCAAACGAATTAGATGCCAGATGCCCGTTTTCTCCTCCGGTTAGTCCGGAATTATTGTATATTGGAGCTGCTCCGGCTGCTGCAATGCTACCTGACTTCAGAAGAAGCTTCTTTTTCAGCAGATTTCGTCCGATTCCTTGTGCAGCCGCCGGCGATTGAGTAAAGAATGACTTGAGCGTCTTATGGGAGCTATCTCTGGTCAAAGTACCCAGCCGGCCTCCTCCGCCAGTAGCTTCTGTTGCTCCAAGAGTCCCAACCCCGACAGCAGCGCCAGAATACCGGTTCTTTTCAGGGTACAGAAGTTCATCTGACAGATATTCGGCTTCTTCATCAGAGTGGTGTCCATGATGTCCTCCGTAGCCACAGCATCCAACACAACAGAAGCAGTAGAGGAATGCAAGCAAAAGGGCCAAGACAACTACTCCAACAGCGGTGAACGTGCCCGCTACTTTGCCCTTTGAATCAAAGAAGCCCTTCTTATGTATTGGAGCTGCTGTCTCTGAAACAGAGGCAACTCCGGAGCTGGTAGCACTCGGGGTTTCAGTGATGTAGGCAGTCAGAACGATTTGTGAAGTTGCCTGGCCGCTTATAGTACGATAGATTGTGGTTGCCAGAACCAGGGGGGTTGAGGTGGAGTCAGAACTCGAGCTGGGATCATCACTGGAGCTGCTAGAACTTGAGCTACTCGAGCTTGAACTACTGGGGCTTGAACTACTGGTGCTGGAGCTACTAGTGCTGGAGCTACTGGTGCTGGGGCTACTAGTGCTGGAGCTACTGGTGCTGGAGCTACTGGTGCTGGAGCTAGAACTAGAAGTTCTTGACGAAGAGGTGCTGGAACTTGAAGAGGTGCTGCTCAGTGATCTACTCAGAGAACTACTCGAAGAACTAGAGCTGCTGGCACTGCTAGAAGATGTCGTCGAAGAGCTCGAATCTACCGTCAGATAGCTACCACCTATAATAAGATAAGCAAAGTAGCCCAGACCAGCACAATAGTCGGTAGGAAACCCTGGACATGAAGTTTGACAGTCTGAGAGACTAGTCTGACTCTCAGGAATCAGATTGGAACACCAGCAGTTGAAACCTTGTAAGACTGCCACACTGTAACCACTACAGGTCTCTTGACAATAACCATTTGACATAAACTGATAATAGACACTCTTTGAGCTAGCAGCAGTGTTGGATGTGGCACAGTAAGAGATCAGGAGGGCCTGGGCGAAGGGTACAAACGACCAGACCATCATAAGAAGCAGCAAGAGCACAACCCGAGCCATTATTGGGGTAATTATTTGGGGTGGTGAAAAAATTGAATGGAAGGGGCGCCAAGGGTCGAGGGGGTGGGAGGGGTATAAAAGGGATTAACGTAGGATTTTGAGGGCAGAAATTGATTCCTACGAGGGCTCGGTTATGTTTTGGAAGTACTAGGGAACTCACACGTCCTTTAATATCGGCCCTAAGCACCAAAATCCACTGAGTTAGGGAAGTTCTAGAAGTTGGTAAGAGATGAGAATTTCTCGAATGGTTTAATATTTTTATGAAAGTGCTGCTCGGTGTCCGGATATGAGGGGTCTTCTATTAATAGCGGGCTGTTGTTGATGTTTGACCGTTGGAAGGGGCGATGAGGCGAGCGAGGGAAGGACTATAGCGGGTGTAGGGCCGTTACTGAGTGGTATTGTGATGTTGATACAGCGGGTCTACATGGTAACGGCTACTTCTCAAACTTTTCTACTGGCTATCTCAAACCTCTTGTTCGGCCCTGTACCACCCTCGTGCTCTGATCCAATCGCTCCGATTCTTTGTCCCGATTGAGCATGTTGTCAGCGCAATGATCTCATCAGCGGCTCTCTCAGGAGTGCAGATTGCAAAACTTGATGCACCGAAATTGATTTCCGCCGCAGCCGGCGGGATCACCTGCTTCTTAGCGTCTTGCAATAGGACTCACGAATCAATGGATTGACTGTTGGCTCGCAGGTCAAATCTTCCATTGTTCTTCTAACCCCATTTTTGCTTCTTCTATTCATTTATGTGGCTTGCAAACTCCTTTTTTTTTGTCTTCTTCCTTTGGATTCTTTTGACTTCTCCGGTTTTTTTGTTGTTGGTCCTCAATTGCCCGTTTGTCACCGCCTACTGCATATAGTCTCATCGTAGGCTTCCATGTGCTTCAGTGGATTTCTGGTTGAGGTAATGGCAAAATAGCCCGATCCATTTGGTCTACCGGCCAAGCCTGGATAATTTCGGGTTCTCGGCCAGCCTGCTGGAGCAGATTCCCCTAAGAACCTCCTCATGTTTTCCTCTTATCTCCTAACGCCTGTCACCTGATAGGGAGGGTAGTCCTACTACTAAGCCGCGCCGCTGCTGCATCAACAAAGCTCATAATTCCCTTTTTTGGCATCACCGACGAGTTACCACTAGCTCCTCTTTAGCAAGGTTTTGCCAATTTGCTGCCAATATTCCTACAGTAATTAGTTATAACAAACTACTTCCAAGTATGTGCTGCCTACGATAAAAACTGTTAATATACGCTTGAAGTAATTTCTGCACCTGTAGTGTAATTTGAACTCTTTTCTCTTTTTGTCCCTCAGATATAAACTTACACTTTTAACTTGCTTGCTACAATCCCTCTGTTTGCTGAATTTCCTATTTTGTTATCTTCTATCTAATACACTTCAAACGGACAGGTTCAAACATCATATCACGGTTGTACTTTCCCCTTTTTCGCCATTACCTGTTCCTACTTCTCGTTTCAGCACCGCAATATCCCTGTGCACAACCAAAACTTTACCTTAACTGGCAATATGTGCCGTGAGGAGCCCTTATAAACTTACAGGGCTCCAGGCCACACTCGGAACCATTTACTTTCGTACAATCATCACATGAGCTATAACCGAAGAATTTGTGCATCAAAAAGGATCGATCTATTCTGGTGATTTTCTGACCACCCTCCACTGCTACTCCGATTACCACCTCTCATATCAGGAAATACCCCCTCTGCCTTTCGCTTACAATAACGATGGAGTTAGTTATGGATTTTTCTTTCCACAATCTACGAGTTGAAATTCTTTTCATCCACGTAAGAAGATTGGACCTCCATCTATGGTTTTCTAGATTGTAAGAACCGCTACGTAGGGATGAATATAACGATATTCTAGACCTTTATCTTCACAACTCTATTGTAAATTAAGCTCCGCTTTGGCCGTTCGACTTTATTGATGTTGTCACATCCCAAAACGTCAATCCTGCAACCGTTTCGGGAAGATAGAAGATCTTAAACTTAGGCTTCTCGTATATTTCCTGCATGCATCCCAACTCCGCATGAATTGCAACCCACTTAGGTTGAAGTGAGTCGGAGACAGGCAATGTGGGGCGGAAAGCAGCCTATTTCATGCTACTGAGCTCGTTAAACCCCTGTAGTAAAGTGTTTCACTTCTATGAATTTTCGTAATTGTGGAGAGATATTCGGTTGATTTTGGTCATACTAGCCGATTCATGCGGGCACGCTTTGTCCTTAAGCTATTGTTCATGTGCTATTTTTTTTCAATTTCTTTACACAATAAGTTACATTATGTGACAGATTGTAGTTGGGATTTGCTGCGGCAAGTTGATCCAAAGGAAAGGTCAATATAGTTTTAAGGCAGTTGATACTTTCAACCCCCAATTTAATTCCTAACATGAACTGATTCCCAGTCAGAAATACGGCTTAACATTTGTTTGTTCTCTCTACGTAAAAGGAGTATCTTATGTGTATTGTATAACTATTAAACTATTATCCCTCATTCATTGTTCTCTTCTTTCATATTTACAAGTATTCCTCTTGAATGCAATCTTTGCAAACTATATTTGTTATTTCCCGTGTTTATTCTGTCCAATCTGGCTCGGATCGTGCTCGAATTAGCTCGATTCTTATGGACATTCACATATCTTAAAGAGTGCAATTTTGCATCGCTTGATAGATGAGAGTCTTCTTGTCCATTTTCAATCCATCCAAGTGACCTTTTCGCTTCTACCAGAATTGACAAATTCAAGAAATCGTCGATTGAGTTTGCAAACAACAGTTGCAATTTCTGCCATGAAAACAATTCAGTTGATGTCAATGGATTTCTGATTAAGTTTACAGCATTCAGAGGTTCGACATCCAGAGATTCGATGTCTTTTAGCTTGGTATTTAAGTCTTTTCTCTTACCCCATCTGTGTCCTTTAGAGTAAAGATATCGACCTTCGAGCTCATTTATTGCATTCCCAACTAATCTTCTAAGTATCTTGAAATTTTCTGGTGGGCCCTCGGAAAGTTCTTTACCACCATGGATAGTTGTTTCGTTCCTTTCAGTTGGAAGATTAAAAACATCAACACATTCGGTATGAATGAGTCCACGAGCAATGAATACAAGCTTATCGAGTGAATAATTTGCCGAATCTAGATTGAGTCCGATCAAGAAATACTTAAACATTTCTGGGGTTGCTTTTATGTGGGGGTACCATTGTTTCATGGCCACAAAAGTATTCATCATAAGCAGGGTACTCTCTTTTTCAAGGTAGTAATTTTGGACCACAATTTGTCCATCTTTTAAAGGTTTATATCGACCAACCGTCGAGAAATATTTCATCAAGTAGGTAAAAGTATACTCGTCTACGACCCTACCTTCATTCCCAGTATTTGAACCATTGAAGACCAGAGTTAACACCTGAACCAACTCTTCCTTACTACCACAGTTATCTAATTGATGACGGAAAACCAAATTAGAAATTTGTGAATCTTTCCGCCAATTGGATATCTTAAAGTCACATTCAATAAACTCTATCAATTCGTCAGAAATCGTAGTAGTTTTCATAAAATCTTGCAATATACGCATCACTAGACCCTTAGAAAGAGGCAAATTCGTTGAATTCATCTTTTCAATGAACACTTCCTTAAGAAAGATGTTGTTTATCAGATCATACACCCTTGCCCAAGTGGTCAAATTGATATCTAATCCTAAATCTCGCAGTAAAATCAAGTACTTGTATACAATGGAGTAAGTATTTGTCAAGGAACGAATATGAGCGTGAGTTTGACATAATTTAAGCAAGGTATTGATGGTGTCTATATTGGGAGAATGACCATCCTTGGTCATTACAAGTAAAAGCTCTCTGGCAAAAGAAGACTGGTTTTTATCGTAGCCAAAGAACTTTATGAGATAGTTATATGTATGTACTGACCGGTAGGGCTTATATTGGGTGTTCTTCAAGTTATGGGTATGCAATAAGATGTCAGTAACAAGTCCATTTTCAAGAGAGTCAGAGTTTTTGTAGAGAAAATGCAGATGAGTTAAATAATAGATGTATCTTTGGAAGGCCAATGGGGTGAGATTGGCCGGGATGGGTGGAACCTCATGGAAATGGTATCTTGGAGTGGATGTGGGGAATATATTACGGTTTTTGGCTTCATTTTGGGCCATTAGTACATGTTCTACATACGTTGCAGTTGCCGTGTGATCGATTTTGAGGTCTTTCGGGGTTATCTCGAGCAAAAGATCCATCATACGTTGGAATCTGATCTTATCGTCTAAGAAATTACTTAAAGAAAGAGCCTTGTCATCGATTTTACTCATTTTCCAATTCTTTTGAGCAGTTTGACTTTGATATGGTGGCCTGGAATCGGTGAAAGTTTTCAAGTTATTAAGTTCTAAGGGCTCAAGGAATTCACGGTAGGAGTTTCTTCGGTAGTCTTTGGTTATAATGGAAGCAGCTTTCCCTGATAATTCATCGTTGGAAATCAGTTTATAGTTAAATTCTGGGGAAATCGATGGAGGAGAAGAGATTGAATACTTTGTAGGGCTTTGGGTGGTTTCGTTTTCTTTTAAAGAGGGTTCGAGGTCTGGGATTTGTTTTCGAGCAGATTTCTGCCTTCGATAGGGGTCCACCAGCCTTACGGATCGACTGATACGGATCAAGGCGTCCTTTATGGCCGAACTCATGCCTTTTTGTAGGCTGGTGGTGGGTGTAGAGGTGGATGAATAAAAATTATGTGGGAAGAAGGAAAATATAATTGGAAAAAAAGCCACTTGGAAATGGGAGGAATTGTGGGAGGAAGAAGTGTGAAAGGTTACACAAAATAGAAAGATGAGCAATACTGATAAAGTAGAAGGAATATAGAGGACGTAGAGAAGCAGAAAGAGAAGCGGGGAAAGGTTTAGAATAAACTAGCGAGCTATTGTTCGAATTGTTTGAAACATTCCGGAGTTTTCTGGATATCTTGTAGTTTTAGTGTATACTGATACTAATACGTTACCTCTTCTTGAACCCCAGTTGTTAATTTTTACATGGCCATGTTGCAGACAAATTTTGCATTTCCCTTTCAAATTATGTACATCAATATTACAATGAATGTAAATATCTAAAGGAGGGGAATTGGCTGGATAGTTTAGATGAAGAAGAATCCAACCGCAAAATAAAACCAAAGAAACATCAATCGAATGTCAATCACTTATCTAGCGCCGTCTATCCTACCTCTTCCTTACCGCTTCTCTATCACGCTTGAAGCTTTTTTTGTGAAAAATATCCCTCTCTAACTGCATCATGCTCCTGCATACAACACCCTCTCATCGTCAAATTTCGCTGACAAAGAAGCTACTACTCTTTTCAACACTAAGATGTCTTCACCACAGAGAGAAGGATTCGCTGCACCAGCCTCGATCTCCCATGCTGCTCATGGACATGTGACCAACAAGTCTCTTGGTGTCAAATACAACTGTGCCCAGTGTGCCAGCAGTTTTTCTCTTGGAAAAGGTGATGCCATCAGATGTAAAGAATGTGGGCATCGGGTGATTTATAAGGCCAGGACCCGCCGGATGGTACAGTTTGAGGCCCGTTAAAGAGGTGAAGAGAAGAGAAGAGAAATAGACAAGAAGAGATTAGAAGAGAAAAATAATAAGAGATGAGAAAAAGAAGAAGCGATATTGATTGATAGTATGGAAGAGACGCTATCAATGGAGGGGATAGTTTCCTAAGCATAGAATGTACGATACAAAGAAGTGGTGTAGAAGTAGAGATAATATGGTAAAGAGAAGAAACGTAGGAAGAGAAACAGAGGAAGAGAAGCAGAGGAAAAGAAAGATTTAGAAAGATATAGCAAAGAGACTTTGGCAGTCATGATCTACTACTCGTTTGCAGTAGTCTCAATAGCCTCTGACCCACTCTCTTCCAGTAGTTTCTATCTACTACATAGTTTCTGATTCTAAATAGTTTCTTAGTCTAAATGGCCTCTTCTCCCTTCTCTCCCTCCTCTCCTACTCTCCTCCTCTCCTCCTCTTCTCCTCTTCTCTTCTACAGTCTCTTACTAATATTATTATACTTATACAATTATCAGCGAGGTGCCTCGCAGGCCCAGTTTACTCCAAAGACCTAATAAACCTAGTGAAGATCTAAATAAAACGAACAAGTAAGGATCTGAAAGTCTTAATAACCCAAGAGCCTCTTCATCTACTTGAAAATCTTCTTGACCTTAGTCCAAAATCCGCCCTTCTTCTTCTCCTTCTCTTCCTTGACGGCTGCAGTGGCCTTGGCCACGTCCTTCTTGGCTAAAGCGGCTGCTCCTTTAGCAGCCTTGGTGGCAGGTTGCTGCTCCTTGGCTGCTTGTGCTTGCAACTTCTTAGCTTCACTTTCAGTAGGTCTGATCTCTTCCAAAACAACATCCTTACCTTCCTGAGCAGCAATGATCTCCTCTGGGTTCTTGACCCCCTTGGTAATGATGATCTCTTCATCTTCAGCGGCCTTGGTGGCTCCTGATTCACTGGTTCCGGCAAGTGGCTCAGTGTGAGCAATGACTGGCTCATCAGACGCAGCAGTTGGGACAACCGGTTCTCCAGAGGTCTCTAACGGAGCAACTGGTTCAGTGACGGAAGCAGAAACTGGTTCTTCCACTGCTGGGGTGGCACCAGTAACAACTGGAGCGGCCGAAGCTGCTTCTGGAACAGCAGTGACCTCCTTCTCTTCAGCAGTAGCATCAATAGTTGGCTCTGGGTGTTGGGCCTTTGGATCTAAGGTGTGGTGAGCTTCAGCGCCTGTGGATTGATCGATTTCTGAAGCAGCTACAGCTCCACCGACTGGAACAGCGGTGGTAGCAGCAGCAGTGGTAGCTTTTGGAGTCGAAACAGGGGCAGATTCAATAAAAGAGGCATCAGTGGCGACACTTTCAATTCCAGATGACTCTGGTACGACTTCCTTGGCCACATTTGGTTCAGGAATGTCGGAAACGTCGGCCTTGGCCTCAGCAGGGAGAGAGGCATCAACAGTAGGAGCAGGAGTCTCAACGGATTCACCGGCACCGGAACCGGCACCAGCAGCAGCAGCACCTCCGGCAATTGCAGTACTTGCAGCAGCTACAGCAGCAGGAGTAGCAACAGCCTTTTCCGGTTCTGGAGTGGCACCAGCGGAGACATCATCAGAAGACAGAGCACCGTTCTTTTGTTGCTTCTTCTTGGCCTTATACTTGCTCTTCTTGACCTTTTTCTTTTGCTTCTTCTTTTCTTCGGCAGAAATTGCAGGAGCGACGTCTCCACCTTCACCGTTCAAAGACTTGGGGTCAACAGTGGAGACCTCTTTGAAGGCAGCAATGGCTTCTGGGTTCTTTGGGATTACTACCCCTGGTTCTCCGGCTATAGTTGGGTGAGATGGTTCCTCTTTTGGCAAAACGGTGGTTTTAAGGTCCTTAGAACCAGAAGAAGCAGCAACGCCAGCAGCAACGGCACCAGCAGCAGCAGCACCAGTGGCAGCATTAAGGGCCAAACCAGATTCTGGGATGGGTACAGACTTGGAAGAGGCCAGAACTAGTTCAGATTGGTCAACAACGTTATTTTCATTACCACTTTCATCGTTAGCCTTCTTCTGAGAGTCAGAGACAAGCCATTCTCCGTCTACAATATACTTGTAGTAGATTTTGGAGTCAGATTTTGGCAATGGAACAGTAATCTCAAAAGATCCGTCCGCTTGTTTGACAAGAGGAAGAGATTTGGACCAGGAATCAAAAGTTCCGGTTATAATGACTTCTTTGGGACCAGCAGGCCTGGAGTTAGTAAGGGAAAGGAGGGGTATGGGGAAGGATAATAAGGATTAAGCTGGCAAAAAACGGCAAAACTGATCAGAGCTTCTCAGAAACTGATCAGAGGTAGCAAAAACCGACAACTGAAAGTCACAGGTTTTTTAATAGATCAGATTTGTGGCAAATTCGAACAGGTTTCATCAACTTCCCATCGATTTTCATGGATTTCCATTAAATTTTCATCGATTTTGCTTTGAATTCATTGAGTTCTTAACATTCCGACGGGTTTCCCTTCCACAATAACATGATATAATCTTATCAGAAAGCTTTCTATAGTATTACCCTAGTTATAAATGTAGTTTTAGGCATTATGACATGTTGGACCCACCCGAAATTCTCCACCAAAAATTGCAAAATTTTGCGGAGAAAGGGACCAAAAAAAAGACGAAGACGAAGATAAAAGGGCTAAACCATGATCGATTATGGGGGTAAATAGGGAAATAGAATGTCAATGGGTGTTGAGAGAATGTCATAGAGTGATAAACCCACTTATAACATCATATACCACCCCTTTTTGGCCCCCCATTGGCCCCTTTTTAGCCCCATATATGACCTTGAATTGGGCTGTGGTGGCGTTAACCATTTCTTCAAGGAATAAGAACCAACGGGAGAAATTTTACCGTCAAAGTGGTGTCGTTGAAAGTCGAGAAAAGCTTCAAGTTGTAAATCCATATAGACAGCAATGGTCCATTGACCATCCACGAGTGAATACATACCATTTGAAAGTGTAAAAAGACATGTTCGACCAATTATTTCGATTAACGGGCTCTATTAAAGAGTAAAAGTTCTCAGCTTGCTGTTCGTGACAGGGGAAGTCACACAAAGCTGGCTGGGGGGTTTTTTTTTCGCAGTCATTATGGCCTAATTGGGACGACGTGGCTGAAGTGGGCAAGAATTGGCTAAAGAGGGTAAGAAGTGGCTGAAGTGGGTAACGATATCGAGATGATGAGGTGATGTATGAGATGATTGGGCGTAGAGGGTAGAGGGTGGAGTTGCTGGTGAGACGGAGAAGGGAGACATAAGATGAAATTGGGTGGATTTCCGTGGATTTTAGTCGATTCCCACGATACGTTTAGTGCCGAAACTACTTTAGAACTACTTCAGGTCTGCTGTTCTCGAATTCGAAGTGCAAGAATGTAACTCTAATTGCTCTTCCTTTTCTCTACTCATGTTGTATTTCGATCGATATGATATTCTACCATGTTGGATCTCCTATAATTTTCTATTTTCTTATACTTTCTTACTATTTTAGAAGTAAAAAGAGTCTTGCAGATATACCGCTCCATACTATCGCTTTTCTTAACTCTCGTCACCTCTACTCCCATCACCTCTCCTCTCTTCATCTCTCCTCTTTTTATCTCCTCCGAGATTCCTCCACTGGTTGACCGAATAGGGAAGATTAGTATCCCAAGACCCAGCAGAATTATATGCCGGCCTCGTCTTGGGCGGTGTCTTAATCAGGAAGGAGGGTTGCCTGATACGGCACAGCCGGCTGCTGGCTGGATGGAGTTACTTGACGAGATGGAATACGATTGGACAACGTAGACTATGGTATTAGACTTCGTTAGACTTCGCTAGACTTCTTTTGATCACAGACAACCATTATGTTAGATTATCAATATGTGTCCTGCCGAAATGGTGGTTTGGTGGTGCTAGTGTGTTAATGTATGGGCCCTCTCTTCGGAGTTATCACTTCCATGCATGATGATAAAGAATACGCCTTTGGTGGCTGCATGAGTTTTGGGCTAGAAACTACGTCATATGGACCACAAATGATCCGCTTTGCTCTGGTAGTCGATAATCAACATCTTCATCATCTATATCTCTAAATTCACCCAATTTGGTGTCTTACCTAATTCATCATTCTTTTCAAGATTTCTTTGACCGTCCCTTCTCCACATCCACTATATCAATTGTAACAATTGCAACCAACCATTGCATTCACCACCCTACTTACTTCCATTACATTCACCACATCTTAGTACCCAATTAATCTACGCACCTACTAAATTTCTCGTTCTTCTACCTTCTACATAATTTAATGTCCAGAATTTTAAATGCCTTGTATACTGAATGTCTTGATATTTAATCACTCCAAACCCATCATCTTTGGCCCAGACTCTCCTCTTTATTTTGACCCCTCCCACACTTCCAGAACAATATGTTCATCACCATTTCATCATATCTTTGTGTTCGTATCATCATCATTCAATCTGTTTGTTATCACATTCATGTTATCGCGGTATACTTCTTCAACTTCGTATCTCTTAGAAACTCAAGAGAACTGGCAAAAAGCATAACCCATGTACTGCAGCAATCACTACAAGAGACGCCCACATTCGGAAATAATACACTTCGAAGATCTTAGATCTAGCAAAAGCTAAAACAGCGACTCCAATCAATTTCGTAAATGTAATCCCTCCTAATACAGATCCTCCTACTCCCTCTAGAGCCCGCGTTGACCTCTCAACTTTAGAACCCTTAGAAGCAGCAAAAGCTCGTGAAATGTGTATCGTAAACTCAACTGCTATACCCACACTTATTACCAAATTTACAAGCGATACAGCATTAAGCGAAACCCCCCAAAAAACCATAACTCCAAGCATATCTACAATGACCATTCCCACCGTAATAACAACCTTCAAGGCATTTTCAAAGGACGATAAAAGCAATCCAGAAAGTAAAAAGATTACCAACATCGCCATACCTAAGAGTCCCACTGTGAGCTGACGGAGTCCAACATACTGGACAAAAAAGACGTAGAAGGGCAGATAGGCAAATATCTCCAAATTAGTGGCCTCTTGAAGCTCTTGAACTATCCGTTTCAGATTTCTATAGGCAACAATAAAGTCCTGTTGAGACCTCATGGGTGTATGGCTGGTACGGAAGTTACTAGCTACAATATTACCATTTGATGTTTGCGACACACTTGATGAATAAGGTGCTCTTCCTCCCAAAGGACACACATCGCTGGGTTGACGGATCCAGTCCTCGAAATAGAACATGAAGTCATTACCTTGAGGGAACCCATCCATGGAAGAGTCATAAGGAGGAAGAGAATCAGCAAAACAGGCCTGACATTGACGGTCCGGAGCATAAGGAGTACAGAACTCGGGTTGTTTCAGTCCCAAGGTGGTCTTTTTGAATCGACAACATTGATCAAGTGCTGGATCCAACCAGGTCAAGAAGTCATCGAGCCAGGATGAAACTGGCTCAGCAATGGTAGAGACATTGGATCGTTTGAATTCCTGGGTCAACAAGTTATTAAGTGACTGTTCATTGCAGGCAGAAAACTTACCACAGATACTTTGTTGAGTCTTACGATTTGTTACGTCGGCATCCTTGACCACAAAATAAACCGGAGGACCAACATTCAAATACTGATAAACTGCTGAAAAGTACAGTACCAAATATGAATCAGTAGGAAGAGCAAGTCTTTGGTCAAGCCCAAACTCAATATAAGGTATAGCACTTAAACACACAAGGAATATAACACCAAACAATCCCAAAATTTTACGCCGACGGGCAAGAACTACAGGGGCTAGCTTTTGGGAAACCCATTTAGCAAGAATAGATCGTAAACTAGACGACAGGACAGATTCAAGAGCTATGGTTCCTACATGAATCCAAGACAATCCATCCATATATCCCAGTTCCATTCTTGTTTGATCTAGAGAAAGAAGGGCCACGAAAGCAGTCATTTGAAGACTAAAGTTAACAAACACCGCTACTGCCAGATAAATCGCAAAGTTACGAACGGCAGGCATTTCAACCAAAGCTGCTAGCAGGAACATAGCAAGTTGAAGAGCGGCACTGGAGAAGCATGAAGGGCCTATACGTTTCACAGCATTAGAGATCCGATCTGGGACCGGATCAAGGGCCATTTCTGATCCATCAGCGGAAAGACGAGACAATTCTTCAGTAAGGAGAAATACGTTATCAATACCTACCGCTAATATGAGGAATGGGATTACTTCAGCAACGATAAGAGTTGAACGAACCCCCAAATAAGAGCATATTCCAGCAGAAGTGACAACTGAAACAAGAATAAGAGCAATACTACCCAAACCAAGCAGGAACCGGGTAGTGACAAAGGCTCTGGAGCCCAGGAAAAACAGAGGAATTCGTCCAGAGAGGGCCACCAGGGCATAAATGAACATGAACGTGTAAGATAGAGCCACTACCGCCACATCAGCAGTAGCAGATCGGCCCAATTCCTCTTCAAGGGAGCTTTCAGTGCTGTAGTCTATTTGGAGACCATAATGAGCAGCTTCTGGTTGAAGTCGTTGAATCCAACCTCTAAGGTTTTGTTCATATTGAAGAGCCAATGCCGTTGCCTTTGGATCCGATGAGTTACTGTTAAATAAAAGGGTCACCACGAAGGCTTTAGAGTCTACAGGGGAAGAAAGATTGGAAAACAACACCGCTGGCTTCAAAGGTTGTTGAAAGACGGGCAAACAATTGACTGGAGATGTGGTACATTGCAGTAACTTTCCTCTCCAAGTCTCTGGACCAAGCTGACTGATATCTCCTTCAAAGTATTGTGTGAAAGATTCTATAATACAAGCATCTCCTAACGGTTTGAAACATACATCTTCAAGTCTGACAGAGCCTAGAGTGGTCAATTCGGCTTCTCGGGCGAACCACCATTGTACTGATTCCCACAGAAGGGCTGGCAGACTTGAATTGCTAGAGATAATGAGTTGTTGGACTCTATAGAACTCACCAAAGGCCTGTTCGTAATAGTTTTTATCAAGCAAAGCTTGTTCCTGTGGTGAAACCCAAAGCTTCACTGGGTTTGTTTCGAGTTCAAGCTTCCAGAGACCACTACAAAGGATCAAAATAGCTATTGAACTGATAAGAAGGGTTTTAAAGGGAGATTTGGCACATTTCAAGGCCAAAGAGGATAATATATGGTCTATAGAGAAGGCTGAACGATGGCCATATGACTCGGTGGTACTAGAAGATACCCATTGTGAAGATTCAGGACTTTGGATCGACGAATCAGGACGTTGGGTTGATGAATCTGATGGTGTCGATCCTCTAGATGGAGATTTGGGTCCATTTTGACCATCAAACAGAGTTTGCAACGATTCAGGGGAGTCATTAGCATCAATGCTTTCGTCATTGGCATCAGTTTGATGGTCCGAGGAATCAAAATCGCCCAATTTGGCCAATTTGCCACCCTTCCAGAACTTCCATAGGTGGAAAAGACCCCCTATGACCACCAAAAGAGCCAAAGCCAACCATAAGCCGCCAGTGAAGCATGCTACACCACCTAGACGGCATCTCTGACCACCATAACCATCGAAATAGGAGAGAGTAGGACACAGCAGATCACAATCAGAACAAGCACATCGATAGTCTGGGTCAGAACATGGCCTCATGTCACCGGTTCTGGAGGTATACCCATCTTTGACACCCTCTTCATCGTACTTGAAGTTGATTTGGAACGGCAGACCTCCTAAAAGAGGCTTTTCATCCCCTAAAAACTTCAAAAACTGCTGGTATGAAGTGGCTGACCCTCCTAAAAGGTCCATCGCAAACCCATTGGTGGCCAGAAACTTCACTCCTTTGCACAGATCAAAGAACTGCTTAGCATAGCTACTATTAACATACTGCGACACCTCTGTAACTACTTCTAACCCACTATCAATACCAATCGCCGTCTTCGTCACCTCCAAAAAGGTTGCCAGGTTAGCCAGACACAGAAACTCACAAAAAAAGCGATAGAAGTTCTTCTTACAAGCTGGACACGATGCTATTAACGGGTCAACTCGTTTCAAACTCGCCTGTAACGTCTCCACCTGTTCTGAAGAGCAACATACCTTGTCTATTGGAAAGTCATCCCCACATATTTCAAGGAGTAAACTGGCAGTTTCTGGGGCTGGAATGACCTCTGAAGTGATGTTTGCACATGGGAGACTGGCTCCAAACATAGACCGACGGCCACACGTTCCATATAGAGCACATTGGGCCACACAAAGCCCAATAAGTGCCAATATGGGGGCTATTAGTTTAAGGCCATACATTGGTTGCTGGGTTGGATAAACGTCACGTGCGGATAAAGAAGATGATATGATAAAAAAGATAAAGATTAGGGGGTTTTAGATACTTTTATCACGTGACATACACCACGTGAAAAAATAATTTTCTTGATAATTGTCAAATCTAAATGTATTCACGTGATGAGTATATAAGTTTCAATCTATGCTTATTGGAATATCAGGTACCCTTGGAGCTGGGAAGACAGAAGTGGCCAAGTTCTTGACATTCCAAGGATTTGAAGTTTTATCAACTGTAGGCTCAGTGGCTGCAACTGAATCAAGCGATCTGTTACCACCTCTGCCGGTACCACCCTTCACTAATCCCGAAGACTTTGTTGAATATGTCACCGTCAATTGGAAATCTAATTACGTGATCTCCGACTTATCGGATATAAAATTACTTCGATTACTTCAAAAAAAGCCATTTTTCTTACATGTGTCCGTTGATGCACCATTACAAATTAGACATTATCGGCTGAGACCTAAACTATCACTTGAAGAGTTTGTTAAAGAAGATGACGCGTTACAATTTGCTGCTGAAAGTCGGCTCATTGAAATAAATAACGAAGCCCAAGTAAAAATCATCAATACCTCCAATTCCGTTCGAGAACTATATGTCAAGCTTACTGAGCTCAATTTACTTGATGGATCCCGACTCAGGCCAACTTGGGATCTGTATTTCATGCGTTTAGCAGATTTGGCAGCATTAAGATCAAATTGCATGAAGAGAAGAGTTGGATGCGTTATCGTGCGTGATAAGAGAGTGATTGCCACTGGATATAATGGTACTGCCAGAAATTTACGAAATTGTAATGAAGGTGGATGTCCAAGATGCAACCATGGCCAAGGATCTGGTGCTGCACTTAATACATGTCTTTGTTTACATGCAGAAGAAAATGCATTACTTGAAGCAGGAAGAGATCGTATATATGCATCGGCAGAATCAAGGGGAGTGTTGTACTGTAATACATGTCCTTGTTTGACCTGTTCCATTAAAATCGTTCAAAGCGGCATCAAGGAAGTGGTGTATGCCCATAGTTATTATATGGATGAATTGGCTCATAAAGTGATGAGTGAAGCAGGAATTGAGCTTCGACAATTTACCCCACCACCGGAGGGGGTGTTCATTTGAATGTTAGATTAATTAGATAATAAAGATACATTGCATTTAACCCTTCTTATTAATAATTAGCTACCTTAAATATTATTTTACCACTTTCACATTACATATTAATTGTATAAACTTTATTTTTAGATCTGCTTGTATTGATATGGACCAGGCTTTTGCTCAGCATCAAATTCAATGGTAGCATCTTCAATGATCTTCCCATCGTAAGCAATAGTAGCCTTGACATGATCACCTGGATTAATAGTACCAACACCCTTTGGGGTCCCAGTCAAAATTAAATCACCTTTTTCTAATGTCATTATAGCCGACATGTGTGATAAAATCCGATGAATCGGGAAAATCATTAAATTGGTTAAATCATCCTGACGAGTTTCTCCATTGACAGTTAAATTCAATTGGACATTATAAGGGTCTGGGATTTTTTCCTTTGGAATATAGTTTGAAAGAGGAAGGAAGGTATCGAAACCTTTACCAATGGACCATGGAAGACCCTTCTTTTTGGCTTCATCTTGGACATTACGAGCAGTCATATCAATGGAGAGAGCATAACCGTCAATACATTCAAGGGCTTCCTCAGCAGAAAAATCAGTTGGAAGATCCTTTAAGTCCCGGTTTAATACAAATGCCAATTCTACTTCATGATGAACCACCACTCCACGAGGGACCAAAAAAGGTCCACTATTGGGCTTCAAAATAGAAGAAGAGGGTTTCAAGAAGAAGAATGGCTGTTGAGGTGCGACATTGTTAAGTTCTTTGATATGAGCTGCATAGTTACGGCCAATGCAAAGAATCTTTCTTGCGTTATCAATATATTTCAACGACATGATCGGGGTATGGAAAAATTGTTAAATCAATTCAGTCACCGATTTATGGCTCCGAAAAAGTGGGGGAAGGAAAGTCACGTGATCTGAGGCTACCTGATCATAAGCGTAAGACGATGGTTTAAAATAGTAGAAGAACAGATTCAAGCTGGTATAATAGTACAATATTGATAAAATGTATGTAAATAAACTTCGGAATGTAAAAAAGTATGATATTTAGGTGATTTTCATGATAACTTTGATGGTTTTTTGATGATCTCTATGTCTTATTTACTCCTCTTCACTACTCAGATCATCACCACGTCGTTTCCCTACTAAGGAATGCAAACTTATTGGAGTCCGACCTTCAAAAGCTCCATATTTCCTACCTTTGACTGGGTCATCACCCTCGATTACGATTGCGGAGCCAGTGTACCCTTCATCTTCATCACTTTCGTCGTCCAAAACCTCTTGAAGTTGATCTTCTAGATCTTTAAAGTCATCATCAGATATGTTGGTAGTAGTTGACGGTTTAGCAGAGGGTTTTGATATTGATTTGGAAGGTTTTCCATCAGATTTGGAATCACCCGGAATTGAGGTTAATATAGGGGGGGAATCTATCACCGGATTAGATTTACTTGAAGAAGTCGTATTTGAATTTGAAGGGAAACTGAATTGAGGAAATCCGGCCAGATCACCATCATCGAGATCCTCAAAATCCGACTCACTGATGATTGGAGATTCTTCTTTTGGTGGCCGTTTTGAGGCCGTTTTGGGATTTGATCCAGATTTAATTGAATTTACCCCCGATTTTAAAGGTTTCACTGACTTTGCTAATCTCGCCGGTTTAGCAGGGATCTCTATCTTTCTGGATCTACTGCCTTTAAACTCTCGTATCCCTCTTTGTGGGTCCCATTCTGCTATTTTTGCCGTCCATTTAGCCACACTCCTACTTTTATTTACCCTTAATGTATCCGATATCCGGTTCAATTGTACCGAATTCAGACCAAAACAAAGATAATACAGACCCTCGCTAGCATTTGATACTATTCCGGACCCTCGGCCAATTCCTTCAAATATAAGTGGTTGATTTTCTCGATCTAGTCCTTTAACAATCACTTCCAGATCCGTCTGATAAAGAGTTAGGGACTTTGTGAGGTCCAGATCACCGGAAACATTACCATACTTGACAGCAAGTGTATCTGGAGCATCACTAAGTAACGAACCAAGATCTAGCTCATATTCGCCGTCAGGAAGACTCATGAGATAAAGAGACCGGGGTAATAAGGTGTAGTATCTTTAATGAAGAGACCGGGGTAGTAAAATGTCGTATCTTTAATGAAGAGACCGGGGTAAGGTGAAGTTTCTTCAGTGAAGAGAACCGGGGTAAAGAATACTTTCTTTACTGAACAGAACCGGGGTAAAGTATAATTTCTTTACTAAACAGAACCGGTGTATAATTTCTATATTATTCCGAGGGGTACTACTGATATTCACGTTGAAATATCCTGCATACACCTCCTGACGCCAAATCTTCATCACTCCTGCACAATACCAATTGTCAACATCCTGCACACGACTATCCTTCACCTCGATCGATCAACCTGCAGGATCGTCACCGCTGCAGCCAACAAGAACATATTCTGGCAGACTATTGCTGGGTTTAAGAGGTCAGAAACGTATCCTTTTGCATATATAAGCATCACAATCGAATCAGCAAGGCTCATAAGCCCCTAAATAACTTTTCCAGCGCTCAAATCGCTCATTTTAACCCATTTTTTGATCGTTTAATGTCCCCCACTCCGGAAGTGATCCTTCTTACCGCTGGATCAACAGCTCTGATCTTAATGGGGTTCTTTGGCTATCGCCGATACATTCGACGAGTCCCCACCTACTTGAACCTTACTCCACGAATGTTAGGGACCGGTAGAACCCTCTATGGACGAGTAACGTCGGTTGGAGATGGAGATAATTTTCGATTCTATCATACTCCAGGTGGTCGAGCTTTAGGATGGGGATGGCTTCGATCAATACCAGAGACAAGAAGTCAACTTAAAGATCAGACTCTTATGATTCGTCTCTGTGGAGTTGATGCTCCTGAAGGAGCTCATTTCGGCAAACCAGCCCAACCCCATTCCAAAGAGTCTCTCCTTTGGCTAAGACAGTATTTAAATAACCGTAATGTGAGGATAGAACCATACCTGATTGATCAATATAGAAGGGTAGTTGCCCGGGCACAAGTATGGAAATGGACTGGCAAGAAGGACATAAGTGCCGAGATGATTCGAAATGGCATGGGAATCGTTTACGAGCTGTCAGTAGGGGCTGAATTTGGAGGCAATGAGCTGTGGTATCGTCGTCTAGAGGCTCGTGCTAAACGGTCAAAGGTTGGGGTGTGGGGACTTAAGAAGATGGAGACTCCCGGAGAGTACAAAAGACGGACCAAGAGTGAATCTTGATCATCAAAAGACAAGAAAGAATTAACCATAAGTCAATCAATCAAAGATTCATTGACCATAAGCCGTTCATGTTGGTACTGAACTTGACCAACGATGGATAAAAGTCTTGAACTGGATCAACCATACCAATACTGAACTAGTGGACGTGTTATTTGTTGACTCAATCACCGTCTGATACGAAGATAGCCTCCTACGGTACAACTAACTGCAGAATGCTTCGATTTAGGAAGATGGATATTCACGAGTGGATATCATATAAGATAGATATAGAAGATAGATAATACAATTGATAATACAGATCATATTCGATAGATGATGGTCGATGACAGACGCAGATACAGATGATCCAAATGATAGATATAGTCAATAGAGATCATAGTCGATATAAATAGATAGTAGAGATGAAGATGACAGATGACAGATGTAGATAGTAGATACAGATGGTAGTTACAGATGGTAGATACAGATAGTAGATAGTAGATATAGACAATGGAGATTTCAGTAAGATGATAGATATAGTCAATAGAGAAGATAGATATAGGCGATGTAGTCAACAGAGGTCATAAGTTAGAAATGATACACGATGGAACAGATACAGTTCATAGCTAATAAACAATAGTACCTCCTTTATCATCTTTCACCTATCGTCTTCCTACATCTTCATGCCATCATCCACTCCATCTATTCATTATCCATCTCTACTTAACCAACTCACCAACGGCTGCTGATAATTCTTCAGCATTCTCAACGGTATCAGCTTCAGCATATACTCTTACTGCATCTTCCGTACCAGACGCTCTTACGAACGACCTTCCCTGTGGATACTTCGCCACCAAGGCATCTATCTTAGCCTGAATGCCATCTGGAGAAACTAGAGTCCGTTCAGCATTGGTGGTCTTGAAAATAGTCCGGTCAGGGACAATCACCTTGATCAAACGATTAGGAAGATCAGTATAGCTCTTGTTCCATTGGTCTGGAGTCCATCCAAGGTAATTGACAATGGCCAAAACTGCCAACAAGTCAGAAATGGCATCTCCAACCGTTTGATTGATCAATTGGGTGAAATGTTGAAGAAGTCTTAGAGCCTTCTGGGCCTTCTCTCCTTCAGCTTTGAACTGATGGATTCTTTTTTCTGCCTGGCCATCAAAGATCACCGTACCGTGACCATTGGCTTCAAAATAGATCCCTACGTCGAAATTCAACGCTTCATGATGCAAATGCTTCACTCCAGTAGGTGTACAGCGTACTGGTAACTTCAACGTCTCTTCAACGTATCTGGTGGAGCTTCCATTAGCATAGGCAGTCTGAATCACTCCAATATTCAAGTCCAAGCCGGGCAAATCAACAAGTAACTCTTGAAAGAAGGCAGCCATCAAGGTCAGGATCTTGTCACCGTCTAATAATCTGAATTCACCATCTGAGTTGATATAGTACACGATCAAACGGTCAGCATCACCGTCAAACAGGGCATATAACTTGTTTTGTTTAGGATTATCAACCCCAGCTGGCAATCTCTGGTTGGTTTTGACGAAATCAGCACCACAATTCATGTTAAGAGTGTCCGGTTCATTAAAACGAGCATTAACAAACACCGGAGTGACTTCAGACGACAAGTACTGGGAGAAAAGCGTCTTAGCAATGGGTGCTCCGACTCCATTAGCAGCATCTACCGTGATATCAACTTTTGAAGCGCCGCCAGACTCCGCAAGAAAGGATCTGAAGGCCCCTGACATCTTCTGATAATATCCTTCAGCACTAGGTGTACCGAAAGAGCTATCATTCAGAGCAGTGGTCACAAAATGCAACTGTGGAGTGGTGAAAAGTCCAAAATCCTCGACTTTAGCCCCTGCAAACACCAGAGCTCCAGCAATTGAAGCGGCCAGTAATCTTGGAGACAGTTCCCTAGAGTCACGAGCTACTACAATGTGTAACTTAGCCAGGTCAAGGTTCTTGATCCCCAATTTAGAGACAAGAGCTTCCACCGTTTCAACAAGGCGTTCTGGAGTTGAATTGGCTAATTCGGTGGCATAGGACTCCCATTCCAGTGCCAACATACTTCCATCAGGATCAACTACTTTGACTCCATTATCAGCAGGGGGATTATGGGAAGCTGTGATCATTATCCCCACGGCTTTCCCACCGAAAAAGGCTGATCTGAGGGCAGCAAGGACCCCAACAGTGAAGTTACAGTAGTCAAGAAGCAGCGCAGTTGTTCTGAACCCAGCAGTTCCATAAACCATGCTAGAGGCAGGTTTGGGGAACTTATGGGCTGATTTATTGAGCTGATCTTTCCAGGACATAATACAAGGTTGATTGTAAGGTTTGCGATGAGATGTAATACAAACCAACAGTGAAAACTGGCAAACTAACGGGAAAAAGAAGCTTGAAGGGTGGGGGTTGTTGATGTTGATAGGAACGAAAATTAATTTGGCTATACACGAAACATCAGGAATAGGAAAGAATGGGAGAGGAGAGTTAACACAGGGAACGGAATGTAGTAAAGTAGGGAAGAGCTAAAAACGAGGGAAAGCAGCATAGAGACTTTCTTCTGGTTGGTTGCAGTACCAATAAAATAGTCAAACTACCACACTAACTCTAATTCAAGACAGAAGCTCTTATTAAAGGGCAAGCTTCGAACAAAATACCCACAGTATAGTGTTATCCAGAAATAAAGTGAATGATTTACTTACATAAGTCACCAATTTATACGTCATTCATATCAGAATTCTTTCCATTATACCAACAAAAGAACTTTATTCACTCTAATAACTGTACTACTTCGATTTGTCGATGCTCCAATCGACTTCACTTTTTCACTTATTGACCTGTTCACTCAATCGCTCTATTTTTACCCTTTTCGGAAAAATGTAAACAATGGTAATTAACCCGCGTTGTCCCTCCCCACATTTCGGAAAAATCCCAGCCTTCCCACTTAAATGGATCATTCTTTTCAACTCGAAGACTCATTGAAATAGAATCAAGATAGGCGGTTTATATACTTCAGGGCAGGGCTGTTGGGTTGATATCATAGCCTCTTTTTAACGGAATCATCTAGAGACACAAGATCTTTTTAAAAAATTACAATTTATTACCTTTTCCAGATATAAGACTATCCATCCATCCATCTATTCTTTTGCTAAAAAATAATTCTCATCATGGCCTTCAAAGAATCATACGGAAAGACAACAAAACGTCCCTCCAAGCCGAGATCCAGTGCCAGTGAAGGATTCTACAGCAGTTTAGTCGAAAAAGGAAAGCCCGACTGGAAAAAGGCTCCAAAAGAGCTCAAAATTAAGGCTTTTGGTGTCTATGGTATGCTCCTAGCAATACCAGTATTTGTAGTTTCACTGTATGAAATATACCGTAGACTTGAAGGAAAATCGACCAAGAAGATCCAAGAGGGTGAAATATTGGATGACAGGCTGGTTAGATGGTATGACAAAGACGAAAAGCGAGCGAAAGAGGAGAATTCGATCATGTTCCGACTCTTTGGTCGAGATTTCTTCCAGGAGGGGACCACAAGTAAAACGATGAATAGGGGAAGAGATAGGGAGATACAGAAATCTGAAGATGTGAATGAGAGAAAGTAGATAGATCAATAATGGCAGCGGTGGAAAACAAGGCGGAGTATGGTCTTAGACAATGATGCTAAGGTCAATTTGGAGATATGAAAGGAAATTCCACCATCATATGGAGGGGATACATGTGCTAATAGGTAATCAGATAGTAGAGCTGTAAATAAACTCAATGTTATGAACTCGAATAAAAATCAACTCACACTATTTTATATCACTCACAGTAGTTCATACTCACTCATAACACTCAAAAGAACTCATATTGTTGGAATACGTTGGTTCTATGGAGAAATCCATCCTTACTATCACAGTGTTTGCCAATGCCATCTCTGATCTGACTCCTATACCGAAGAATCTTACTCCTAGATCGAAGACTCCTACACCCCATTGAGCGTACCCCGTCCCACATGTTTTTCTCCAGATCTTCTTCTATTTCACATACTCTTCCATATACCATACCTTTACATCTACGGAGAATTAACTCTATTATATATTGCTATTAAGAACTCCATAGGGACTCAAAGTAAGATCTTCTGGCTAGTACAAACTTGTGTCGTATCTAGTCTACATATCGTGCTTGATTCTAACCTATACCATCTCAAGAGAATTGGTCGTCATGTCACCATTCATGCTACCTTCATCGTGGTGCTCTTATCGATTCTCTGCTTCTCACCTTTATCTTCTCTCTTCTCTTCCTCTCTTCCTCACCTCCAAGCTCTCTTAGGACTACTCACAGGTTGAATCAAATGGATCTCATCGTAGCGTGACCCGATTGAAGATGACGGCCGATCAGGAGAAGTAGATCTCCACTGAGGCGAATCTGCAACAAGGGGCGGCGTTTCTGGAATAGAAGTAGTTCTGGGAATCTGATCAACCAGATGAAGCCTTCCCGAAGGTTTACGGAACACATGGTCCTCGAAAGACGAAGAACTGACTCTTCTGGACACATAATCGCTACCTCTAACCATCACCACTGGTGGCTGCAAAGTAGGAAGACTACTAGGGGAATACACAGGATGCTGAAGCGAAATGACAGGGATTTTAGACCCCTTGACACACTTTTTGATCACATGTGAACAAGGTCCCATAGTGTACACTTTGGTTGGAATCTTCGACGATTCATCACGTTTATGGGACCGGAGATAGCTCCAGAGCTGTTTAAGTTGTTCAATTTCATCCCAATCACCTATATCAGGCAGATCTATTCGTTCTGGGATACTCAGAGACCACTCTACGTGACCCACAACCCCCAGACGCCTTGAAGCTGATAAAGAGGAGGAAGGAGTCCGTATTTCACCAAGGGAATGCAATCTGGGTGTGGATTGGATGGAGGGATTGAACGGCTCTCGGTCACCAGAAGCATTGATATCAATTTTAATCGTTTCGTCCTTTTTAATCGCTTCTTTATCGTCGATTCCTTTACCCATTTCTTTATGGTTGGTACCTCGATTCCCTACTACAATATCCAGATCTTCTACACTATCTACACTTACATCCGCCGCCAAGAGTTGTTCTTGCAACTTTCGACTCGGTGTGTCCTTATCCACCACAAAATGTTTCACTTTATCCTTCTGAACAACACTGTAAGGAGTTTTAGACGAGTCAAACAGACTGATTGCAAGACCCAAACTAATGCCAATACCACCAGACTCACCATGGAAATGTTCCACTTCAGGTATGGGTGATGACATTCTCTTGGAGATCTGATAAGGCCGCAAAGCTGTCAGCTCCGGACTCATTACTGCCAGATTATCGACCACTAGTGAAACATCACCCAGAGAAATCTCATCATTAAGAGCACCCCATGCCACCAAGAGCTCTTCATTAAACTGGATTATAAGCTCAGCATCGTCGACAATGATCCCGTCGGCAAATGCCTTATTAATTATCTTAATACCAGTATAACAGAGACGGTATTTGGCACCAATATCGACCTTTTCCGAAGACGAGCTGCCCTTGACCTGCAATTGCAACTCTGTACAAACTTTAGTGATACCCAGGATCAAAAATCCATACGTTTTACGCCATCTTTTCAGCAACACATTGATCTTTACCGCTGTAAGCCGCAGTTGGAGTTCACTCCAGCGGTCCATTAATCCATGGAAGATAGAATCAAGCATTTCAAGAGGCTCCGAAAGGAATGATTGGTCACTAAAAGAATGGGAAATCACATTATCTAGTTCATCAAGTCTCAATGGGAGAAATTGTAAAGATACTTCCACCGGTTTGACTGCTGTTTGTAATTCAGACCATCCCAAATTAATCCCTTCGTCAACAACTGAAGAATGAGAGTTTCCAGATTGTGATTTAAGGGTTTCTACAAGTTTCTCTATACTAACATCCAACTGCTCCAGGTCAAATTGCTGTTTAAATGCCACCTCCATCTTTTCTGCTTGTGAAAGACACGAAGTCACCTCTTTCAGAATTGATACAACCACCGACTCTATATCTTTAATATTTATCCCCACATCAAGTCGTTTCTTGAAGATGATGGTGTATTTTTTCACCTCCAAAAGAAGATTACTAGCCTTTTCAAACCGATTCAATAAGCCTTGTACTTTTGTAGTAGACTCAGGACGTTGTCCAGGCCCATTTTGGTTGTCATGTTCATCTAATATCGTCAATAATTGTGATAGTATTCCGTCTATACTTTGTAAATTGGTCAGAACCTGAGTCAACTCACGTCTGCCTTCTAAGATCCATTCCAAATCATTCAAATTCTCCAACCTGAATGCCATTTCGAACAGTTCTGCTGTCGATTCTAAATGCTCTATAATCTCTTCTAGGGTCTTCTGAATCTTGAAGAGGTCATGTTGCAGCAGATACAGCACACTAGCAACATTTAATAGCTCGTTAAACGACCAGAATGTGGGTCCTTTCCCTAAAACTAGCGATAGTCTTGGGACTGTCATATTTGTAAAAGGCTACTCACCAAGGAGTTGCCAGTCAAAGAAGCCTGCTTCTGATGACTTTGAAGGGTACAGAGTTCTGCAAACTCAAACAGAACTATCACCAAACGTCGGTTAAATGGCTTTAACCAACAATGATTATGTACTTCTCCTTTAATACACACCAGTATATGCTTTTGCTTGTTGTTGATCTCCTTCAATGTTGCAACCTTTGGGACTAACGACGTCAATATGGGGGGGTTAATAATACCTTTCCAAAACCCGTTGTGATCCCAATGATACAATAGCACTCCAACCGGTATCCAGCCAGTCTTCTGTAAGTATATGAAGCCTCTACCGTGCAGTATAAGTGTTTTATAACAACACTTCTTCCTCTACCCCAGTAAGATCAAAAGCATGGAATCGGTATGTTGGAGACTGTGTGCAGGAATAGCACATCTGAAACATCGTCTAAACTGGGGACTTTGAAGGTGAAGGGAGGCATAACGGGGCGTGTTTCAGGCAGTTATCGCCTAAGCGAAGCTGCAGAGACAGAATATATAGCCTTCTTTTAATAGCTAAAAGGTTAATTTATGAATCTTCCACATCACTTGCATTGATCGACCAAGAGTATTCCCCCTTCCGTTAGTTGCGGGTGCACGGGTGTTTCTCTTTCTGACAGCACGCACGTGATCTCATCTCGAAATTTCACCTCATCGCTTCTTAGATCATCGATAATTCAACGCCTAGAGCACCTGAAAGCACCCCTTAACAGGCCAAATATTGCCAAAGTTGTGAAGAAAAACCACCAGATATAACTTTGAAGTGAACAAAGATGGCCAAGGCACCTAAGAAATCTTTTTCATCGTCCGGAGGCGCCTCCCACACCGTTGCAGCCGACAAACATATGAACTCAGTATTCAAATTCAACACTAATCTTGGTCAACATATCCTTAAAAACCCTCTAGTGGCACAAGGGATCGTGGATAAGGCCAACATTAAACCATCAGATATCGTGCTTGAAGTTGGTCCTGGTACTGGTAATTTGACTGTAAGAATCTTGGAGCAAGCTAGGAAAGTAGTAGCAGTAGAGATGGATCCAAGAATGGCCGCCGAATTAACCAAGAGAGTACACGGGACTCCAGCAGAGAAGAAGCTTGAGATTCTCTTGGGTGATTTCATGAAGACAGAATTACCATATTTCGATGTTTGTATATCCAACACCCCATATCAAATCTCTTCTCCCCTTGTATTTAAGCTTCTTAACCAACCCCGTCCACCTCGAGTATCCATTCTTATGTTCCAACGAGAGTTCGCCTTACGGTTGATTGCCCGTCCTGGTGACTCATTGTACTGTCGATTATCGGCCAATGTACAGATGTGGGCCAATGTCACCCATATTATGAAGGTAGGTAAGAACAATTTCAGACCTCCACCACAGGTCGAGTCTTCAGTGGTACGGATAGAAGTCAAGACCCCACGACCGCAGGTCGACTTTAACGAATGGGATGGCCTTTTACGGATCTGTTTTGTCCGTAAGAACAAGACTATTGCTGCTGGATTCAAATCCAATAACGTGTTGGAGATCTTGGAGAAAAACCACAAGACCTGGCTTGCTACTTCTGGTAATAACCAGGACGCCATGGATACAGACATGACTTCAGGGTCGATGCTTGACATTGTCAAGGGGAAAATAGATAAAGTTCTTAACGAAACTGGCTTTTCTGACCAACGGTCTTCAAAAATGGACCAGACTGACTTTTTAAAGTTGCTTTATGCCTTCCACCAGGTGGGTATTCACTTTGCATAGCTAAATGGTAATAAGATTGCATCAAGATTGCATCAAGAGAGGCACCCTAACCGTAGATTTTTTATATGAGTATCGTTATCTCTAACTGTAGGTTAAAATGACAATATGATTCATCTATTAAGGTTCTATTAACTTATGTATCTTCCTATCTAATTCATATATCCAGTTGATATGTTTTTATGTTTGATGATTACAACCTTTATCTTCTATCTTCTTTTGACACTCTTGGTAAGATCCTTCTCCACAACTTCACCCACTCCTCCTAGCTCTTCCAAACTGTCTTCAGCCACAGAAACCTGTTCTCTTCTTTCCCAGAATCGACCTTCACACAAATCGAAAGAAGCCTTCTTCAAGTACTTTCCACGGGTATCACGGTTACTGGAAATGGCCCACTCCAAGAATTGTGGACCAGTTCTGACATAAAAGGCCCTCAAACTCTCGAAAGGTTTTGGATGAGGCAACCATGGTCTCTCATCTGGGAATTCCTCTACCTCCTCTTCAATTTCCTCTTCCTCCTCCTCCTCTTCTTCCTCCTCTTCGTCATCATTGCCCTCGTCTTCCTCTTCATCATCTTCCTCCTCCTCATCATCATCTTCGTCGTCATCTGAATCAACCATGTCCTTCTCCAATTCACTCAAATCCTCCCAAATTACTTTAACTCCATCCAACTTACTCAAATCAATGGCATACATGGAATCTAAATTAAATTCATGTTCTCCTCTTTCAAAACGACCACCAAATATATACAACGTATCATCAACCACACAAGTAGCGGCATTAAATCGTGGATGGGGGTATTGATTCATGATCGGGAACTCTTTGGCCTCTTCCTGCTCTTCTGCCTGTTCTTGGAGTTTCAATTGCTCAATCTGGGAAATTTCCTCCTCATTCAGATCTTCATCTTTCAAATTGGCCTTGGCTAAAATCAGATTCAATAACTCTTCCAAGTCCTCGTCACGATTTTTCTCTTTGACTACTTCTCTCTTCTTCTTTCTTGCCCTCAAGGCCAAATTGTGCCACCGGTTACTCTCAATCTGGTACAGATAAAGCAGGTTAAAGAAATCCGAGTCAAGTTGCTCTTCGCTCTCTTCGTAATCGTAAACACCACCAAAGAGAATCCCTCTGTTTTTGTGGAACACAAGAGGACATCCAGTACGAGCACTTGGTTGGGCTCCTTGCTTCTTACGGCGTTCAAATCGGGATCCTTGTGGGTCCAGTTTCATTTTAAGTAACCAACAATCAGTCAACACTTTGCCCTTTTGAACCCCCTTTCTGGCCTTAGTCATAGTGTAACCACCATACAATACAACCCCATCAGTACAAGGGATCAACGAATGTCCCGAACGAGGATCCGGGACTGGATGATTAGGAGGAAATTCCACAGCAGTCCATTTGTAGGTGGTGATATCAAACACCCATAAGTCATTCAAATAAGTGGTCAGAGACCCCAAATCACGGAAGCCACCATGCATAACAATAAAGTTCTTCCATACTGCCATTCTGTGACCAGAACGTGCTGAAGGCCCCCCTTTCCGCTGATCGATTTTGGTCCATTCTTTGGTGTCTGCATCAAGGATCCAGGTATCACCATAATGATAAAAGGTCGATTGCTTAGGGGAAGAAAACTCTCCTCCAAACATCAAGATAATACCAGAAGGATGAGAGCACATAGCATGACCAGATCGGGGTAAAGGAGCATTTTTAGAGCTGATCTTCCTCCATATATCGTTGTCTACACCATACGTATACACATCATTATTGAAATGGGACCTCCCAGTAACTCGATCAGCAGTTTCACCACCGAAAAGAATGAGTTCCTTCTTTCCAGCAATCGGATTACTTACCATACTTAAGTCTAACCGCTTCAGAGGATGTTCTGTGACTTCAATATGGACCGCTTCGAGTTCTTCTTGCTCCTTGGCTAACCTTTCTAAGAGCTCATCGATATCCTCATCGTCGTCTTCTTCACCGAATTTTTTGGCCTGTTTCTTCTGTTTCGTTTCCGCCTTTTGGGTGTTCTTTTTCTGCTTCTCGGCGGTTCTAGCCTTCTTCGCCTCTTTACTTTTCTTGTCCTTCTTGGCCATGATATTGATCTATAATGAAAATTTTGTGTTTTTAAATGTGCAGGTGGTTATAGTGATAATGATTATCTTCATCTATATGTACATCTACATCTATATACATTCTCAGGCGTATACATTCTTTGACTCATGCATCTCTTTACATCCACTAATTCATTTACACGTCCACAATCCACTTCTTCCACTACTTCAACCGTATCTACGACATCATTTTTACTTGCCCCATATCATTTCTTTATGCTTTGCCCTACAATTCTTAAGGCTTTCCCCTACATCCTTTCCCCTTTTCCACCCTTTCCCATACATTTCTCTACACTCCCCCCACACATACTCTTTCATTACCTCTATTCACATCTATCTATCACACGGAAATGGTCTTCCAAATGTTCAACCCATCACCACCAGTGGAAACCAAGCATCCTGGAATTTGCTTGTGCCATCTGACATCCTTCACATCCCGTTGCCAATGTACAAACAACAACTGAGGTGGGATGTCGTACAACTCCTTCAGCTCCTTTCTCTGTTGGGAAATCTCCTCGTCGTCTGCTTCAACTGCCAAATCCCATAACGTCACGGTGTTATCTTCAGAGGAAACAGCAATGATAGACTCATCCAATGGATTGAAAGAGATCGACGTGATAGCTGACTTATGGAAGTCGTAATGGGCTACCGGACTGGGCTTGGTCGAGGCGTTGAAGCTACGTAAATCCCACACACCCCAAGAACCGTCATCATGACCAGACGCCAACAAGTAATTGATCTTATCACACCATGAAATAACATTGACATCAGTAGTCAGTGCAGCTACAGAAATGGCTGGCTTGTGCTTCTTGGATCTGGTGTCCCAGATCCGAACATATCCGTCAGTTCCTGCAGTAGCAAACACAGTATTCTCTCCATGGGACCATTGGATGTCCTCTATAGATGCATGGGAGTCTGGTGCCATGAAAGGAGTCTTATCAGTGATCCAAGAAGAAGTGGTTCGAGAAGTCAAATGCACCCGTCCACTACAATCTCCAGAGAGTAAGGCACCGGTGTTAATCAAAGGAGACCAGTCCAAGCCGTAGCCTTCTACATTGCCATGGGCTTTGATGGTATGGATTGCCCGCTTGGACGTCTTGGGAATCATGTATCCAGGAGTGTCAAACGCCTTATATTGAGCTGACAAGTCAAAGATCTGTACTTCTCCGTTCTCCAACAGCAATGCTGACAAGTATTCGCCTGTTTCACGGGCATGTGGCGACACCCTGAGTCTATTGGTGGTACTTTTTAAAGGTACAGTTTCAGACTCCATAACAGGGTCATGATCTATGTTTTCATCATCATCTGAGTCGTCATTTGCATCGTCATCGTCGTCTTCTTCGTCCTTGACCAAAGTCTTAGCAAGTGAGGAAAGCTTCATGGTGATCAATTGATTGTCCTTGGCCTTGGAGGCCTGGGTAGCAGTGGAAACATACAAAGTAGCAGGGTAGTTTCTACGTTCATTCCCAAGAGAATCAGGCATCACATCTAACGTCAAGCATGGCCATGGAAGGTTAACGTTGTGGAGCATTTCGTATACACTGGGATCGGCTTCTAAAACCTCATCTGGTCCCAAAGGTTTGGATCTATGAGGAAGATAAAGAGTTGGTTCAGCTTCTTGTGCAGCTTGATCGTTTTCTATATCTTCAGCTGTCTTGGGCTCAGCGTTCTCGTCATCGTCTTCTTCGTCAAGTTCTATAATTTCTCCATCGGACTCGAAGTCATCGCCATATGGGTCTTCAAACTCACCCATATCGACATCGTTTTCGCCAAGATCGGCAGCGTGTGCTGGTGGCGCACTACCCTCCGTGACCTTGGCCGCAGAATTCCCACTACTGCGTGCTAACTCTTCTGAAGCTCCTCTTTTCGACATCGTCTGGGGTTGAAAATATTTGAGATGAGCTGAAATATCTTTTATCAGGCGATGACCTGCAGATAAACATCAAAATCTCCTACTAACTCGATAAACTGAACCAAAGAGAATTGGTTAAGGACTTCGTTTAGTCACTAATTCTGGTAGGCAACTACTGCTTTTTTTAACTTATATATTGCTTTACTTGCTCTTTAGGTATATATATGGAAAGAAAGGCATTTTTGGATCAAACACCACCCCCTGGCTACGTTGCTGGAATAGGTAGAGGTGCTACTGGCTTTACCACTTCAGCAGAGGTTGGGTCCGCCTCCAGGATCAATTTGGATGATGATAATAGTGATAATGAGGGTTCTTCGACTGTTGGAGATGAGGGTGTACTCAGATCACGTGTCTCTACCGCAGAAGATGTTGAAGCTGACCTGATATATGCTCAAGTGGAGGCCACCATAGCCAAAAAGAAGAGGAAATCAGAGGTCACCAATGCTATAAGTAAGATAAAAAATGAAGAAAATGACAATCACATACGGAGTCAATTTTTAGACTTAAAGAATGCACTTTCAACGGTCCATGAGGCCCAATGGATGAATCTTCCCAAGGCTGGTGATATAACAAAGAGGAATAAGAGACAAAGATTGCTTGAAAAACTGCAACAGAGGTTCTATGCTGCTCCTGACGCATTATTAGGTAGTTCATCGGGAGATAGCGTTGATTTCCTGTCTATTTCCTTAGCAAAAGATAAGCTTTTGGGGCTGCAATTGGATCAAATAGTAGGGAAAGCTCTGGGAAATAAGACCATAACTGTAGAAGATATCGATGAAAACGCTGATTCTGAGCTTCAATTGGCAGACACAGATAAGGGTAGAAAAATTTTTGCCTCTCTTCGTAGATCTGATCCCAAAAATGTAAATGCATGGATAGCATCAGCCAAATTGGAGCGGCAAGCAAATAAATATGAAGCTGCTCGGGCCATAATTGACCAAGCATGTAGAACGCTTCCTTTAGATGAAGAAGTTTGGCTAGAGAGTATTCAAATCCACCGTCTGGGTGGTGAAAATGCCACTAGAAATGCCAAGTTAGTAGTCCAATCAGCCCTAAAATATATTCCAAGCTCTGAAAAGCTCTGGATTCTGGCCCTTTCCTTAGAACACTCAGCTGATGTAATAGCCCAGAAGAAAGTCGTCATGAAAGCATTGGAATATATTCCTGAAAGTGTGTCTCTCTGGAGGAAGCTCGTGGAGATAGAAGATGATCCCATCAATGCTAAGAAATTGCTTTTAAAAGCCGTTGAATTATGTCCACAAGAATGGACATTCTGGGAATCCTTGATAAATTTATCAACGTACGAAGAGTCTAAGAAGATCATGAACAATGCCCGGAAATTATCAAAATCGTCCGAGCTAACTCAAAAGGTATGGATTGCTGCCATAAAACTTGAAGAGCGAGAAAATAGCTCTGTATCGACAGCAAAATTGGTCAAATTACTCCAAAAGGCGTACAAAGAGGCTCCACTGGAGACACTCGACTGGTTAGAAGCTGCCAGTATTGCGGAAGCTGAAGGGTTTCCAATATCCTGTGAAGCCCTTGTAGAAGTAGCAATTGGACACACAAGTGAGCCCATGGAGACCCTTTTGAAATCAGTAGAAACATACTCTAAAGAGTTTCCTACAACAACAGCTGTAATGTATCGTACTATTGCTATCAAGCACCCTAAGGATATGGATATCTGGATGCTTCTTTTCACCTTTCTCAAGGCGAATATTGAACTTCGCAAAACTGATGCAACTCAACTATATAATCTCTATGATAAAGCAATTGAGTTGAACCCAGAAGAGCCATTGTTTTGGCTCATGAAGGCCAAAGACTTATGGAAAATAACTAACGATGTAGTCTCAGCGAAAGACGTTCTACTCGAGGCGGTTGGTCATTTCGAAGATAATGAAGATATCTGGTTTGCATTGATAAAACTTGAATGTCTTGGCCAATCAAATTTGGAGGGGGCTATAGAGTATCTGAGCAGAGCTTTGAAAGTCCTCGGTTCCGTTTCATCTCGAGCGTGGTACAAACATATTCATTTATCACGATGCTTCAAGAAGTCTTCTGTACAACAGTTAGAGTGTCTTTCTGACGAAGCGTTGGATTTATTTCCCGATTGTGAAAAGCTATACCTTCAGAAAGCTCAAATTTTATTAGCAGACCTGCCTGCTCGAGCAAGAGATGTTCTTTCCACTGCTACTCGTCAATTTCCTCATCTGGTTTCACTTTGGGAGTTAATGATACGAATAGACACTGATACCGCGGTTATAAGAGCTCGTGCTACTCTCGATAATGCCATATCTCGGAACCAGGACTCTCCTCTTCTATATGTTCTTAAAATCAGATTCGAAAAATCCCAGAAAGACTTTGACGCAGCCCGCCAAGTGTGTTCCAAAGCTCTTCGACAGTTTCCAAATTCTGCAGAATTGTGGGTCGAAAACCTCCATTTAATTTCGAAGCCCTCTCAAAGAAAGAACGCCTTTGTTGATGCACTTAAGGCTACTAACAATTCACCAGTTATTTTACTCAATATAGCAATATTTTTCTGGATTGAAGGAAAGTTTTCAAAAGCTGACTCTTGGTTGCAGAGAAGTATTAAAGCAGAAGGTGAATCGAATGGTGATTGCTGGGCTGTATTGTATAAATTTACCGAAACACAAGGAAACGAAGAAGATTTAAAACGTATTCAAGATCAATTTCTACTGGTGGAAGAGAATGTAAATAGAGGCGAATATTGGAATAAACTGGTTAAGCTGATTGAAAATCTACAAACCTCAAGGTTGGAGATACTTCAGCAAGTTGCTAAGAACATTGTGGGGAAACTAGGAATAGTAACCTACAAATGATACATGTTAGAATAGTATAATAGGTATCTCCAAGAGATACAATTAAAATGCATTAATATATTTATATTACCTTTATTAAACAAAAGGGAAATTTCAAATGCTGTAGGGGCCTCTTTATCATGATTTAACCACCTGTTCAAATCCATATATTACCTTCTAATATCATCTGTCGATATTTCCAAATTCAAAGCACTAAGAAAGCACGGAATCAGATCGTTACCGTCAACCCATTTGTCCAGCAAGGCCTGGCATAATGATTTGAATTCTTCAGATCCTACCACTTTCAATGATTTAGTATATACGTCAATAATTAAATGTGGGACCACCCCCTCTGTGGTTCTCTTTTTCAACAATTTGGAGGTCAATTTTATTCTACTTGAAGTCAAATCTTCTGGATTTAAAGCACTTGGTAAAAACTCTACAGAATACCCGAAGAATTTAGAAATGATCGTCAAGATATCATAACTTTTCTTTGCATATGCATCCTTCAATCGATTTATACGTTTGGCATACTGTTCCACTTTCAGTTGATAAAGAGAGATGTCATTTTCTTGTCTTTCAAACACAGCTTTGGGGACCCACGACTTTTCATTGAGCACAGAATGTAACAATTCTTCATTCTCTTTACGTAGTACATCCAAAGTTTGCTGTTTCACCACTTGGTCATGAGCCAATGGGTTAAGTCTGAGTTGAACAACTCTTAATTCATCCTTTTTGGATTTTATCTGCTGGAAAGTGGCTAACTTACGATTCATGTCGGCTTTGTCGCTTTCAAGTTGCTTGATTTTTACCATCAACTCCATGTTTTCATGCTCCAATTTAGATATGTTTGTTTTCAATGAACTGGTTTCCAAGCTTCGGTCGTCTTGATCTTCACCGTCTTGGTTAAGACGTTGGCGTTTCTTTATAATTAAATCATCGTTTAATTGATCTCGACCTTGGTTACCTTCAATTCTCGCCTCCTTTTCAGACTTGTATTCATCTACCAATCTCTCTAAATTGGCGATGTAAGAACTATTTGCATTTGCTGTCTCTGAACCTTCAACGGTTCCAGAACGCTTTAGATTTATAGCATCAAGTTCTTTAAGCAGCTCCCTTAAAAATTCAATCTCTTTACCATTTAAAAGCTTTTGTCTTTCAAGTTTTTCAATCAAATCTTGTCTCAGAGTCAAAACCTCATTCAAAGAGTTTATTCGATGGCAATTATTCTGTCGTTCCTTTTCATATTGACCAATTTTAGCTTCATTTTGTTGCAATTCTAGGCTAATTTGATTATATTTATCCCTGAGAACTACATTTTCAGTTAAACTACTCTTATAATTATCAATGAACTCGGAAATACGTTCATCTACGGTTAAATCAGACAGAGAGCCTAATTTTTCATTGAAAATTGCATGGAAATCTTCAAATTTTTGCTTCAATGACAAGTTTTCAATTTCCAATCTGCAGTTTTGTTCTTGTACTGCTTGTAACTTAAGATACTTACAATTTAAAGCATCGTACTTTTGCTTTAAGACATCATTAGAGGTCTTATGTTGGTGAAATTCGTCCAACTGTAATCGTAATTCAATGTTCTGCTTCTCTAGACGGTCACATTTGGTGGCCAAAACTGCATGTGCTGAGTTTAATTCTGTAGATTGAAACCTCTTTTGTTGAGCTACAAGATCATCGTTATGAGATAACGCCAGACGAAGTTGGTCTTCATATTCGGCAATTCTACGATGAAGTTGGGAATTTTCGTCTTCTAGAAATCCAAACGACTTATCGCGGTCCAAAGAATGTTTCTTGGTCTCCAGAAGAGAGCTAGAAAGACGCTGATTCTCCTGTTGTAATCGTTTTATCGTCTGCTTGTTAGATACTTCGTCCAGTTCTATTTGTGACCTTTTAGAGCTAGCTATTTGTTCTTGATTGTCTATTTTTGACTGCAATTCGTTCTTCTGAGTCAAGATGAAATCAAAGTCCTGTTTTAAAGTATCAAATTCGACAATTTTCTTCTTCATTCGGTCATCATAGCTGAGGATGAGTTCGTTTCTATGTGCTTCAGCCAATTTTAACTCAGTGGAGAGGGATTTGATTTTGAATTCTAGCTTTGCCACCATTGACGGAGTCTGAAGGGCCAGATGAGGGTTCTCGACGAACGGTGAAGATGACATTCGAGAGGGTTTGATTGGAGATGACATCTAGATTTATATCTGGATCTATATTTGGATCTATATCTGGATCTATACTTTAATTAATAAATGAGTTTCAATGAATGAACGGTTAATGAACGGTGATTGAAAGTATTCTGTCGTAATTCAGTAGCGATAGTGTAAAACTACAGTAACTTTGTGGTTGTAACGGATGACAATCAACGCCCTCAGCACATAAATCGGAATAATATCGGGCTATCACCACTGGTATCTTGACTAATGCAAAATGTAAACACTCCAAAAATCAAAGCAGTGAAAAAAAATCGAGTCCTGAAAACTAAAGAAGAGGCTAAATGGTGCAGATAAATCCTTAACTAAGTAGGTAAATTATCTTTCCATACCCATATTTACAACAGCTACTGCTTTATTTTGACACATTACCGCAAATCACCACACCTCACAAGAAATAATCAACCCAACCCCACTTACATACCACACTTACAACCCCCTCCCACCCCTATCATCAATAAATCTTTACGGGCCACACCACCGCAAGTGACGTGCACATAATTGAAATCACATTATTCCCTTCCTCTCAACTCCACAATGTCCAAAATGTGAGTATACTGGCGGCTAAATGGACACATATAGGGTCAATTAGCTCTGTACTTATATCCACTGAAAGGTCATGACTTACTAACAATAGCCCAAGGAACTTCAAGCTTTTGGAAGAGTTGGAAAAAGGTGAAAAGGGTCTCGGAGCCGAGTCCATTTCCTATGGATTAACCAACCAAGATGATATTACCATGACCTATTGGAATGGAACGATTTTAGGACCTCCTCATCTGACCCATGAAAATCGTATTTATCTGTTGAACATTATCTGTGACGAAACATACCCAGACAAGCCTCCAAAGCTCTCATTTGTCTCGAAGATCAACCTTCCATGTGTGGACTCGACCGGACTGGTTTTGGTGGACAAGTTCGAGACTTTGAACCGCTGGAAACGTAATTACACAATCGAGACCACCTTGTTGGAGTTACGTAAGGAGATGGCTGCACCTGCCAACAAGAAATTGCCTCAGCCGGCCGAAGGAACGACCTATTAGAGTTACGTATTGAAGTATACGTTAAGATAATATTGAATGCAGTAGAATAGGTTAGATGTATGATGGAGGTATGGTATGATTTAAGAGATACCAAAGACATCCAAATGACTATATATTTATCTACATATATATATCCTTGTATACATAGTATATCAATTGTACTTCAAATATGCATATATGTAATTGTTCATTTAGGTGTACTTAGTCATACTTTCTATATAATTAAACCCAGAACTTGCTCTATGTCCTCGCCTCTGAATAGGCTGATCCCACTACTAGTGTCTATATAAACACATTCACACTAACCATTGTTTCTAGAGTTTGTCATACGTCTTCCGTGACCATCGCCACCTCTGTTTCTATACTTCTTCCCTTTCCAATTCGTCATCCAATTATCTTAGTAACCCTCTTCATTTCCACTCATCTCCCTTCATCATCTCTTGCAACTCTCTCTCGGCGCTCAAGAAGTCCGCCACATCCCGGCCGTACCTCTGTTCTCGAGTCAAATCTGCGTTCGTATGTTCATCAGTGACCTCTATGTTAATCCAGCGCTCTTGAATCTGTTTTCTTCCCCTTCTATCTGTTACCCAAGCAGTTTCCAAACACCTCTGAAACAATCTCTTAAATGGTAAGCAAATTATCTCCGGAGGGTTATTTTCCTTTACTTTAAATGTACATTCATGTTGGGTAAGACTTCTAAGTTCACAGTGGTACTTTTCAGGGTCCAGAAGCATCCTCTGGTGTATATTTTGTGCCTCTTGGGCGGTATGTACTACGGTTGGAGGAGCCATAGAGATAATATTTTTCAAATGTGGAGAGCATTTATTAGGCACGGCAAGACCACATAGAGTGTAACAAGAAACAGTAAGGGTATATTATCTATCAATCTGAACATATATGTATCCACATTTGTATCTGTATCTGTTTAGCTGAATCTTTATGCATCTACATCTATTTCTCCATCACATCGTCTATCAGCTTCATCGTCATCTATCTCTCATCATCATTTATCTCCCTCTATATCTATGTCTCTCTAATCTGACACCCTACATCAATACATTTACTTTCAATCATGCATAATCATTATCATCTTTATCTATACTAATACCACCCGTACGCTATCATTCTCTAACCTAACATCGCAAATCAATCCCCCGTCGCTTCTCTGTCTCTCTAAGCTCAAACATAACCTGGGCACCCACAAAAAGTGCTCCCAGAGAGAGAATAAAAAACTTGACCCCATCAAAAGTACCAAACATTGACCTAAGTAATCCCAAAGTACCATCATGACCCAAGCAGAACCCATATAAATTAGCTATCATCATCATCCAGATATTAAGAACGGCTCCAGCGGCACAAAGATGGCGATACCACCATTCCTGTTTGTATTTACGGAATATCATAGTGGCACCAATTTCAGGAATCAAGAAGAGAACCACAAGCCAACCCCAAACAAGCAATTTCAATTCTATATCATGCCAAATAGCTACAAAACTAAACACACACAAATTGGTCAATATACGGTACTTTCCGTTTCCCCCCAATGGCAAGTAAATGTAACGAATGACCCATCTATTGAACAGACGATGCCATGCTCTCCAAAATGCCAATGCTGAAAAATTATTATCCATACAACGGATCATGTTTTCAGGTGGATCAATGCCATCAAGTAAACTCCAAAACCGGAACATACGCCAAGGTATCAACAATTTGAGCCAAATTAAGTTCAAATTAAACATTCCAAACATTGACAATTGGAAAGGACTATTTCCTTGCCATGCATGGGCTTTGGAAACGGCAACAACATACATGTAATGAAGTAAAAACTCCATCACTAAAATACAGAAAACAAGACGAACAAAATATATGGTGATTCGACGGAAATCACGCCCAAGATTACCGTAATTGGATTGGTACATATAATCATTGAAACTGATCACAGGGCCAACAAGAAACAATGGAGCGTACATCAAATAGGCAAAGTAATTGATAAAGGAGTAGTCTTGGAGGGGTAAAGGAGCCGTCAATCGGGCTCTATCGTCGAGAAATGGGCCCGGGGTCTCGGAGGAAAGCTTAGGTTCTTCATGAATCTCATCTCTACGGTCAAAATAGTCCATACTATAGGAAATGTATCTTAACAACGTAAAATTGTAAAACACATCCCATCGTGAAATCAAACCTTTGAAGCTGGCATCTAGCCAAGCTACCCCGAGTTGTGAATCTCTATAGTAGTCATTGATAAAGAGAGTGGCCACACCATATATCCATATCATTAAGACTGCTGTTTTACGGGTTTCCACCCCTTTAGTAATTGCATAAATCACCAATATATGGAACAATATCCGTAAAGCATTAACCCCATGACACACATACAAAAAGATGACCCCAAATACGAAATCAAACTGCGTACGTTTGTAAAGGGTCTTGGGGAGGGCCAAGCCGACTAAAACACGTAATAATACGTGCATTATCACCATTCCAAAGAGAAGAGGCATACTATTACGGAAAAACCGGTACTGGGCATCAGAATTGTCCACTTTCCGTCCCCATATCCAGCCGTCACTAAGTAAATGGGCAAATTTTGGGTAATTAGGGTTCGTTTCATTCAGAGCTTGCATAGCCTTAATAAACATCATAGGTACTGTTATTAAAAACACTACATAATAGAATTTGAACTCAAGGGTATGCCATTTGGGGGCATGAATGGCTCTAGAAACAACCGCTTGACGTCGTTTTTCATCTGATGGGGGCTTGAGCCGCGTGTCTAGCGCCTCAAGGGAAAAGAAACGAAGCAAATTCGCCATCAATTGTAGAAGGTTAATGCTTTAAATGGATCAACAAATGATAAACAACCTAAAATAATGACAAATTTTAGTGGGGAAGAAATCTGGGAGGAGGAAGATTTTATCGATGTTGGAGGAATTTTCACTTGGAGTAGGGGTCTAATGGTGGTGACTTAATAGATAAAGGGGTAGGTTTTATTGTTCGAATCAGGAATCTAAGTGATTTGGAGTAATATGGTATTATTTTTGTTGTATTCTTTCATCATACGGTAGCGTTCTATCCACTATTTGCTTACCTTCTCGTCTACTTCTTTATCTACTCTCCCCCCCCCACAAAAAAAATGCTGGTGCCAAATTTAATGGTAATATATAGAATCACTCACATCTGCTCTAATTCTTCTCTCTCTCTTGACTAATTATATTCACATCTACTGTTATTGATCACGACCATGTCACTGGATTTACCCCGTAGACCAAATCCTAAGGGCTGGACTCCACCAAAAGCTCCCTACAATCCTTATGACCCATCAGATGCAAGACCTCCGCAAGGTTATCCTTCCGAATACACCCTCCCTGGTCAATCCCCAAAAGGTTTTCTGGCCTTACCTAGAGACCCTACCCAATACAAGAAAGTCAATGAGACCATGAAAAGACTCAACTACACCCCGAGGCCAATGTCGCTGCTCTATCCGGGTCAATACAAGGTCCTCCGTAAGATAAACACCAATCAAAAAGTCCAACAGGGCACAAGAATGTTTGGTTCTTTTGTGGGTGGATCCATTATCGTTTACTTTGTATTTTTCTATCGATGGAACGAAGGTAAAGAAAATGTATTTTCTGATTTTTATCGGGCCCAACTACGAATCAAAGAGATGATTTTTGGCCTTTCCTTAGAAGAATCTGAAGATTTGCATCACCCTAAAGAGGGTAGAGTAGTAGTTAAAAGTGTTCGTGATGCCCAGTATATTCCACACGAATTGCGGAAAAATGTTGAGTCCGAAATGGCCTTAAATAGACCTTCAGATAAGCATTGGTTGGAGGCAGAACGAATTAGACAAGACCAAGAGGAACAACTATTACGTGAATTAGATGAGCATCGTGATTTTGCCCGTGAAGTGATGGCCGATACCCCAAAGAAGACCAAAAAGTGGTGGTTTTTTTAAAAATGTATATAGGTAGTTTTTTATTATAGACGCATCAATACATATAGTGATTGATTGAATGACTACTTAATTTGAGGACCCTTAAATCTGCACAAAGGAGGTGAAAATATACCACATCAGTATTGCTGCAAGGAAGGTCATCGGAGAACATTAGTGCATCATCGAATGTGGTGCTTTTTAAGCTCATGTTTGACACATTTTTATCTTACGCATGACTGGATAGCCTTTTAAGAGGATTGAGAAAGCAGAAGACCACAAATAGTAATCACAATCATATCTAAAATGGAGAAAACGAGAAGATCTTTCATGTGGTTTTCTGTAAGGCTAGCTCTTATCTAATCAATAACTTTCCGTATTTCTAGCTACACACCGCTGTCTATTTGAGTTATTCCCGATCCTGCCATGCCCTTCCACCAGAAGACCGCGTTTATCTTTTTATCTTTTTATCTTTTTCATCCGGAACCTCGGTTGATGTGGTCTTTCATTATAACCGGGATTGCCATATGGGTATTCGCTTTCCGTGTAGCAGTGGCCCTGGTACTTCAGTTGATACTGCCTTGGTTGAAATTTGGCTCTAGTCCCGCTCTTAAAGCTCCAACATACAATAGTGTCGCCTATGCCAAGGAGATCTCAGAAATCGCGGCTGCTAGCGGTTATCTCGTCCGAGAACATGTTGTGGCTACTCAGGATGGTTATCTATTAGTCCTTCATAAACTCGAAAGCATGGAACTCTCTAGAAAGCACCTGGGTCCAGTTTCAAATGGTAAAGTCGTCTATTTCCACCACGGTTTGCTCACAAACTCAGAACTCTTTCTTGTGGGTTCTCACAAACAGAAAAACTTACCGTACATGCTCGTAGATATGGGATATGAAGTATGGTTGGGTAATAATAGAGGAAACAAATATCTGAGGAAACATCTCAAGTTATCAGTGCAAGATGAAAAATATTGGGACTACTCGTTGGATGAATTTGCCCTCTATGATATCCCTGACACTATTACTTATATCACCAATTACTATGATAAGGCTTTAGAATTCCAATGCCCAGGCTCGGAGCCAGTGAAATTGGTGTACGTTGGATTTTCCCAAGGCTGTTCTCAGCTTTTTGCCAGTTTGAGCCTACGACCTGATTTGAATGACAAAATTCGTCTTTTTGTAGGTCTTTCCCCAGCTCTCGTACCCAAGAACTTAAATCACGCTGTGCTCAAAATGATTGTAAGCCATACTGCCAACGATAACAATTTCTTATACAGAATTTTTGGTAGCAGAGCCATTCTTCCTTCCGTTTCTTTTTGGTGCTATTTATTAGGACCTCATATATACGAACGAGTCGTCGATGTTTCTCTCCAAGTTCTCTTCGGATGGAGTGGTCGAAACATATCTCAGGACCAAAAAACAGTAGGATATCCACATATGTTCTCTAATTCTTCGGTTAAATCAATAATCCACTGGTTCCAAATTATCGCCTCTGAAAGATTTCAAATGTATGACGAAACTTGCAACATTGGACTCACCGGGCTTGCGACACTTTTCCAGCAGCTGAGAATCACCACCAGTAGAGTTGCTCCCTTCCCGATAGCCCACCATTTAGATGTTCCTATGGTTTTGGTTTATGGAGACCTGGATATTCTTGTAGACATCGAAAAAACAACTAATGTTATCGTCAGTCACAATCCAAGAATGACTCCGAAGTTACTAGAGACGATTAAATGTGAGACATACGAGCATATGGACACACTTTGGGCAGACGATGTGTATGAGAGAGTGTTTCTGAAGGTGATCGCTCATATCAATAAACTGTTCCTAGAATAGAGCAAAAACAGTTCCTTTGGCGCTTAATATGTATATACATATATATCAGTAAATGGTAATATATCACAAGAGGTAAATAAATACATACAGAGATAATTCTAATAAAGAAGCAGCAGGTACATTGCATGGCGATAGCGGTATGAAGTGTTTATGACACGTGACTTTGCACGTGACTTTGTTTCCCTATCGAGCCACTCTTGGTTGTTTAAAGTAACAGGCCAATAGAATAGATCATTCGAATTCATCTATGCGCAAAGTACATTTACTCTTTCACACTGAGTACCAACTCAAACTTCAGATACATATCTAGCCCTGTCAAACCTCAGCCCTTTAGCCCCATTTCGATCCAGTGTTGCAATTACCCGGACACTGAAAATCTATATAAACCCATCGCGGGCCAAAATTTTTCATTAACGCAAAATCACAGCCACTCACAACGCTAAAGCATTCCTTTGAGGTTGACCCATTGCGGCGTCTGACCCATGACCATGGGGGTATTGTTGTGTATTTTTCCTGAAGTGGACTGGAGACTAATTGGATGATCTTGGGTGCAGCATTCCATCTGAGTACTTGATACTCTAAGGGATTACCTTCGTGTGCCCGGATGAGGAGTGGTGCAAGGATCACCTGTACATTTGTAGTGAATTTGTAACAGTAATTGTATGTCTCCTATTTCTGTACTGGATTTTCTTATCTGCGATTGGCGTGAGAATTCACATTATTTCACACTCTAATAATTATATATATAACCTAGTTTAAACAACTCTTTTCAAACAACTTCATTGACGGTGTGCTGTATTCTTTGCCTACCAAAGTGAAGGTTTTCTCTTTCACTCATTTGCGATTTCACAATTCTCCAAGTACATTCACTCAATACTACTCTCTTCACGCAGGCGAGAGGTTAACATTGACCCAGCCCAGCTCCACGATCCAAGATGCGTATTCGCGTCGTTTGGTGCTCTGTTTTGGCCCTTAATATGCTTCCTGTACTAGGAATGGCTCAAGATCCTCTGATCAATACACTGGCACTCTCAACTCCGCTGTCCAATTGTTCAATTGTCGCTTTTACAAGCTGCAACGATTTGAAACCATGCCAAGATTTGGTCAATGAGTACACCGTTGGGCACATTAACTACATAAGGATGTACTTTTGCACATTCTCGTGGCTTTCCGCTGCAGCAGTCATTCCAATTGCCTTAGTCTTGGTGTTCCTCTTTTTCAGTTTAGGGCAGGCTGCCTCCAACTACTTGTGTCCCAACTTGCACACCATTTCACATTTCCTCCATTTGTCTGATAATTTAGCTGGACTTACTTTGTTGGCCATGGGCAATGGTGCTCCAGATATTTTTTCTACTTACACTGCTTTGGAACTCGATTCTGGAGACTTGGCTCTTTCGGAGCTCACAGGTGCTGCCTTATTCATATCGACTGTAGTAGTAGGATCGATGGCGGTTGTGCATCCTTTCGAGGTAACCTCAACTTCTTTCTTGAAAGACTCTGCATTCTTTGTTGTAGCTATAATCTGTTTAATGTTGATTGCAATATTTCAAACTCTCACGAAAGCCTTGGCAGTATTCCTTATCTTCGTTTATCTCCTTTACGTTGTTCTTGGAGTGGTGAACCATTCATATGAAATCAAACGTTCTTCAGCACGTCTGCAACTTTTTAGAACTAGAGGTGATTATTCCACTGATAATGGGCTTCAACAGTCATCTGATTCATTGGTAGATGAGCCCACAGTAGACCATTTGTTAGAATTAACCCGCAAAACGCTGCCAAGCATGCTTACTTCTGGTAATTACGGCATTAATCTTGCCCTCAAGAGTCTTGGAAAACACGCTAAGACAAGTAACGCTATACATCTAGAAGGTGATGATCAAATTTCTTCGTCGGTGCCTCATTCTATAGATGTAATGGAAGCGGATGCGATGCAAAGTGATTCAGAGGCTGAGTTGGATCCATTAAGCAGAGGACGAGATTATTCCAAGTTCCCTGAGGGGTCTACGTTGGCCTTACTAGAATCATTTACGCCAGATTTATTTAGTCTAAACGAGTTGACCTTCCTTGGAAGAGTATCTTATATAACAACACTTCCAGTAAATTTAGCACTCAGGTTGACTGTGCCCGTCAGAGATGGACAATCTCTTCACTTACTCGATAATTTTCAAAAGCAGCAAATAGAAATACAAGCTGGAAGTCCAGGACATGTACACGATGTAATGTCTGACAGGCCGATTGACTTTAAAAGCGATAAAGTATTACTACAGATTCAAGGCTTCTTTTCAGTGCTATTTTGTATCATTACCTGGCTTGGTTTGTCGTTTATTCATGTCCTCGTTGCTCTCATTTTAGCTTTAATTACTGTCACATTAATTCATTTAGTTTACAATCCTGATATCATCAAGATACATATTGTTAGAACCGTTTACTACTCTGCAGCTGTTTTTGGTTTTGCCGCTTCTTTGACATGGGTTTATGTCTTTGCTACTGAGATCATCGGTATCCTCAAATTCATTTCTGCTTTGTATGATATCAGCGATGAAATGTTGGGGTTGACTGTGTTTGCCTTGGGTAATTCTCTCGGTGACTTCATATCTAACTATACTATTGCAAAGATGGGGATGCCTTTGATGGCGTTTGGGGCATGTTTTGGGAGCCCTTTATTAAGTTTCTCCTCTTTGGGGTTGAGTGGACTTGTTGTTATGAGTAAAAAAGGTGTCAACAGTTATACTTTTGATTACTCGAGCACTGTTGTCATTTCGTTGTGCCTGATTCTTGTCAATTTCGCCGCAATGGTGGTTGTTTTACCAAAAAATGATTGGGTTCTTGACCAAAAATTAGGATTGTTTTTGATATCCAGTTGGGTCGTTACAACAACTATTAATCTTATGGTGGAGAATATATAACTGATTCCTTGAACATGTCGCATCTGCTCTCTTCTCATGATTATCCAAACCGTATTGATTATCACAGGGCTATAACACTATTTTTGGCTACAAGTTAGCGTAACGCTTTACCTTACCTATTATCAACACCATTAGAATGATACTTGATACAAAACTATTTTTAAGACATCGTGATCTTGCCTCCTACAAATTAATTAACACTCCATATTTATTCTTAATAAAAATCAACCATTTATATGCTCTTTATCCTAATCAACTTCTTCGACAGTAGGGCCTGAACTTTCACCTTGGGGGCCGCCTGGACCACCAGGGAATTGACCAGGTGTTGGACCAGTTGAACCTGCTCCTCCCTGGTATGCACCCGAAATAATGGGGTTGGCAACAGACTCCAATTCCTTGTGTCTATCGTTATATTCCTCCGTAGATGCAGCATGAGATTCGTCGAGCCATTTCACGGTTTCATCAATGGCAGCAGACAACTTCTCCTTATCATCGGTAGAGATCTTGTCCTTCATTTCTCCATCGTTGATACTATTCCTCAAAGAGTAAGTGTACGACTCTAAGGTGTTCTTGGCCTGAATCCTTGCTGCTTCCTTTTCATCCTCATCTTTGTATTTTTCAGCTTCACTTACCATTCTTTCGATATCTTCCTTTGATAATCTACCCTTATCGTTGGTAATGGTGATCTTTTGGGTCTTTCCAGTACCTTTTTCCAAAGCAGATACATTCAAAATACCGTTTGCATCAATATCAAAGGTGACTTCCACTTGTGGGACACCTCTTGGTGCTGGTGGAATTCCAGATAATTCAAACTTCCCTAACAAGTTGTTGTCCTTCGTTTGAGCTCTTTCACCTTCAAAAACTTGAATCAACACTCCTGGTTGGTTGTCGGCATAGGTTGAGAAGGTTTCAGACTTTTTGGCGGGAATGGTGGCATTTCTTGGAATTAATTTGGTCATAACACCACCGGCTGTCTCAATACCAAGTGATAAGGGTGCAACATCTAACAATAAGATATCCTTAGTCTTGGAAGAAGTATCACCAGTCAAAATAGCAGCTTGGACTGCGGCACCATATGCTACAGCTTCATCTGGGTTAATTGACTTATTTGGTTCTTTACCATTGAAGAAGTCAGATACAAGTTTTTGGACTTTAGGAATTCTGGTTGATCCACCAACAAGAACAATCTCATCAATTTGAGATTTATCAGTCTTGGCGTCCTTCAAAACCTTCTCTACTGGATCGATGGTAGATCTGAATAAATCAGCGCAGAGTTCTTCAAATCTTGCTCTGGTAATAGAAGTGTAGAAATCAATACCTTCAAACAAAGAGTCAATTTCAATAGATGTCTGAGCAGAAGATGACAAGGTTCTCTTGGCACGTTCACAGGCAGTTCTCAATCTTCTCAAGGCTCTTTGGTTAGAGGCTAAATCCTTCTTATTCTTTCTTTTGAACTCGGCAATGAAGTGATTTACTAATCTGTTATCGAAGTCTTCACCACCTAAGTGAGTGTCTCCGGCGGTAGCCTTGACTTCAAAAATTCCATCATCAATTGCCAAAAGAGACACATCAAAAGTACCACCACCCAAGTCGAAAATCAAGACGTTCTTTTCACCCTTGGCGGAGTCCTTCTTGTCCAACCCGTAGGCAATAGCTGCTGCAGTTGGTTCGTTGATAATTCGCAATACATTCAATCCAGCAATCAATCCGGCATCTTTTGTGGCTTGTCTTTGAGAATCATTGAAGTAAGCTGGGACAGTAACAACAGCATCATTAACTTTGCTGCCCAAAAATTCTTCAGCGGTCTCCTTCATCTTCACCAATATCATAGAAGAAATTTCTTCCGGAGTAAACACCTTGGTTTCGCCTTTGAATTCGACCTGAATTTTAGGCTTACCAGCAGAATTAATAACCTTGAAAGGGAAGTGTTTCATATCATCCTGAACCTCTTGATCGTCGAATTTTCTACCAATCAAACGCTTGGCATCAAAGACAGTATTCTGAGGGTTCATGGCTGCCTGGTTCTTTGCAGCATCACCAATCAATCTTTCCGTGTCGGTGAATGCGACATAAGATGGAGTGGTTCTATTACCTTGGTCGTTGGCAATAATTTCGACTCTGTCGTTTGCATAATGTGCAACACAAGAGTACGTTGTTCCTAAATCAATTCCGATAGCTTTAGACATATTTTAGATAGTTTTGTATCTTAAACTTAATGAGTAGTGAACTTCAAGAACGGGAGGTTCGGCCGGTTTATATATGGCTGCAACTCTCTAAGGGACTTAATCTGCAGATCCCATTTTAGACCAGAGAAAATGCGCGACGTTTCTAGAATCGGCTAGAATGCAGGAGAAATGACCAGAAGGATCGTGAGATGTGGAGAACATACGAGGGCCTTTGGAAGCTAGGTACGAGAAGTTGAGGCGTGGAGGAAAACCAGAGAGCTGACATACGGGTTTCAATTGTCTAATTTAACAGCAGTTGTCATTGCCACTTGATCTATGCGAAATTGAAACCTCATCCGACAGTTCCTGGTGGTCTTGGTATCAGCGAAGAATGACCTGCAGGAAGTCGTAATTAGATGTTACACAAAATCTCTTTAATTTATCACCCTTGAATATATCACCCTTGAATTTATCACCCCACATGGAAGGAAGCTACGTCAGGAGGAAGGTAGAGAGCAGAACCATTACGTAAGAAATTGAAACAATAGTACTGTTCACCCGTACCAATATATGCAAATTGATACAGTAGTTCATCCCCCCAAAAAATCGGTATCGTATAAATTTAGAAAACTCTATCCATCTATTACAGCCTCTAATAATTTAACACCAAGTTTGGTGTTTTTAGTTCGAATTACATATATGTAGAAAGAACGCCTGATAAATTTTACAAAGATTAACAATTTTTTTTGGATTTAATCAAACGAACAGTATCCAATGATCCAGATGACGTGTATCTCATTAAAGCAAACATAATCCTTCCTCAAAAGAAACTAGTATCTTACATCACTTATACTCTGCTCCTGGCATCTCTAACAACCAATCACGTGACTGCAACACATGCAAGAAAGAATTAAGTAAAACAAATACAGGTTAAAACGTGCCGAAAATAACAGATATACAGTGAAACTAGACAATTATTCACAAGAAGCCATCTTGCACAAACAGAGAGTCATATTTATTTCATCACCTCTACCATGGGGCCAAACTTTACTCAGACTACTCCAGGCGCCTCTGCTCTCTTTTACTCTTATCCAATCGATATGCACTCCCCGCACCAAACCATCGGTGCTTCACAATGCACAGCTTGATAAACAAAGATATCGTTCTGGCCAAAGAGAGAAGTGAAGCTTTAACCATGAAAAGAGCAGCATTCATTACGAGCCGATGGTATTAAATTCTTCTTCCTCATGTTTTTTTCCTCCTCTGATTCGCTTTCATCCACTGCTTTATTCAATTGCATTGACTCCTAGCGATGGCCCTTTTGACTCCTGGCCCAGAGTCAAAATGTGCTCCCACATAAATATCATACAATCAGCACACAGGAAAATACCGTTTGATTTTAGCTCAAAGCAATAGCCATCAAACCCCTCACCCCCTTAGAATAGCCATGATTTCCGCCTTGTTGAGAACACAAACCCCCAGATTTGCTGCCACCAGATTTGTGCCCAGAATTACCCCAACTATCGCCGTCAGATTCAATTCTGTGAATTTCAAAATCGACACTGACTCTCCAGTATTCAAGTACCATCAAGATGGCCCCGTTGCTGTCAAATACACTGCTGAACACGAATGGATAGCACTTCACAAAGATGACACTGCCTTTGTTGGAATCACCAGTTATGCAGCTGATGCTTTAGGAGATGCTACCTTCATCGAATTGCCAGAAATCGGAACCACTGTTGCTACGGGTGAGTCCATCGGTTCAGTTGAATCGGTCAAGTCTGCTTCTGAAATCTATGCACCAGTTGGGGGTGAAGTGATCAATGCCAATGAAATTTTGGAATCTGAACCTGGTGTGATCAACTCAGACCCTCAAGGAGCTGGTTGGATTGCTCATATCAAAGTTGAGGATCCAGAACAAATCCTTGTAAGTGAAGACTTATTGGATGAAGCTGCTTACATAGAGTCTTTAGAGGAGCACTAAATAAAATGAATGTGAAGTATTCATCAATGTAGGGAAAGAGGTGGACTGAGTTGCTGGAAGAGATGTAAATGTATCTTGAACAAATATGAATGCATCTTGAACAGACGGAACTTTATTTAGAAGGGATGTAAATGCATATTGTACAGATGTTAGTGTATCTAGAAACATCTATATGTATCCAGTTGTACTACCAAATCTCTACCTATATCATTACGCCATTACACCCATACATCTCTATCTTTCAATCTAGTTCAATTGTCATCAGGTGTGTGCATCCTTACAGTGGTAAATCATCTCATGCACTCTTATATGCCCTCTTGTATGCCTTTCCTTAAATATGCTTTATACTGCTGAAGCACTACCATTGTTCACTGCTGACCACACCAGTGTAAGTCTATGCATTCCATCAAATACCCTCCAGTATAATCATCTACGACTGGCCTCTCTACCCCGTCTAGTGTTAACCCCCCAACTCTTCCTAATATTATCACCCCTTTCTGAAATTTCTACGTAGTATCGATAGCCTACAATTCTACATCCAACACATTCATTACATACATTCAAGAAAAGTGCACAGCAATTGGCACAATGATCACTACCAACACAATGACTACACCAATAATAAGACATAACCTCATCTTCATGTCTTTCCACCACATGTCCTTTCTAACTCGGTTGGCTCCACGACGGAATCCCTGGGCGGAAATGGCCAAATTGTCAGTCTTGTTTTCAATCAGATCCAATCGTTCTCCACGCTCAGCGACCTTGTTGATGTTATCTCTCATAATTCCAACGGTATCATCGATTTGCTGTTGGTTAGTATCTTCAATATCCTTCATTGTGGTCTTCATTTGTTCTTCAAATTCTTTCTACTGGCTTCACCCCGTCCTTACCGTTCCCGGCCACCAAGAAGGGGAGGAGAAACAAAACAGAAAGTGGCACTTTCAAAGTTACTTACCGCCTGAATGGCAACAGTCCTGGACTCAGACTGCTCACTGGTGTCCTGATTAGGAATATATGGGTCATATGGCACAGAAGACGACATGTTGTGAACTGTGTTTGTGAAAAACCCACTGCTTGTTGCCAGCTTAACCGAATATGGTCCAGGGGGCGTGCAGGACCCAAACAGTGATGTGATCAATCTGTATGCAGGCTCGGCTGTGCTCGGTGCAACAACAGCTGCTTGAGAAGAGGGAATGAAGGGAATTAAGGTTATTTTATGGACGCGAAAAGGTGTAGAGGGTAGAAATGATAAGGAATTAGATGGTTGGGAAGGAATCTGAGTTAGGCAAGGAGTAGGTATTGATATGATTTAAGGTTGATGTAACGTGGATGTTTGTTTAGATTCTATAGTGGCTGGATTACGGAAGCGGTTTTTCTGTACTGTTGTGGTGGCGATGGTCTCTCTGCTCGGGGCCGTTTTCTTGCCTCTCATGGTCACGACCCGAACGCACTGCGGTGATTAACGGAAACAACGATATAGCCGACAGGGCCCGAGCTGACGTTGTATTTCCTTGCTGATGTATTGACTCTTGTACTCTTGTACAAGTATCTAGATGGGTGCTGACATTTTCACCTTCGTGGTACTACCGAGGGTTTTTTTTTGGCTGCATCCCAGATCCCTTCACTGTCCTTTTATTCTATGCGTATCGCTGACACTAACAGGAGCGCTGATTTGGTAAATGGGTCTCCGAAAGGTGGAGATATCTGAGAGACACAGAGATTGAGATTTATTACGTGATAGAAGTAGGGATAAAGAGAAGTAGAGATAGAGAGAAGTAGAGATAGAGAGATGGAAGCGAGAATAAATAGAAGCAGAGATACATAAAAGCACAGACGGAAAGATAGAATCAGAGGAAAATGGGAGCTGAGTTTACATTCAATTGAGACAGGTGAACAGATTAAATGCTGAGTGATTAGATATATGAAAGGTTCAATTAAACCAGCGAGAATCATTTTCATACAATTTCCACACATTTTCATTTTCCATACATTTTCCATACCTCCTCTTGTCCGTCCGAAGACTTCTCCCGATTATCTCTACTTCTTCACATATGTTTACTCCTCACCCCACATCTATCCTTCAACGTTCTATCTCTCTGTTCTTTGACCTATTCACACATTTTACCTCAAGTGTACACAAACCATCATCTAATTTCCCCATTTACCATTTTCTACCGTCTCCAATTCTAGTATTATTTTTCATTCTCATTAACATTTCGTTCACTTCTCTGTCAATTCCAACATCCATCTCCCTATCATCGCATGTTTCGACATACAATCAGAAGAATGAGTACCGCCAAACCTCCTAAAACTCCAGGTCCTCTTGAACAGAAGATCGTTGAAAAATTACAACAAACTTTCAATCCAACCTACTTCACTATTGCCAATGATTCTCATAAGCATTCCCATCATGCTGCCATGAAGGGTGCTGAGAATACCGTCGAATCACATTTTAGAGTGTTACTTGTAAGTGAAAACTTTGAAGGAAAATCCTTGCCAATGCGCCATCGCATGGTTTATTCAACTTTGACAGAGGAAATGAACCACGTTCATGCTTTGCAAATGAAGACGAAGACTCCCGCGGAGTACGAAACCACTGGAAGGTAAATAATAATAAATAATAGACACCACCCATGAGATAAAGGTAGCTGATAATTAGACCAAGTGTAATGAGGGAACTTCACAATAAGTAGATCAAGTCGAACAAGTAGAACAAGTAGAATTAGAATTTGTAGAATGGCGGAACGAGCATAGCAAGAGAACAATGGCCTCAAATAGAAGTAGTACATAATCAATTGGCTCCTATTTTGGCTTCCTAGACTATAACCCCAACATTCTATGAGGTCCTTGCCTTCAATGCTTACGACATTTCTTTCAGAAATCATGTACTCACTATAAATTATCACTCAAGCCTCCGCTTCAACCTCCTGGTCGTTCCTCGACTCCTGGGCTGCAGCGTTCTTAGCAACCAACTCGATAATCCGTCTGATTATCGGCAAACTCAACCATGCGGGAACGTATGCTTCCACCCGAGAGAACGGTCTTAAATTAACGGTTCTAAAGGGATCATCGAAATGGCCGTCAGTAGACACCATTTCAAACAAATCATCATTGTTTCCACTATCACTCTCCTTCACCTTATCAGCAACTGCTTGAAGAACTTCAGGAGCAATTGGGGTTTCATAATCAGCAATGTAATATTGACTAATCAATTTCTGGATTTGGATTGGCTTTAATGCATAACAAATTTCATAAATGATATTAATATCATCAGGTGTTCCCTTTCGTAATTGAAGCAACTTGGCTGCCTGCAACAAATGACTTAAATATGATGATCCTTCTTGAATTTCATGACCTTTACACCATTCCTCCAATCGGGTCACATTATAGTTCAATTGTAATCCTCTCTTCCAACTCAAGAAATTTCTTCTCATAATCAAATCATTGAAACACAAGGCATCGACAAATCTTAACAATTCAACAATGACATCATTCATCACCTCATGCTCAATAAAATATGACTTCATCGACCAATACACTGAGTTGAAGAAACTTAAAATGTCATCCATTTTATATTGTACTCCTTGGGAGAAAACCTTAGCCAAAAATGGAGAAGCTTCTGGTGCCATAAATCCTGGCAAAGATTGTGATAAAACCACCGCAGAAACGGCCTTTCTTTCCAAATCTTTTTCCATTTTCTTCATCCACATATTATAGATGTTGTACAGTAACAGTTCAAAGTCTTCCTTCACTACAGCTACCAATTTCAAATACTCATCAAACTCTTCTTCACTCATTTCATGCAGAAGGGTGTCATTAGCAATGATGGTCTGCTGAGCGTACAGGACAAATGAATACAATTCGTGAGTATTAGATAACCAGAATGCTCCGTTTGGAATTACGTCATCATCCTTCAAATTTGCAACCATCTGTTGAATGGCAGCAAGTACTTCACCCAAAAAGTCTTCACTCTCTTTGGTAAGACCCAATCTCCACATATCACTCAAGATAATGATGATGATTCTGGAGGGGAAAAGTACTTCCTTTCTGGTCAAATCAGCAGCAACTCCAGCTGGGGGGATCTTCAAGCCCTTGAGTAATCCTTCGACAATTTCACGGTGTAATTGACGAGAATCTCTCAATAAACGGAACAATTCGTCGTTAATATCATCTATGTTAGGCTCTTCTTCATTCGAAACTGCAATGACCGATACTGGTCTGTTGTTATCGAAGTTAGTATTACCATTATTCCAAGAGACTGCCGACGAATGACGGTTGTTGCTCTTAGAGATCCCTCTAGTTTTAGGATTAGCTAATTGACTGGCACTAGCCACTTTAAGAGCCAGAAGCTCAGTCTTGAGCTCTTCAATGTGACTCTTTAAGTCAACTTCAATGGTATCACGTTTCACTAAATCATTCTTGTAGCTATTTAATTGTTCAATGTTTTTTGCAACATCAGCCTTCAAATCGGCTTGTTCCTTGATCAACACTTCAATTCTCTTCTCAGCGGCGGTGTATTCACCCTTGATAGCTTCCAACTCTTTGTTCAAATTGGTTACTTCAGCAACATGATCTTGATTTTGAGAATCAAACTTTTCATTGACTTCAATTTCCCTAAGTTTCAAAGTTTCATGGGCATTAGAAGATTGTTCCAAAAGATCCTTCAAATTGGCAATTTCGGTGATCATTTTCTTGTTTTCTTGAATCTTCGAAGTCAAAGATTGAGTCAATTCAATCACTTTATTCTCCAATTTATAAGAAATTTCTTGAAGGTTACTAACCGATTTGGCCTCTTCTCTACGGACTCGTAATTCTTGATAAGCGAGTTTTCTTCTGAAGGCAGATTGAATAACAACGGTGGATTTTCTTTGATTTTGGAAATTTCTTCTATCCTGAAGACCTCTCCATGACTTTTGAAGTACCACGGCAGATTTCTCAGTTCGTAATTGTGTAAGTTGACGTCTTGTTTGCAAACCTTTGATATGTCTTTGAAGGGTTGTAACAGAAGCTACCGTTTCTTGGAATTGGCGTCTTGCTAAGAAACCACGAATCAAAATCTGAATCTTGGTGGCAGCACTTTCTTCAATTTCCCGTTTGACTCTCATTCTAACCAAAAATCCAACCACCAATGCTTGTAATTTAAGATGTGATTCACGAATTTCCAAGTATCTTTTACGATATACCACCTTCCGGATATTCTTTTGAATCATCACTGCACTTTGATACAATTTATCAGTACGTAATTTCTCGAATTGGGCAAGCAATCCGGCCTTGAAAAAGATTTTGGTATTACCCAATTGATATTTCGATTTATCATCCAAAGTAGCTGCTAAAATTTTGTTACAAAGACCAGTAACCGCTTCTTGCAGAGGGGTACCAGTACTCATCACGGGGACCCATACATCAGCGGGAACCAAAATATGATATCTGTCAGCAAATTCAACGTAAGACCACCGAGAGGGGAACCCGGCACATGAAATACGAATGGTTTCCAATACACCACAGGCCCTTAATTGTGATAACACCATTAACGAGTCAAATTCCCAAGCTTTCTTTTGTTCATTTGGTTTGATACATCTGATGTAATGAACGTTTGTAGAATCAATCGTTTTCATCAATTCGATCAAAGAATTCTTAAACATGGATCCCAAAGTTGGTTTCCTATTCATGGTTCTAGTTTTTTGCGCTGGTTGCTTTGACTCGACCTTAGCGGCATTCTTTTCAATGATAGAAAGAATATCCTTAATCAAGGGGTTGGTAGTGTTCTTCAATACCTCCAAATGACCTTCTCCCACGGTATCTCTATTCTTTTCAATAAATCCATCAATATCGTAGGTTACATCCAACGCATAGTGGCTGACTACAAATTTGGTCTGACCAAATCTTGGTTTTTTGAAAACCTTATTCGTTGGAGCTTTGTCTAATGATTGATACATTTTATCGACCCACAGTTGATCATTACCAGATGGGAGTCTTGATTCTTCATCCAACAATGATAAAATACCCATCTTACTTTCAATTAAATCAATACATGGTTGATTATCGGCAAAATCAATGAAACTCCATTCAATTTCTTCCCGAATATATTCTTCTTGCTCCAATTTGAACACATGTTGATTAAATTCTTGTTGTAATTTTTCATTGGCATAATTGATACAAAATTGTTCAAAAGAATTCTTTTCGAAATGTTCAAACCCATAGATATCCAATACTCCAATGAAAGATTTGATTTGGGCTTCGACTTCAGGGGGACATAAATCAGCATTGACAAAATCTACCAACCAATCAAATAATGCCGAGTAAATATACTTAGCGAATGAATCACGAGCAACAACGGCCTGTTTATGGTTCATATTACTAACAATTTTCTCCGATCTGGTAGTAATTTGTTTCTTAATACACCATTTGGCAAAATTATTGGCATCAATGCCCAATAATTCACATGCTTTCACCAAACTTGGCTCTTCAGAAGATAAATGGGCATCATTTTTCGTGGGAGCAATTTCAATATTACCAATATGAAGTAATGATGCTAAAACTTTATAGATTTCTTGTTGTTGATCTTTACCGATTCCGATTAATGATAAGGCATCACCAGTTTCTTTAAATTCCTTGGCATCATCCAAACCATCAATTTTGGGCTTACCTCCTTGATTTGTATAGCGGAAATCCTCTGGCTTAGTAAGTCCCAAACTCTCCTTCTCTTCATCATTCATTCCGGCTAATAATTGATAGAAAATATGGTAATTTCTTTCAGTTTCAGGTTGAAATACTAATCTTGATCGTTCCAAAAGATATGTTCTTATACGGGCACCAATGATAGCAGTCTTGTCATCAAACAAAATCTCCAAATACTTACCGAATCTAGAAGAATTGTCGTTTCTTGTAGTCTTAGCGTTACCAAAGGCTTCCATAATTGGATTGGTGGCTAAGATTTGCTTTTCCACGTCACTCATATCTGACACGTGTTCTGCCCCCATATTGAGTTCTTTACCCAGATCTTCTTCAACTGAGGCAAAATATCTCATGATATACTTGGCACTAACGGTTTTACCAGCCCCAGATTCACCGGAAACCACGATAGTTTGATTTTCATTGTCTCTTTTCATACAACTGTAGGCATCTTCAGCAATGGCAAACAAATGAGGTTCCAGATCTTCACGACGTTTGCCAGCGTATGCCTGGATAATATCCTGGGTATACAACTGATCTATACGTTGGAAAGGATTGGTGGCAATAAGAACAATCCCTGAATAGGTGTATATATTCAATTGGGAATAACGAAGTTTAATGGCGTGTAAAACGGCCGGTTCATTCAAATAAGATAAGTTGGTCAAGTCTTCAGCGGCCTCTAAGATTGGTGGGTTTCGTAAAGGTGGAAGCTTTTCATTATCTTCATTCAAATTGTCAGCTTTTACGGTGAAAATCACCGTCAGGTCTGCTTCAGAGGTCAATTCAAGAAGATGATTTTTGCCATCCTGAGAATTTTTGGTGACAGTAGCTCCGACCCAGCCGAGTTCTTTGTCTGGGTACCAGCACTTGGTGCCCACTTCATACAATGAAGACATATTTGTAGGGGTATATCGTCTACCTTATTCCGTTCAATTGGACTTTCTCGACGTGTAAACACTCAGATCAAAAAAAATCCGCTGGAGAGAAAAAAAGTATACGAGTGAGGGAAAAGGAAATCCCGGCGAGCCTGGACGCGTGGAGGGGAGAGAGGGAGGGAATCGGGTTAAAAGGGAGACGATGAAGGGATAAGAAGGGTTAAGAAGAGGAGTTAGAGGATGGGAAAGATGGGGAGGTGTATTTGGTAGTAAGAAATTCATTGATGTAGAAGAGTTGCACTTCAGGAGAGTCCCTTTGTCAGCAACTCCAATTGGAGCTCTGCAATTGTTTTACACTGTGTCCCCAAACAAACACGAAACGCCAACGGTGCGAAAATCGCCTAGCATAAGAAGGATAAAGAAAGAGAGAGAGAGATTCATAGAGAAGAAAAAAAGTGGAACCAGACACGAATAGAACAGGAATGACGGCGAATATACCATTTCAAAACCACGTCATGGCCACAAATTACCCATCATATCGTTTTATATTATTCAACCAAACTCATCGTCCTCTTAATCAAACTCATTTCCCACTGATTATCTTCAGAAGTCACTAACAGACCTCAATTACTCTGACAAATAAGATCCATATCAATGGCTTCCTTCTTCTGCCGTCTAAACTCTCAAAAGTGATCTTTAGGCACAGTCACGTGCGCGGCGATCAGCTACATACTAGAACCACCAGCACGTGACAATTGTCCAAATTAATACTTCTTCAAATTTGTACTACTGCCGGATGGTCACAGCCATCCTACTCTCGGATGGTTTCCAAGCTTAAGAGTGGCTGATATCATAGACCCAGGCATTATGGATAGTGATCGAGTTTATAACCTCTTAAAACTCTCCAGTTAGATCTCTTTGTTCGGAGATTCCCTCTAAACTATTTATGGTGATTATTTCCTGATTGGGCAAGAATGCTGCATTTACTGTGAGGTACCAAATAAAGAAAAAGAGACACTAATAATACCAATATTCAACAGGTGATGGAGAAGTCACCCAGGTATTAGTATTGATATCGGGGTCTTTGTGACCTTATATCTTCAGTAAATACATGTGTATCGGTTATTTCTGCGTCTTTTTCATCTTCTTCAAGTATTTTCATAGTGTTACATCGTTAGTTACATGCATGGTCCTCTAGGAATTGACTCTATGTGTCACACAGTTCCGAAGTTGACCATTGAATCTCAATAGGTTTCCTTATGCTCTTAGAATCTACATTAAGGTCTTTATTTAATCTTCTCAATCTTGCCATCGCTCTCTTTCTCCCTCTCCCTATCTCCACTCCCTCTCTCCACTCCCTCTCCACTCCCTCTCTCCCCCTCTCTTACCTCTTCTCTACTGTTATTGAATACTTATATATTGTCAGCTACCTAGACGTATCAGTAGATTTAATCAAGTCGCATGTAAACCTTCCACCTCTAGACTCATACAATTTCTAAAACTTTGCCTGTTTGGCCTCCTTGAATCTTGGCAAAGAAAGTGGTTCGTAGACTTGACCAAAAAGGTTATCGGTAGGGAATATACCTGGCGATAAAAGACCTCTGGCATCAACATAGCTTTCGTTCAATTGATCAATAGAAGTAACTCCAAGAAGTCTCATATTCATCACCAATTCATCGATCAAAATTTGGGTAAGCTTCCGGATACCTTCCTCTCCATATGTAGACATGGCGTACAATACGGGTCTTCCCAATCCTACACCCTTGGCTCCCAAACAAATGGCCTTAAGGATATCAGTGGCTCTACGAACTCCTCCATCTACAAAGACCAGAAATTTGTCTAAATCAACCCCTTTGGCCTTCAAAACCGGTATAGTTTCAGCCAAAATTTCAATGGGTGCCCGAGAAAACTCCAACTGTCTACCTCCATGGTTTGAAATGACAATACCATCGACTTTATGTTCTGCTGCAAGAACTGCATCTTCAACAGTAAGGATACCCTTCAATAAGATCGGCATTTTGGTGATACTTCGGAACCAAGCAATGTCGTTCCAGTTCAAACTGGTATCAATGAAAGAACTGATTGCTCTGGCGGCACCTTGACTTCTATCGATTCCATCTTCAGACTCTTGGACATGAGAAGTGTCTTCAAAATTCTTCAGACGCATATCTTTTTCTCTTCTACCCAACTGTGGAGCATCTACTGTAATAAACAATCCTTTAATACCACGAGATTCAGCATGTTGGACAATACTTTTACAAATCTCCCGATCTGAATTGACATAGAGTTGAAGCCATTGAGTCTGATCATCGGTGGCTGCATCAACAATTTCATCAAACAGACATGAAGCCAAGGTTGGGATCATTTGTACAATATTGCCCTTTTTAGCGGCCCTAGTGATTACTACTTCTCCCTCTGGATGTCCCAATTTTCCTAGAGCAGTGGCAGTAAAATAAAAGGGTGCAGCCACTTTAGTTCCCAACATGGTAGTACTAGTATCCACAGACGAAACATCAACAAGAACCCGAGGCTTAAAGTAAATCTTATGGTACAGCAAATGATTAGATCGAAGGGTGATTTCGTCGTCGCATCCAGATGAATAGTAACCCCAAGCCGTTTTCTCCATGGTATGACGAGCTACGAATTCAAAGTCATTCAAGTTATAGACCTGTGAGATATCAGGCTTTCTTTTGATCATATCTTTTCTTCTCAAATCGTCTTCTTCATCATCAGAGTCGTCCTCGTCCTCGTCATCATCATCACCTTCATCGTCATCATCATCGCCGTCATTGTTGGCATCATTTGATGATGCAGATGACGAATTGCCACCAACCGATTTATCACCACTAGCTCCCTTGATTGGTTCAATTGGTAACAAATCATCTTGTTCATCATATTCCACATCAAATTCATCAACAACCTTTCCAGTGTTTCCGGACCTTTTGGCTGCAGCTACGGGCTCGGAGTTGGAGTGGGACGTTTCTTGGGGCTTTGCCTTCGAAGCATGTTTCTTCTTCTTCTTTTTTGGAAGTTCACCTTCAACTGGACCCTTATGAAACTCTTTCTTCAAGTATTTGGTCAAAGTATCACCTGGATGAATGGGATCAAAGGCTTTCGTTGCATCTTTTCCAGCGTACTTCAAAATAATTGCGGAGCCGCCGGGGTGTTCATTCAAAAAGCCGGTGACATCGTAGGCTTTACCGTGGACAATGACCCAGCAGTCATCTTTATTATTGTGTTTAATAACTTCTTCAATGTGAACCATTTTGCAATTTATCAGCTATATTCAATCGTATGAGCTCTATTCAACTGTATAGATTCGATATTTTCTGGGGTGATTTTGCTTATTTTTCCCTGCTTCCTATTAGTGGGTTCTTATCTTGCTCCGCATTTTTTCCGGGGCTGCCAGTGGGGGTACGCTAAAGAGGAGAGCAAAGGTCTACAGGATTAAAGCGGAGGAAGAGGAACGGTGAAAGAGGAGGAAGGAATAAAAGGATACAGCGATAAACTCATTTATGCGTATTCATAGAGTTCCTTCAATTGAATTACCACGCTTGCATAGGCAATTGTGTGAACCTGATGATCGGTAATTGTATGTTCGTGGTTTGGTCTTTGGCCCAGGTTAGTCCCCGCTCACTGCGAGGGGAATGGTTCCATTAAAACAGCGTGGTATATGGAAACGACGCTGTTTTAATGGGCAAATAACGAGTGACGAATACACGAGAATACATGGAACATAACCGCCACGACGTCAAAAGTGATAGAACTGAGGTTGTTCAACATGGCAAAAAATCGTTGGAAGTGATTGCTCCTTTGTAAGTACTTACAGTATACATTTAAACGGTGGATGTCCCGTTAACCCACAACTAGGCTAGAAATTATTGTCAGATGAAAAGAAAGCAAGCAGGCAATTTGCGGCCGCAATTTATTACGATAGAAGTAATACGAAAGTATTGGAAAAGTAATGGAAAAGTAATGAAGAGGCAATTGTAAAACAGTAAAGAGATAAGAGAAGAGTAGTAGAGAGGTCGTAGTTGAGGTAAGAAAAAAGTAGAGAAGTAACAAAGATGTAACACAGAAGCTCTAAAAGTAATAGAAAAGAAATAGAGAGGTAATTGAGAAATAGTAGAAGTAAAAGAGAAATAGTAGAGTGGCACTGAAGAGGAAACACAGGAATAATAGAGATACATTGTCTTTACTGTCCATACAAGAGCTCTCCTTCCAAATCCGAATTTTGTTACAGAGAGATGGAAGAATCGAGATCATATCCCGCAGGTGCCGTTTTATTGATAGTCAAAGTGTAATGCGTCAATACATCAACCTATTGGCAAATCACCGTTCCGGGTGTCTCAAATAGCTAATGCCTTCTCAATTACTTTCGGAGTTAAACCTTTACGAGAAATCAGTCGGATATAATTTTATCACACAAAACTGATCGCGAAACAAATCTTAATTAAAACTGAAGACGATTCGATTTGTGTCATTGCGGACCATGCCCATTTCCTCCCTGAAATTAGTTCCAGCTCTCTTTCAGTACAATTACTGGTTTCCCAATTTTTTTCAATTGTGCCTCTATTTTCTCCAGTTTAAGCCTTACAACCTGAAAGCATTACCACGTGATCTCACCGATATCATTGATACCCTAATAAATTGCTTGCACGCAATATCATCACCCGCATATCTCCCCACACCTTGAGCACGTCAAACACGGAAAATCTCATCGCCTGCAGGTGCGGCTTAAAACCTCATTAATAGCAGGATGAGACCAAACCAATACAGTTAGAGAGCCCGGAGGAAGATGGTGATACTGACACGGATTGTGAGGGTTTCATAATATCAACACCCGACAGTAAACTGACGATTTTTCTCCACATGTAACGGACCGTCTTTAGCATGTCATGCTTGCTTAAGCTTTGAGCCCTAACCCTGGGTTAGGGCTAGCCACACATTTGTATGCACTCCAAGTAACTCGATCAGCGATGGAAAATCTACTGCACTAAAAATATATCAGTTGGAAAAAATTCTGAAATACGAATCCTTAAGTTGATGATAGCAAATTTGGCGACTTGGTGGTAGAATTTTGCGGTGATGAAGCTTTTGCGTGTAGATTCAGTGACAGTTAAAAAGGTCTTCAAAAATCCTTTGCATCCAAATTAGTCTTACTCAGTTATGTCTCATTATTCTATTCTTATCTTTAAATAGCTTTTCTACTTTCATTTGCATTCATTTGCATTCATTTTGATTCATTTTACTTTATTTCATCTACTTTGCATTTATTTTCATTTCTCAGTTGTGCTTCTGTAATTTGCCGAATTTTTCTGTAGACAATCTAGATCTTTGCCGCAATGAAGTGGTCTGTAGATTTTTCTTGTTTTGTAGATCAACCATCTTTCTTCAACAGTATTTTGGAATTTTCAGTAATTTTTCTGCAGTGATTTGCGAAGCATAATTATTTTGGCCATTTAGTCTTCCTAGCAAGTGATGTTGGTTCATATATTTATCTGCTATGATGAACTATCATTAATATCTTCTAATCTCTAAGCACTTCTCGGGTTTTATACTCCCTTCTACTCTCTTTTCAACCCTTCATCTCTCTTCTGACCTCTTCGCTTTTACAATAATTTTCAATTTTTGCCTTTTGTCTACATAGATTAATTCTTGCCATTCTAATGCATTTCGACGACAGTCTCCTGATCCATAATACTCAGTTAATGAGATGAAAGAATACCTCTACATCATTTTCAGAGTTAAGGAAGAACTTTTACCAAACACACCCAAAAGAACACTTCTTTCCATCCATTCCCGTTAGAAACCTCTTCGCCTTGCTTTCTCTCTTCTCTTACCCTTACCCTCTTCTACCCTTTCCCTCTTTTTCCTCCCCACCCCGCTAAAGATCTATTTTTGTGCACAGCCCTTTTCATTTCATTTTTGCTTTTTTTGTCTCATTTCTAAATTTTTCTCGCCAGTGTTTTTGACTAATATAAGATTCTCAACCTGTAAATTTTATCTTTTTGAAGAGCCCTTCAAGTTCAAAGTTCCCAGAAGACTCCACATCGTGGCGAAATATCCAACTCGTGCTTCCGCTCGTGTGTTAACGGTGCTTGCGTCGGCACTTCCGATATCTAGTTGAAGCTTTAGCTCCTTCATTCCCCCCCCTCAACCCCCTCTCCCTTTTCCCTTGGGACTTTCTTTATCATTTGTCTTTTGCCGCCCTCCCTGTTTGATTTGGTCGATCATTATCACCAACAATTTTTTTGGCCCCTTCGAATCCTCGATAATACCCAGTTTTAGGTCAAATTCACCATCGCCCTTGGTCACCCTTGGTGTCTCCATCGTAATATACTTGGAATCTACTATAATCAACCCAAATAGATCCCCTTTTTAATCACTTTATATCCCGGTTTACCATCACTAATTCCTTCTCCAGAGAAGAATTTTTTTTGGCCAACAAAGACAAGGAGGTTAAAAACTTAACAAGCATTATAAAAAGTTGTTGTAATTTTGGTTTAAACTAGGTTAAACTTTGGTAAATACCTCTCAGAATCCACTTTCCTTCACTAAAAAAATCTGAAATCATTTAGATAAAGACTTATTAAACCTCCGAACTGCCTACCATGGTGCTTATAAATGGCGTAAAATACGCGTGTGAACGTTGTATACGAGGTCATAGAGTCACTACTTGTACTCATACCGATCAACCGTTAACAATGATTAAACCAAAAGGTCGCCCGGCCTCTCAATGTCCTCATTGTAGAGAACAACGCAAAAATAAGAACTTACACATATCTTGTACTTGTGGTAAGAAGGGAAAGAGTCCAGGAACTCATTTGGCCCTGTGTTTATGTCATAAAAACTCTCATTGTACGTGTTCTAGTAAAGTCGCTGACAAAAGAGCGTCTTCTCTGAAAGCAGAATTGACTAGAAGACGTCTGCTTCTTGAAAGAAGTTCATCTGAAGTCAATTTGGCCAAAGACGTTTCAGCTCCTAGTTCGTTCAAGAATTCTTCCACAACTTCGCCAATACGAGGATCTCAAATTGCCATGCCTCAGCCTGCCATTGAACAAGGGCTTGATCCTAACTATATATTTGAAGATGTGCCGATTCCATTCGAAGCTGGCGGGCTTTTTGACCTTTTCTCTCCTTCTCCACCGCCTCCGCGTAATGGTAATGACCAATTCAACCAATCACTGAACTCTCAAGCTCAACTGCTGTCGGCTTTCTCAAACGGTATATCAGATTCTACTGCTGTTAGTCAATTCTCTCCTTCCACCGAAGCAGAATTAAGTGATCTGATGTTCCCTCTCTTCCCTCTCGTAGGACTGCAGAGCTTTGACACTACAAATAAGCCTCTTAGTAAACAAGTTGACTTACGTAGGGCGTCGCTGACTCTGCTGCAAAATCTGCTTCACCAACAACATGGAGAACAGCCACAACAGCAGCAACAAGTTCATCAACCACTGCACCATCTGCTGTCACATTATCCACCAATAAGGCCTCGTAGGCCGGAAAGCGTGATGTCTGTGACTTCCAATTCTTCTACTGCAACGAATATTAGTCGTTCGATTGATGTACACAATGGAAATGGCCAAGGAAACGGCCAAGGAAACACTCAAGGTTACCCTTTAACAACATCGGCGTATCCTCCTGTTGCCTCGTACTCACAATCTTCGTTAGATCTTTCTAATTTGCAACAACAACAGCATCAGCAGCAGCATACGCCCCAGGGTAAACGACACAAGGACCTTGACCTTCTTGGTGAATACGCCGATTCTATGAATTTTGGCCGTAATGCAGGGTTTCCAACGGGAACAAGAAACAGCAGCATGCAAAGTATCAATTCCGGTGACCCTCTGTTGAGTCTGCCTCAAACCAAGAAGGACTTCCCTGATTTGAATACTATTTTTTCAGAGGGGAATAATGACATGTTGTTAGACTACGATAACTACTTGGCAGGTTTGCAGAATCCGAATCTGTTTGATCACCCAAACGGGAAAGTGCAATCCAATTCTTTACGTCAGTATGTGGAGAGCGCCCCGAATCCGGTTGAAACTAGATTTGATGTCCCCAATGGCACTGGTGCCGGTGCTGGTGCAAATGGAACTGGGTCTCGGTATGAAGAAGTTGGTGAAAACGGTTCCTCGGTGAACAATGAGAATTATTCGATGTACAACGGCGGGTTCATGCCCGAAAAGTATGATTTTGATTAGCTCATTGTATGTATATTATTAAACTCTACGACTGAGGCTTGTAGGAATAGAGATGTGTTCTTGATGGGGTTTTAATCAGGTGCAATATAACTGCTAGAGTGTGTATTGGATAGTTTGTGTCATCTTGTATAACATTAACGTAAATAGTCATATCCTTAAGGCAATAATGCCGATGATAAAACCAGAATCATTCACGATTCGAAGCACCAAAGACAAAATTTTAGAGAAAGATTGAAGTTTCTGTTCACTGAAGATCTGTCGATACGAGATACCAGGTCACGTCCTATTTAACCATCTATCAGTAATCCACGAATCACCCTCCAACGAATTGAGATACACTGTAATGATTCTATGTACTATATCGTATACAAATTAACTTACAATAATCAACAAAGTAATCGATGATAATATTACCAATACTTATACCCTTGCAATTAAGAGTCCTTAGAGATAACTAAAACTTCAATGCTTTTTCAAAGTCACTAATAAGATCTTCGATATTTTCTGCTCCCACACTGACCCGCAAGAGAGTCTTGGAGCAATCTGAATCACTCATTGCCCTCCATTCAATCAAACTTTCGACTCCACCCAAGGAAGTAGCATGGTGGAAGTACTCTAATTTGGTGGGGAGGTACTTAGCATGTTCCTCGGTGTCTAACTCGATGGAGAACACAGGTGAATGTCCATTTGGATGTTGCTTCTTCACGTACTCCTCATTCTGTAAAGAGCCATGTGTGATTTTCTTAAGGACGGGAAATTTATCACGGTTTTCGTCAAGATACTTCACCAAAGCAGTAGCATTTTTGGACTGTTGTAAGATTCTGAGTTCAAAAGTACGCAAACTTCTAATCAAAAGGAAACTTTCCAAGTTGGCAATGTTGGTTCCCAAATAAACCCTATCATTGATTAAAGATACTTGAGCTTTCCTATCCTTAGTGAGTACAATACCAGCCAACAAATCAGAATGACCACCGAAGAACTTGGTTGCCGAGTGAACCACAAAATCGGCACCAAATTGGAACGGGTCTTGTAATGGTGGAGGTGCAAAAGTAGAATCAACCACGAGAACGGCACCCTTCTCGTGGGCCTTATCGGCATAGTACTGAATGTCGTAAACTTCACCAATTGGGTTTACTGGGGTTTCTAAATATACCACATCACCTTTGCCTATCTTATCCAAATCATCGTTAATAGAAAGTTGCTTCAAGCCGTGGTTTCTAGTAAGAATATCAGCAATACCATGAGTTCCATGATAGGCTATTCCAATAGCTATTTGCTTAGGATTTAAATGGGTGAAAAGGGCAAATATAGCGCTTAACCCAGAGTTATAAACTACAGCATTGGCACCAGTAATTTTGCCGATAATAGTTTCCACTTGAGTAGAATTTGGGTGGGCCAATCTTGAATAAACTGGTTCACCAGTTAAAATGAAATCTTCAGGAACCTGATCGGCTGGCTCCCATTCTTCTGGATTGTCCAGATATCTAAACGTTGTGGAAACATTGATGGGTGGAGCTACATCAGTGACTCTATTCAATTCATTGGCTCCATGAATGCCTTGAGTGGAGATACCAGTCATATTGATTGCAATGGGTGTAATTTTCAGGAAATTGTTCCTGTTTAAATGCACTTTGATTCGCTTTCAGATACTCGATCCCTATTGCGCAATTCGAAGCGGGCCACCACAATCGAAGGTTCCAATGATGTTTATTCCGGGAATGGGAGGTTTCAAGAATTTTCCCTACATTGAAACATCTAGAACAGTATTTTGATTGCCGGAAGCCGTATCACCAACACCAAAGCCGTACACAGCATTGGTACAGCGGCCCCTCTTATGGCTTTCCTTCGGCCCATCGCCTACAAATGCAGCCTTTCACACTGCGGCGACGCCCAATCCGGAAATTTTTTGCGCTTCCAAAGTTCTATACTCTTTTGCGCTTCTAATGTTCTATACTCACAGTGTGGATATGATGAGTCATTGGTGAGTTGATAATGCTGAATTATGATGTAGGTATATATTTCTGTATATTTGAGTGTTAGATAACGTTCTACATTCACGTATATAATACGTTTTTAGATGTATATATGTTCCGATTAGTATATACTTGATATGTCTCTTTCCTTAAGAACCACATTCTCGATGAGCTTTTGTATGTTAGTATTATCTTTCTCCGCTGATCTTCCTGCTCTTCTCGAATCTTCTCTATAGAGCGCATTATACGCATCTGGATAACTTCACCAATTATTGACCTTCTTCGAAAACGGAAACGTATTCCCGTTTCCATATACTTTCAAGTAAAACTTCGTAGCTTGTAGAGCCGCTTATTTGGCATTGAGATCCAAATTCTTAAATTTAGCCATAGCCGATTCCTCCTCCAATCCGTCTTCAGTGACTTGACTTGTAGTCTTCTTGTATTGAGTAGTATTGATGGTTTTAGTCTCATCTGCTAAATAAAGTGCTATCGTCTCATCTTTAGCTTCAGCAACCGTTTTCAATTCATTCATTTCTAGAGACAGAAGCCGTATAAGATACTCGAGTAATGATAATGATTTCTTCTTTTCTAATGGTTCAGAAATAGCATCATAGAAGGAGTCATCATCATTTCTGGAAGTGTCTTTAGTATCCTCCTCATCTTTATTTCTCTTTATATCTTCATCATCGTCATTTTCATCATCGTTGTCGTCATCATCATCTTCATCATTATCTTCATCATTAGCTTCATAATCATCTCCAACTTCCCCCAAAGCAAGAAAAACGTCCTTTTCGTTAAGATGGAGTTTCAAAATCAACACCGGAGAGTTCCCTCCCTCAAGCTTAAGAAGCTTCCCTGAGGCAGTAAAGAAAAGTCTGGTGATATCCAGTACGCTATAAATATATTTACGTGGAGTTTCATCGCTATCATGATACCTTTCATCGTTGAAGTCTTCTACGATCTCTAGGTTATATGTAAATGGTTCAGCTCTATATATCTGGACAGTTGCTCGAGCTAAATCTTCCTTCCAGGTGATTGCAGAAACTTTAGACTCGTTATTTTCTACGTATTTGAGTCTACTTGGATTGTAAAAGATTGAAAACAATTTCACATCAAAAGCTGGACCTACTTGTACACGAGGACGAGAACCTCTACTCCTGGAGTCTTGGAAATATGAAGACGCTTGGATAAGATGGCCTGGAGAAATACCCGCTGGTAATTCACTACCAAAATGAATCCCGTTGGTAGAGATAGAGAGTTGAAGAAAAGGAATCACCTCAGATATTCTTGCAGAAATTTTAGACATCAACAGTTGAGCTTCAGCATATGAATCTTTAGATTGGGTTCGTCCATCAACATAAACAAGATCGTTAATACGGTTGCTGAAGACATTAAGGTCCTGTTGAAGATTCCTCATTAAGTCCACGGCAGGCTCAAGAATGGTATTACCACGAGCTGCTGCTAGTTGAATCAAATCCGAACAATTTGACAAGATGGCTATTTTGGCATCCAATTCTTTCGTTTTGGATTGGAATGCATTTCTTTGATCTTGGGGAACCTGTTCAAGTAATTTAGACACGGTTTTGATGGCGTAACCGGAGGCAAAAGTTATACCTGAACGAATCACGAAGGTGACGGCAGTACTGCTTGCTTTAGCGAGGATTTCATCCATAATTACTGGGGTTTTTCTAAAGTTTCACGAGGAGTGATAAATAATGGGCTGAATGGGTTGAATGGGTTGGATGGGCTGAGTGGGCTGAATGGGTTGGATGGGCTGAGTGGGTTGGATGGGCTCGAGAGAGACTATTCGAGTATTTGAGCCACTCCTAGTATAACTGACGTAGTTATGAAGTTAATCTGAGGGAATTGACGTTTAAAATCACTTTCTAGGGTATATATTAACCTATTCAAGTGAGTAAATCGACGTTGACAAGGTTGATGATTGTAGTCGATGAGATAGAGACTAATAAAATAATGGTGCAGAAATAATTCGGAAATAATTGCGTACCTTAAATAGACTTAAGGCAGAGCAGCCGCTACTACAGAGCCAAAGTACAGGGGGTCGCTAATGCCAGTAGAGTGCTTCTGGAGGAGAGACGATGGAGAATTCGATCCAGTGTCACTATATACGATCTGCTTCATAAAATACATTGTTGGTGGTTGTTAATCAATTAGAAAATGATCACTACGATAACGCTACCACCCTCCATCACTTCCCTCTACCCTCTGCTCTTCTCTCCATCACTTCCCTACACAGTTTGCCTCTCATAAATTTTTACTGAGTCTTTTCGATCCGCGCCTTCTCTATTTATTTACCATTGGCGCGCTTTGTTTACCTCTTCATGTCTGCGCTTACCCCCTCTAGACCGACCAATAATGGCTCCGATGATAAGCTAAGAAAGCCATTTAGAGTCCCATTTGCTACCAGAGTAAATGGCCAGGAAAAGAGAGCCTGTTCCCGTAGAAAAAACTACACCGAATATGCTGAAAGCAACCTAAATCATGATCGCTCTGCTAATAGTTTTAGTGGCACTGATTATTCAGTCAATGGAGATGGGCTGACCGTCAAGAGAAAACGAGTAGGTGCCCTCAATCCAAGACAGTTCCTTCGCTCCCGAGATCAAGCAGAAAATGCTTTCAGGAGAAACTTTGTCGTACCCTTCCAAGACAAACAGAAAAGACTTGATGCCAGTATTCTGGCCCCCGCCACCCTTGGAACCCGTAGAAAGCCAATAATTGCTCCTAGAGCTCTTCATGACCCAACCAGTGAATTTGCCGTAGTATTATATGATCCAACTGTAGACATCATCCCTAAAATAGAAGATCCTGAAGCCCCAGAACTGAGGTCTGATCAACTGGAAAAATCCCCTTCCCGATCTCCAGAACCAAAAAAATCAGTCCATAGATCACTTGCAGAAATTCTCGGTATCTGTAAAAACCCACAAGAGGCACTTGAAAAATTCCCCAATGTCCCTGTTGTTATTGACCCCAAGTTATCTAAAATTCTTCGTCCTCATCAAGTAGAAGGAGTGAAATTTTTATACCGTTGTACTGCTGGCCTTATAGATCCTCGAGCCCGAGGTTGTATCATGGCAGATGAAATGGGACTCGGTAAAACTCTCCAATGTATTGCATTAATGTGGACTTTACTCAAACAAAGTCCTCGAGGTAAAAGGACCATTGAGAAGTGTATTATAGTTTGTCCATCGTCGTTGGTTAGAAATTGGGCTAATGAAATTATTAAATGGTTAGGTGAAGGTGTTCTTACTCCACTTGCAATAGATGGTAAAAATGTTAAATCAAATGAATTGGGTACTGCGTTACAACAATGGTCAGTTGCTAGAGGAAGAAATATTGTAAGGCCGGTACTTATAATTTCATACGAAACATTACGTAGAAATGTCGACAAACTTGCTGGAACGGAAGTTGGTTTGATGTTGGCTGATGAAGGTCACCGATTGAAAAATGGTGATTCGTTAACATTCACTGCTTTAAATGCTTTGAAATGTGAACGAAGAGTAATCTTATCTGGAACCCCTATTCAAAATGATCTTTCAGAATATTTCTCCTTGTTAAATTTTGCAAACCCTGGATATTTAGGGACTAGAAATGATTTCAAAAAGAACTTTGAAAATGCTATCTTAAGAGGCAGAGATGCCGACGCTACTGAAAAGGAAAGAGCTAAAGGGGATGAAAAATTAGGAGAATTATCTCAAACTGTTTCCAAATATATCATCAGAAGAACCAATGATATTCTTTCTAAGTATCTTCCGGTTAAATATGAACATGTGGTATTTGTTGGTCTTAGTGATTTACAACATAAATTATACAACTATTTTATAACCTCCCCTGATATTAAACGTTTACTCAAGGGTGCAGGTTCACAGCCCTTGAAAGCTATAGGAATGCTTAAAAAGCTTTGTAATCATCCGGATTTACTTGATTTGGCTCAAGATTTTGAAGGTTGTGATCATTTAATTCCTGAAGACTATCAAAGCAGTATCTTTGGTGGTGGTGGTGGACGTAACCGAGAAATTCAAACATGGCACCTGGGTAAGTTTCAAATGTTGGCTAGATTTTTACATACAATTAGGACTGAAACTGATGATAAAATTGTGCTTATTTCAAATTATACTCAAACTCTTGATTTAATTGAAAAAATGTGTCGCTATAACAAATATGGTTGTTTAAGATTGGATGGTACCATGAATATTAACAAAAGACAGAAATTGGTTGACAAGTTTAACGATCCAGAAGGCCCAGAATTTGTGTTTTTATTGTCATCCAAGGCAGGTGGATGTGGAATTAACTTAATTGGTGCTAATCGTCTTATTTTGATTGATCCAGATTGGAATCCTGCTGCTGATCAACAAGCGTTAGCTAGAGTATGGAGAGATGGTCAAACGAAAGATTGCTTCATTTATAGATTCATTCTGACTGGAACCATCGAGGAAAAAATATTCCAACGTCAATCAATGAAACTTCAACTTTCAAGTTGTGTTGTGGATGAGAAGGAAGATGTTGAACGACTTTTCAGTGCAGATATGTTAAGAAAACTCTTTGAATTCCAACCTGAGGCTGTGTGTGACACTCATGATACCTACAATTGTAAAAGATGTACATGTGATGGTCAGCAGCAAAAGGCCCCAGCCATGTTGTACGGTGATGCTACTACATGGAACCATTTTACTAACAAAGAGCTTAGTGAATCGCAGGACATCTTAATGAGAAATGAAGCTAATTTTAATGATGTGACGTTCACTTTTCAGTATGTATCGCATTAAATGGTTTATTGGGGACTAAGTAGGCAAGGTAAAATATATCAGATGAAAGAGGAATTTAATAAAGACTTACAGAGTTGATAACAAAGTAGGTAAGCAGTGAGAGGACATCCGGCTGAAAAGAATTTGATGAAAAATGATACATATATTATCTGTAAACGCTTGATAACAGACTTCGAATTTGCAGAGTATGGACGAATTAAAATTATCGAAACACATCAGAATGATAAGGATTGATTCTCGGACTTTTTCTTAGGGAATCAATCAATTTGAATGCTTATATAGTTGTTTGAACTGACGGTATATATTTGATATATTGGAGTAGATTCCTGGGCAATATTATAAAGCAGCCAATTTGATTCTTTCCAATTTTAATCTTTAAATATACTACATGTACTATTATCATATTATTATGTTAATTGGTTTGAATCGTGTTGACAAGTGCCTGTTATGTAGGTGGTTTTTTATCAATCACATGTTTATTGGTCTCTATGATCCAAATGTCTTCTCACGTAGTCCGCCACTTTTAACCCATGTGCGCTAGATCAGCTTTAGATAGCCGACTGCAAAGACACCTAAACTAAACCAATACCCAGCCCCTAAAGATGACCGATCCGTGAGCTGTCATTTTTTAAACCCGTTAAATACCATGGTCATCCCCTCAACATCAATAAAGCTAAACCGGACCCCAATCAATCCCCCGCCATAGCCATCTCTACAACTCTGCCTCGTCTCTCTTAGTAAGCAGTGGTCTACACTTCGCTAGCCGCACCGAGATCCCCCAGCAAACCCTCTAAAACCGAATTTTCACTCCGAACACGGCCTGGGAAATTTTGATCAACTTAAGATATTTTTCAGATATATTGTTACTGTAACCGAATATAACTGCGATCTACAGTGGGTTCAAACAAAACATATTGTCTTCTCCCATTCAACCAATATCAATAACCCACAAATTCCCTGTTACCTCCAATCTCCGTCTATTCGGGTCTCCGCCCCCCCTCCCTCCACATCTCCTGCACCTCCTGTACCTCCTGCACCTCCTGCACCTCCGAGTGTCTTCTTCTCCCACATAAAACTGGAGATTTCCAAAATATTCGAGTATACCTAAGCATTAGCATTACTGCACCAGAAATTAACAAACTTCTGGTAAATTCCCACCAAAGTCGTCCACAACAATGCCATATTTGTACCGCAGAGATTGGGATTACGGCTGGAATAGTTCTGGAAGTGCCCGTTGGGCTTTCTTTGCCATTTTCGTCGTCTTAATTGTCATCGTCGTTTTAGGAACCATCAGAGTTAACCGTAAAAGAAGTCAGCAAGGGTTGCAACCCATTCATGGGACTCGATGGATGACGCCACCTCTGTATTACCAACTGCAGCGTCATGAGAACAGACTTAGAAGAGATCCAGAAGGCTCAGCTTTCGTCCCAGCGTATACCGAAGAGGTAAATGCCAATGATATGGGTTACTATGACCGAGACGGGGTATTCCGCCCCACCAAGCAACCAGATGATCTGAATACAGATCTGGCAGAAGGAACCGTGCCATTACCCAACGATGTTCATAGAAGACTGACAGTGAACACTGATGGGGTGCCCTTACAAGATTTTGCTCCTCCCCCTGGTCCACCGCCACCAGATATTAATGAGGCTAGCTATCGGGCACCTAAAAACACCCTGGAATTCTATGAAGATCATGAGTTTTACCGACCAGTAAGGCCTCCGGTGGGCTCTACTGCTTCAGAGGGTGAAGGTCTGAGTGCTCAAGGTAGTCCACCAGTTGTAGATCACAATAACGCAACCAGTTTAACCTCCGACCAGAGCACCAAAAAGAAATGAGTAATTCTACACACATTAATATGATCTGATCTACAGTTTTAGGTGTATTTACAGAGCTCATTATGGTACTAAACAACCTGGAGCAACCACTAACAGCTGTGCTGTATTGAAGGGGCCAGACTATACTAGACAGTAATTAATTAAACCATTTCCTAATGTAGCAGTTATCGACGTAGTACTTTCAACAACCCATGCCAAGCACTATGAGTTATTCTTCGCCTCTTTTGGGGTCATCTGGTAACTTATATGCAGGCGAATGTATTGCAAATTACATGCAGGCGGAAGGCTTGGAACAAGGATTTGCTGTATAGGATAGTTCAAATGCCGTAGCTCCCCTACAGTTCCTCGAGTTCTAGCCTCGAGCTTTCAGCCTCCAAGTAATTTATTGTTATCATACCCTGAATTACCATTGGCCCCGAAGTAGGGATGGAAGGTTAGTAGTTCATAGAGCATATGATCCATTGTACAAACCTCTACCTCGCCTATATGTAGTACCCCAATAGAAATCCAAAGCAATTGAGAAAATTGTACGAGACTCGTGGTTAACTTGTAGCAACCACACTGCCCCAATTTCCCCAGTCTGGGGTGTAACGTTCTGTCGTCATCGGAGTCATGAGTTTCATCGATTTCAAGTTTATGACCCTCTTTTCTAAAGACCTCAAGTGGGCAATACCCGAACCACGCAGCACTTTCTGCCCAGAGCCCTTGACGTTTACGTCTACAATCCTTCTATATGTTGTAGCCTATCGTGTAATTGTGCGTTTTTTATTTTTTACTCTTGGAACAAAACTGTCATTTCCAGCAAGGCTGTGTTGTCCGTTAAGATACAGTGAATTGGACAGCGAAAAATAGCCCCTCTTCACTTGGAAACCCCTTACGTAGAAGATGGTAAGTACTAAAGACGCACTAAGTAAATAGCTCGCCCCCGATCGATGATGTTCCTTAGAAATCACCCAAATCATTCTTAACTCCACAGGCGCAGTAGTTCGTTTATGTTACCATCAATGTACCGCCTCATGTCCGGTCAAGATCGTCATCGCCATGCGTCCCCGCGTAGATTGCTCGATGCTTTGTTAGATGTTACTTTTGGGGCCATCGCAACCGTCCATGCATAGAACAAATGGATGATTGCTTGAGCTTCATCCACAAATATCCGCGGTCAAACTTCAGTCAAATATCGTGTTCCTATAACCTTCCCTGCCACTTGACCGTTTGTGGAACCACTCACGCGCCATCTCTTCGTAGACGGTATGTGGGCTTCGCTTTTCCAATTTGCAGAAAACAAAGTGAAACTGTTCTTTTGTTCTCAGGGCTTTGCAATGCACTGGCCACTGTACGCGCACTCATCTAGAAATACTAATCACAACAATAAGTAGGGTACTTCAACATTAGAATAACAAAGCGTACCATAGATGTGACCAGTAATTTCAGGACCAAGGTATTGCTTTTGCAAATGGTTCAGAGCCCATATTACGTTGACGGTAATTATAGAAATAGTGGTTTCCATCCGGGGTTCTAACCCCTTCTACGGTGTGTTCTTTCGTAGACCACCCACTGTGGAATTAAAAAAAAAAAAAAAACACAAACTAAAGAATGAAAAATGATAAACTTAACTGAACAACTAACAAATGCAAAAAAAAACTTACAAAGTACATCCCGAGACACAGCATCCATCTGCATCCACCGCGATGGAAACCGCCCAAGACACGGGCATACCCGTTAAGTAAAAACGGTAGCGGTAGTGGCATTTTTTCTTGTATTCTAAGCGCATCGCCGTAGTAAGAATAAAAAATGGAAACAGATAAAAAGAACAATTAAAATGATGAGCTCTTAATCACTAAATAAAAGAACAAAGATCACGTAAAATGTCAGCCTTACAACGGCGGGTAAAAATCTACACACATTTGACCCCTCCATGTTGACAACCCTATCTCATCACCAAGTACAGAGAGTTAAAATCCCTTGGATTCTAACCTTCCCTGCATTTCGATCATTACCTCTGAACAAATCGTATTGCTATTGAAATGACCCCCACCCGTTACGGCTTAACGGAGCCATAACCGTTTCTCTCTCGCTGTAGTTTCATTCTTTGTCTCTACCAGCTTCTCTCTAAAAAAAAATTTTTTCATCTGCCTAAGTCCAATTCATGCATTTTTGTTTTTTTTCTGCTGAAAGACACCTATTACTGCATCGACTGACGTAATTGGTAGAAACTTGCCCATTATGCAGGAACTTTGCTGTTTCAGTGTTGCTCTCGCGCTTTTGTGTCACATGCATTCTTTCACTTGCAGGAATCCCAGCAGGGGCTCAATAAATGACAATTGCCCACATAAATAAACATCAGCCACTTGCGGTTATTTATTGAATAAAGGACCCACAAAATTTTCTTGATTTGAAGTTTGGATTAATAATTGTGTGATTATTTTAAAAGCAACTCTTCAAACTCGTTGAATACCTAAAAGTTTTCAACCTCTTTGAAGATCATCCTTATTGCTGTTGTATCAACATTTGTAAATCGCATCTCCAAAATCTTCCCCATCATTATTATTGTTTGAAAAAAAACAACCGTTTGGTGCTTAATTAATTGACCCCATAATCCCCCGAAAATGGCTGACAACTCAACCCAGAGTTCCTCCGTCTCAGCTTTTGTTTCGACATTCATTGTGACTTTCATCACTTCTGTGGTTTTTGTCACTGTCTTTGTCCTTTTAAGAAAGAAGCAGAGAAGAGTTTATGAACCCCGTGTATTGGTAGACTCTGTCCCCACTGATTTAAAACCCGATGACACTCCTAAGGGCCTTTTCTCTTGGGCCACTCACTTATCCAAGAAGCCTGCTCTGTTTATCATTCAACAAGCCGGTCCAGATGGTTACTTTTTCCTTCGTTATCTCTTCGAATTCGGCATTGTCTGTATTGCTGGCGCCGTTATTACTTGGCCAATTCTTTTCCCCGTTAATGCCACTAATTCCAACCATCACTCCGGTTTCGATACCTTGAGTTTCGGTAATGTGAAGAATAAATGGAGATACTTTGCCCACATCTTCCTTTCGTGGATTTTCTTTGGTATGGTCACTTTCTTGATCTACCGTGAAGCCGTTTATTACATCACTTTCAGGCACGCTTTACACACCACTCCACTCTATGACTCCTTGCTTTCTTCCCGTACCCTTTTATTGACTGAACTCCCTAAGGATGCCGTTGACGAACTGAGATTACGTGAATATTTCCCTACTTCTGCTAACATTTGGATTGCCCGTAACTACAAGAAGCTTCAAAAACTCGTTGAAGAACGGGATAAACTCGCCAAGAAGTACGAAGGAGCTGCCAACAAGGTGGTTACCAAGGCTGTCAAGATGAGAGCTAAGGCCTTAAAGAAAAACAAGCCAACTCCAGAACCTGCTGATGACATTAATGCCTATTTGAAGGATGGTAAGAAGAGACCAACTCACCGTCTTAAACTCCTCATTGGAAAGAAGGTTGACACTTTGGACTACGGTAAGGAGCACCTTTCTGACCTCAACAAGGAAATCAGTGATCTTCAGACTAACAAAAAGGACTTTGAAACGGTCAATTCTGCTTTCCTCGAGTTCCCAACTCAATTGGAATTACAAAAGGCTCTCCAAGCTATCCCTTACCACCCTGATTTCAAGAAGACTCGTGCTCTTACTGGAGTTGCTCCAGATGATATTGTTTGGGAAAATCTTTCTCTTAGTACATACACCCGATATGTAAAGAGAATTCTTGCCAACACTTTTTTGACCGTTTTGATTATCTTCTGGGCTATTCCTGTTGCAGTTGTTGGTGCTATCTCCAACATTAACTTCCTTATTTCCAAGGTTCATTTCCTTAAGTTCATCAACAACTTGCCATCTTTCCTTCTTGGTCTTATTACCGGTTTGTTACCAGTTGTTGCCTTGGCTATTTTGATGTCCTTGGTTCCTCCAATCATCCGTAAAGCCGGTAAGATCTCCGGATGTCTCACTGTTCAACAGGTTGAATCCTACTGTCAAGCTTGGTACTTTGCCTTCCAAGTTGTTCAAGTGTTCTTGGTTGTTACCTTTGGTTCTGCTGCCACATCTGTAGTGACTGCTATTATTGATGAACCTACCAGCGCTTTGAGGCTTCTCTCGGAAAAGATTCCTCCTGCTTCCAATTTCTATTTATCGTACATTTGTTTGCAAGGTCTTTCTGTCCCATCTGGTTTACTCCTTCAACTTGTGGGTCTTATTTTGGCTCAATTCTTGGGTAAACTCTTAGATTCGACTCCAAGAGCAAAGTGGAACCGTTGGAACATCTTGGGTTCTCCTCTGTGGTCTGTCACCTACCCAGTTTACCAACTTATTGTTGTTATTGCTCTTGTCTATTCCATTATTGCTCCACTTATCTTGGGATTCTCTGCCGTCGCCTTCTTATTCATTTACTTCGCCTTCTTGTACCAATTGGTTTACGTTTTACAACCAAACAAGACCGATGCTCGTGGAGGAAACTACATCAATGGTCTTGCTCAAATGTTTGTGGGTTTGTACTTAGCTGAGCTCTGTTTGATTGCTATGTTCGTTTTCACCAAGAACTGGGCATGTGTTGCCCTTGAAGCCGTCATTATGGCCTTCTCTGTCGCTGTCCACCTCTACATGAGATTCAAACTCTACCCACTTTTGACTGTGGTTCCTATTTCTGCCTTGAGATATGCTGATGGGGACAAAGCTTACGAGTACCCAATGCACGACCAAGGTTTGAAAGAAATCCAAACTGAGGGTAAGAACTACTGGCAAGGTGGCAACCAATTGGGCTTACAGGCTCCATTGGTTCATGAGCATACTGATGTCGAGACTAACCAAGTTGGTGACGACTACTCCAGAGCTCAAATTGGAGATGAATTACACACTTCTGATCTGAGCAAGCCAATCAACCAACTGCTGAGTGAGAAACTTTCTAATTTGAATGAGTCTAACTTAAATAGTGACTTCGAGAAGGCACCATCCAAGCCAATCACTCCTCGGACTGTTGCCAAGGCTCCAGGTGGCTGGATAAAGAGATTCTTCGCCCCTAAGTTGCAACTGTTTGATGAGCTTCGTGCCATCATGCCAGCTTCTTACTTCAACTACATTGAGTACAACAAGGAGTTCCTTCAGAACGCTTATGATGACCCATCTGTCAACGCTGACAAGCCAAGCATCTGGTTAGGTTCTGATGACTTGGGTCTTGCTGAGATCGAAAAGAACAAGGCTCTTGAAAAGGGAGTCAATGTTTCTACTGAGAATACTACTCGTGATGACAAGGGTGCAGCTGGTTACTCTGGTCCACCACCACTGTACGAAGAAGCTTTGAAAATCTAATTAATGTAAAACTTAATATATCGTGAATAATAAAGATTGATAGAGAATGTAGAATAGAAGTCCATGAAATTGCTACCCAAGTATTAACTTTAAAAGAAATGTTTCATCCTATCAATAAAGAGTTTCGGGAATAACGTAAAAATTAGCTATATTAATTACAAAGATAAATATCACATGGACCTCTGATTATAGAATTATTAGATCTAGTGATATTGTTATGAACACTGACATTATCGCTTAATTGTTGCAGGTCATATCGTATCGTGTTGAAGTGTACCTTGATTGCTTAGAGAAATAGTTTGGTTATCCTTTGCCAACCTCCACCATTTTTCGCGCTTGTGGAGAAAATGATTTCAAGTCAATAGTCGGTCTTACTCCATCTCCAAGCAAAATCATACCTGTTTACTTTCTTTCTACACTTCTAACTTAACTTCGTCCTTAACTCGATACCATTACTACTAACTAACTAATGGCATTGTTGCTTTACAATTCAAGTAGCACTGTGAATTTCACTACTAAATTTTCTCACAGTAATTATTTATTAAAGTTACTTAATGTTAACCTTAGGTTGCTCGTAGTCACCTTCAGATTGTTTGTAGTCGATATCTTCAATGTCTGGGGTGTTGCTTCCCTCATTTTCGGTGCCAAAGCTTCCAGTCCAACCATGCAGAACAAGGTAATTCTTAAACTTGACGTCTTCTTCCATCAAGTCCTCATCTCTCAAGTGAGGAACAAAGAAGAATGCAATGAGAACACCAGCCAATCCACAAATAGCTGCAACAATGAAAGTCCATTTCTTACCAAGGTTAGTTTGAATTGGAGTGAAAGTCTTGGTACCAACAACAGCGCCGACTTTACCAATAGCAGCAGCAAAGCCGTACAATGTACCACGAACAGGGGTAGCAAACGATTCAGAGGCTGTAAGTCCCATCATATCACCTGGACCCATGTTACCACAAGACATCATTAAACCATAGAAAACAATGAAAAGACCAGTAATCTTAGAAATTTTTTCGTAACCAATACCCACAATCAAGCCAAAAACAATGTAACCAGCAAAACCGCAGATCAAGGTGTATTTTCTACCAATTCTGTCACACAACCAAGCACCAACAAAGACACCTGGAATAGCGATGATACCTAAAAGTAAATTCCATTCGGCAATTTTTTCTAAATCCTTTTTGGCTTCACCGGTTAACACATTGGCAATAATACCAGCGGAAAAGACACCATTAGGAAATGTAACAAAGTCATAAAGGAACCAACAAGCACATACACCAAAGATTCTAAGCCAGTAGTATCTCAATACAAGTAAGTAAGGTACATTTCTTTTGATGGCATTCTTTTTGTAGAGAACAGAACCAGCCATTTTCATTCTAAAGTAGAAGACGGAAAGGGGCCAGAAACAACCAATAGCAAACATGGTTCTCCACAAAGCATCATAATGCTTACCGCAGATCTTATTAACAATAAGGAAAATGATAAGGGCAAATGGTCCACCGAAAGAAAGAGGAAGGTTAGTACATAAAACGAAAATTCCACCTCTTCTCTTCATAGATTCATTAGCAGCTTCGGAAGCAGAAATTGAAGAACTTGGATATTCAGCACCAATACCGAAACCAGTGACACCTCTTGAAATGGTTAACATCCATAAAAGACCGTTAACGGTCTTTCCATGAGAGGCGGCACACATGATTGTACCCAAAATAAGGAATAAAGTTGCAACCAAAATGGATTTCTTTCTACCCATATAATCATTGGCTATACCAATGATAACTTGACCGAAAATAGTACCTACAGTAGATGCATTAGAGACTTGAGTCTTCATTCCAGCAGTATAGTCTTTTGGATATTGATAAGTCAAGACCTGATTAAGCATGGTCATGACATTATTTTGGTAACCGTCAGAGATCAAAGCAAAACCAGCACAGAGAATCACAAGAAAGTCTCTAACTCTTCTTCTTTTATCAAATCTATGAATTCTTTGTTCACGATCATATTTGTATGGCTGCTCCGAGTCACTTGCATCATCGGAAGAATCAACTGCCGTAGTATGGATTGCACCATTTGGAACCGACTTTGATTCATCAGCTTTTTGGCCTCCGACAGAGCTTATGATCTCAGCGAATTCATTCTTGCGGGACCCTTCCATGTCAGCGATAATTATCTAATGTTTTCAAACCTTTTGACTGAAGACCTTGTTTATATAATCCTTCAATAAGCGCCGTGAGTCTAGAGATTAAAAACCCACGTTGCCTAAAATCTGTTCCGATTAATGGTTGAGAGGTAACTTATTTGACTTTGAAGTTAAGGGCGTAAGTTTCTTCTATGGGGTCATCCACGTGGACTTAAAGGTTACATATCTAGTCGTATGCGGGGCAAGACTTAGAATCCCGGTAATTATTTTTTTGTTATACTGCTATCGCCGCAATCATCAATTATTTTCCACGTTTGACATATTTTAGCAGTGTCTTCTCTCTTGGCATGAGTTGAAAATTTTAAGTTGGTAACAATGAATCGAATGAATAGGTTAGGGTATCATATAGCATTGTAGAGTAATTGCATGGCTCATACTAGTCTTCTGACTCGAACAAATCGATGAGTATGAAAACGTGGGCTCCTATGAAACTTTCATCCCACATACACTTGCGTTCTATTGTAATCTCAATCTATTTTAGGAAATTTTGAGTAGAGCCGCATGTAACCTAAAACTTTAACGAAGTTTTCTCAGTGATTGCAGCACCCCGACTGTCGGTTGTTTACCTGTTTGGCCAGCATGTGAGGAGAATCCCCTCTTGTTATAGATCTTTTGTTACTCTACTCCACATTAATCGTTCTCCGCTTAATTTTCGAGGTCCTTTGAAGTAATCGAATTTCATCTCTTCCACGCCGACCTCTATCTCTTCTCTCACGCGACATCTTATCAATCCCATCACGAAGCGACTTCAAATTAAACGCACGCGGTATCGGCAAAATGTGCTCAAAAGGATAACTCGAACATGGTGTGAGGTACTTCTACTTTGGTATTACAACGCCTAACATCGCGGACGACTTCCCGGTAATGGATTATTTTCCGTTACTTAGATCGGTAAACTAAGTAATTTATCCGGTGGCTTATAGATCTGCTCACTTTTAACCGCTCAAACTTTCAATTATCACAATATGAAGCTAATAATATCCTTACAATCCCACACATTCCAGTTAAGGTAATAAATTGCGGCTGTTCTTGGTGTGTTTGATTCTTACTCTAAGAATAGAGTTAATTAAATTGCATTTGCCCTGAAGATAAAATTATTTAGTCGTTCCTCGATGTGCAAGATGTGTACCGTTGCTCACAACCGCGTGAGTGAAAGCTCTTCTTCTTGAAGCAGCCCACGAGGGCACGGCTATCAATAAACGGTCCTAAGGTGGGTTTTTCATTGATAAGCAACGGCATCTCTTTGACATCTAATGCACCTTAGACGCTTTATTGCATCGTACTCCTTGCCTCATCATGCAATGTGATGTCTAATTTAGCTAGGTGTTCGTTTATGCCAGAGACATTAATAGAATATGGTAATCTACATTTAAGATACACCTGAACATAGGCACTTGTATCCTGTGCGCGTAAAATATAACATTTAGTTGGCCTATAATTGATTCTTTGAAATTGGCCTACAACATCACTGCAGTTCAAAATGGACTATTTTTGAATCTTTACTTTCGCTATTATATGATCTACTATGGTTCCGATTACTTGACCCATTATATGACCCATTGTTTGCATGTCTTCCAGTCGTAGTATTTGTATTAAAAGGTCCAATTCCAAACCAATGTATCCTATGTTTCTTCTACAATCAATTAGGTAAAACGTTTATTCTTCTATCATTCCAAATCTTCACCCTCTAGGGTAAAAGCCTTGGGTAAAGGTGCCTCAGTTATATTCAACTGTCTCACAGTCTTAATAAATTCCGACTTCTCCTCGGGCTTGGTGTCTTTCAAAACAATGATTCCACTGGATCCCTTAAATTTCCGGACTGGAACGAACCTTTGATCTTTGATGAACAGGATATAGTTCAGTTGAACTGGCAATACCCTAGTCATATTACCAATCTTGTATGGAGTCTTGGTATATTTGATACTGATTTCCTCTTTCTCGTCTGTCACTGCAGGCTCTAGCTTCTTTTCGTCATCCTTCTTGGATTTCACCTCTTCCTTTGACTTCGGAGCCACCACGGGTTCCTTTTCATCATCACCATCTTCACCATTCTTCTTCTTCTTGGCTCTTGCCTTAGCTCTATTCGTAGTCGACAAGACTGCAGTAGCAATTTTATCTGGCTGTTTTTCCTTGGATTCTTCAGCTGCTGGTGGATACTCAAAGAGTTCTGGTTTAGTGTGACAATTAATTTCAAATTTTGGAATCTTCAAGTCTTCTCTGATACCGATGATTGCCGTGGGAGCAAAACTGAGCAGCAAAAAGTGGGCCAATGGGAACCAATACCACAGTTGAGCAAATACTGCCAACCCTACAATAGCCTTAGCATTCAAAGTATTCGTTTGAGGGTTTTCCAAGGCAATCGTGACATTTCGACCACCAGCGTCAACAATTCCTTGAGCCAAAGTAGCTCCAAATTTGGCCAAAGCATCTTCATGCTTGTTTTTGATAGTGTCAGCATATAAAGTACGGAAATTCTTGATCTTAGGTTGAGTATGTTCATTTTGTTGAACGAGAATCAAAGCCAGAGCCATGAGAGCTCCTTGTCTTACAAAATCAACCACATCTTTAGTAAGAGGTTCCAAAACCTTGATAGCAGCAGAATTGTTTCTACCAGCACACAGTATTCCAAGAGCCATGGCAGTACCATATCTCACATGAGGATTGTGCAGCTGAGAAAGCAATTCTACAATTTGAGGAACTGCAGTATGATCTCTAATTAAAACAAACCCAAGACCCATCACAGAAGCTCTTCTAACATCATCCAGAGGATCTGAAACGGCATAATGTAACAACTTCTTGATAGCAAGCTTGTTTCCACTTCCAGCATACAGAAGAGCAATACAGAAAGCTCCACCATAACGAAGAATCGACGATTCCAGCTCCATCAATTTTTCAATTGTAGGTACAGCACCATCGCCTCTACCATAATTGACTAAAGCAAGACCAATAGCCAATCCACGAATAATATGTTCGTGTTGAGTTTCTTGAGCGTATGTCAACATATCGTTGATAACACTTTCGTTACCCAGGCCCAACATAACAAGACCCATGGCTAAACCAGCTGCCTGACCCAGAATAGCAGAATCAGAGTATAATACAACCTTAAGCAGTTCATACAAAGATTCCAGGTTACTACCCATTCCAGCAACACCACAGCCCAAAGCTGCACCATGAAGCATAACATCTGTATCATTTGAACCTGCTTCACTGCCATAATCATCCAAAAACTTTTTCAAATAGCCAATAGTTTCCCTTCCATGGCCGGCAAACACAAGACCAAGAGCAAACAATGATCCACCTCTGGTATGAGGAGCTCCAGCGGTACCGGGTAAATAAGGCTTTAAAATTTGACGACCTTGCAGCAAATTCCCCTTATGAATGACACCAAGAGCTGCAGTGGCAGTAAATTTCAGCCAATTGGTAGCCTTACCTAACCATTCTAAGTTTTTACGGAAGAACGAATCATCAGTAGTACCAGCATGAAGGAAGGCATTTGAAAAGGACACCGCTGAATGGAAAATCGATGATCTCCCTTCTAAAGAATTCTTCGTTTTGTTAAGAATGGTTGCATCTGCATTGTTATTATCAGCCAAGAATGTAATGTCATAATCACAGGTTGGGACTCCGGAAAGAATATGAATCAACATTTGGAATTGAGAGTCTAAATCAGCTAATTCTTTGCCCTCTTGAAGCTTATCGGAAACTTGATCTAAAAGCTCTTGCAGGGCACTCAGGACAATATCAAAGGCACCTTGGTAGGCCACAAGTTCTTCACCTTCTGCAAGCAATTTCTTGAAGATTTCATACGTCAAATCGACATCATTCAATTGGACTATAATTTTAAACACCGAAAAGAATTCTGGAGACAGTTTGAGTTGGAAAAGGATTTTAATAAGCAGCTGAAGCACCTGAGTACGGAAAACTGGGGTTTCCGAGATATTATTAGAGCATATAAGCACATAACTGATCAAGGACAATTGTTCATCTCCTGAAGCCTTTGACAAGACATCTTCAATGACGTCCAATCTCAAGGCATCAAGAGCAATTCCCAACACCATCCTATACTCTCTTTGAGCGATACTTTTAGCTAACATCTTTTCAAAAACAGATTCCAAAGCTGGGTTGATGATGGATTTAGATGATCCATTAGTCAATTCTCCTTTATTAACATTAACTGCATCAATGCTAGCAGTTTGACGTTGAGAGATATACAGAGACAAGCATTTGGAAACAATGGTTTCAGCGTACTCCAGCTGCTCATCCACGGCAAATTCGTCACCGGCAAGTAACAGATACTTTACCAGAGCATCAAAGTCACCTAAGTTATAGTAAACTTTCAGGACAACCAAAGCGGCAAGTTGACGTTCTTCGAAAGTTTGATCTTCGAAAAGGTCTTCCAAATCTGTCAAATTGTTGGCAATTTCAGCCCAAAGTTGGTCAACTACACCGTTCAATGATGTGATGGCATATGACTTGAGTGAGCTATCGGGCTCTTCAAGCAACGCCAAATATGGAGCAGCAGTTACAAGAGCCATCGTATGTTGCCACTCAAACAATTTTGGGATTTGAATTGGGGGAGTGGGAGTGGGAGTGGGAGAAATGGGACAAAAATATGGGAGAATGTGGGAAAAGGTGGGAGATGGGGGAATGAAGAGGAAGGAGGCAATGAACAGGAAAGATGGGAGAAAAGGAAGGATGAAAGGATAATGAAGGTATAGATAAGTAGGCGGGTTTATTACAACGGATACGTTGGTGTGAGCTGGTAGGCTACTTATAGGTACTGATAGGTAAAAGTTGTTGATAGTTACTGATACATGATATTTCTTGATAGTTATTGATAGATAATACTTTTTGAAAGTTATCGATAGTCACCGATAGTTACCGATAGTCACAGATAGTTACTGATTGATTACTGATAGATTACTAAAATCTAAGTTGTGCTGGTCTTGTAGTCCTTTTGAAAAATTCCTTCAGTTAGTTCCTCCTAAAGTTTCATACGACTCCACAATGTATGACACCTTGTCGCAAGTAATTACTGCTAGTATATCCTCGTCAAATTCTTCTCCTATCCTTTTCTCTTCTTTTCTATCTTTTCTCTTCTTCTTATCTCTCCAACTTCTACACAAGATCTTCTATTATTGACATTATATGTTGAAATTATCTATTATCGTAATATAGGTCAACCGTTGAGGTTGCCCAAGTCCACCGCTATAAAAAAAGTAGTTCCAGTGGTTTGTAAAAAACTCTTTAATATAACAATCTGGTGGCAATTCTGTAAGGAGTTTGCTCCAATTGTTCGTATAACAGCTTGATATCATTGGTATCCACATCCAGAATATCAGCCATGAGATAAGCAATGTCTCCAGTAGAATCAGAAAACTGCTTCTCGATATTGTGGTTGGACAAAATATTGTTGACAGTCTTCAAAACACCAGGAACGTTCTGATGGATGTACAACACACGAACCAGGTTAGCTTGGTCGAGATTAAGGGCACGGAGTTGAACTTCAGGGAAGTTAACTGCTCCAGTGGAAGCACCTTCATTAATGTACTTGGAAAGAGCGTTTCCGACTTCAATTCCGATGGCCAGTTGAGCTTCTTCAGTAGATCCTCCAATGTGTGGAGTAAGAATCACATTACGCAATGAAGTGAGTTCAGAAGCCCAGTCATTCAAGCTGTCAGAGAACAAACCTTCACCGTTCTTGGCTGGTTCATTAGGGTAAACGTCCAAAGCGGCACCTGCAATCTTACCGGATTTCAAAGCAGCCACAAGAGCAGGAATATCAACAACAGTACCTCTGGAAGCATTAACAACGTAAGCACCATTCTTCATAGCTGCAAATTGTGGAGCCAGCAAAATGTTTTGAGTTTCAGAAGTCTCTGGAACGTGCAAAGTGACGAAATCAGCGGTAGCTAAAAGTTCATCCAAAGTGTTGACTTGCTTGGAGTTACCCAATCCCATGATCATGAGTACATCATAGTAGATGACGTGCATACCCATAGCTTCAGCCAAGACTGAGAGTTGAGAACCAATGTGACCATAACCTACAATTCCCAAAGTCTTACCTCTAATTTCCCAACATTTGGCAGAGACCTTGTTCCAAGTACCAGTGTGCATTTCGATGGATCTGTCACCCAATTGACGGGCTAAAGTGATGATCTCAGCGATAACCAACTCAGCGACGGAACGAGAGTTGGAAAATGGAGAGTTGAATACAGCAACACCGGCTTTAGCAGCAGAATCCAAGTCAACTTGATTAGTACCAATACAGAAACAACCAATAACCACCAAGTTTTTGGCAGCTCTAATGACCTTTTCCGTCAATTTGGTCTTGGATCTGATACCAATGGCATGGACTTCTTTGATCTTTTCAATCAATTCATCCTCAGGAAGAGAAGTCTTGTAGAATTCCACTTGGTAACCTTGATTTTGGAAGATATTGATGGCAGTTTGGTTGACATTTTCAAGCAAAAGAATCTTGATATCCCCAGTCAGGAAAGGTTTAAGAGCCTTGGTTGGCTTTTGATTGGCCACGCCAGCATATTGACTCATGTACAGTTGAGTTGGAGAAGTGCTAACTGCATTTGAGGCTCCATCGCTAATACTCATAGCCCTTTGGAAGGTGTTGGCAATTTGTTGAGGAGAAGACATAGTGATGCTTTTTTTAAAAACTAATTGATGATTTCAAATAAGTGGGCGATACAAGCAACTAAATATGATTAGATTCTTATAATATTTTTCCACTCAAAGTATTCTTTGCTTCTTTGTAAGTTGCAGGTGTTTGCTTTTAAAGAAGTTATTAGTGATGGAGTAATTTTTTGAGTGGAAAATTTTGATGGGGCACGTGAAATGACTCACTAATACAAAGAAATTTCCCGGTTTGAATAGGGGCACGATGGGGCAGGAGCTGGATACATACTGGTTACAATTTATCGATTGAAAGTATTGGAAAAGATATGATGATGGTGGTTGTGATTGATTGACGTTTACTACTTGCAACCATCTCCCCCACCTATCTTCTACGATGCATAGCGGAGCGGAGAAACTCTAGAGAAGGAGTCAAAACGTATCCGAGTCAGATCAAAAATGCAGTTTTGAAAAATCCGGATTTAGCCGGGCCGATCTGAGTCAGAATCAATTGTCACACAATCGATACAGATGTTATGACAAGACAATGAGTCAGGGACATGGTAGCACTATCAGCAAGCCAATAGGGGTACAGGATGACAAATGAAAATAAGAATCAGGGATAGTCAGGGATAATCAGGGATAATCAGGGATAATTAGGGATAATCAGGTGATTTAATGATTACACGCTAAGAATGCCCATCACAGTGAGCAAATATATTGTTATTACATATGTCGTCAGCTGGTTGCAAGCTAAAACTGTAATTACTCATCTCATCTCCTACGCTTATAGATAGGGTGAATTATTTTAACAGTTCTATAGATGATTTTGTGTCACTTTTAATTCTTTTTTTTTTCTAGGTGTAAGATAGCACACACTATCATTTGAAGTGTACAATAAATGTACACAAGTATGTACACTAATTGTACACTTTCTGATGTATGAAACTGATGAAATATTGGGATTTGCTCCATAGAGTGAACGAATCTTTTCATTTGCAAATAATTGCCCCTCCCTTAATCAGCTTGTGTTTTATGTCGCCTTTTCTCTCTCGTCTCTCCATACGAACGGCTGAAATAATTATTGTCACCGAAATTGTCTTCCTCGCTGAAAATGCGTAGCAAATTTATCATATGGTACTACTCATTGACCCTTTCTTGACACTAAACACCTGGCAGTATCATCTCAACGGCCGTCATATTACCAATTATACTCCTACAATCTCACCTTGCTCCCTTGTTCTCCATCTCATTTTGCCCATCTCTCTCCATCTCATTGTAACATTAATCCTTCATTCTGTTACCCTCAATCCTCATTCTTAATCTCGTTACTGCCGCTCTCTTATTGCCCCAATTTCTCCTGCATCTTTAACCGATATAGACCCTTAACCATGTCCACAATCCGGGCTAAAAGGAAAAGTTTGATCCCTGTGGCCTCTGCATCGCCATCGCCAATCTCACCTATGGTCAAGACACCCTCCAGAACCCCCCAGAGAAAGTCAGTTACCATTATAGCGCCTCAAACCCCTGGATCAAGGGCCAATATTCATGTCTGTGCCCGTTTTCGTCCTCAGCTAAATCAAGAATTAACTGATTCGACAATCCAACATTGTGATTCAACCTCAGTATTGATCCAGGGCCGGGAATCACTGCATGCCTTTACATATGACCATGTTTTTGCTCCTTCAGCCTCTCAACTGGAGGTTTACGACTACACTGGTAAGGATGCCGTCAATGACCTATTTGATGGTTACAATGGTACAATATTGGCCTATGGCCAACTGGGCCTGGGTAAGCTGTATACTATGGTAGGACCCCATACACCTGTAGATCATTCCAGGTCACTTCTGGCAAATCCTCACTCCGTTCTGGATCATCATCCACCTTCTATTTCAGAAAATCCCAATTCCAATTCTGATCTGAATCAATCTGATTCTGTCTCCAACAATAATATTCAAGGGTCTAATCCGCTTCAACCAGCTATAGATTTCCCCCTTTCTTCCTTAGACCGTACTAATAAGCAACACCTCACTACAACCGATGGCATAATTCCTCGAATCATTCGAGAAATCTTCACTCGTATCGCTTTAAGTCCTGCTCACATAGAATATACGGTGGCAGTGCTGTACATGGAGATCTATATGGAGCAAATCAGAGATTTACTCGACAAGAATAACTCGTGCACCATATCTGAAGATTCGGATGGTTTGGTGTACGTCAAGGGACTTAGTCAAGTATATGTATCCCTGTCCTCTGAACTTATCAGTGCGTTTGAGAGAGGAAATCGTCTGAGGGTCACTGGTGCCACCGGTATGAACGCAGGAAGTAGTAGATCTCATGCTATCTTCCAATTGAGGCTCACTCAAAAGGAAGGTGCCACGTTTAAGAAGCTGGACTTGTTTCTCGTAGATCTTGCTGGACTGGAAAAAGTAGATAGAACTGGGGCAGTAGGTCAACTGTTAGAAGAGGCAAAGAAAATCAATAAACTGTTATCGGCATTGGGGAATGTCATTTTCACATTAGCTGAAGGGAAGGCTTCACATATTCCTTTCCGGGATCTGAAATTGACCCGTATTTTACAAGAACTGTTGGGTGGGAATGCTCGTACAACTCTTATTGTAAATTGCTCTCCCTCTCTCATGGATGAGATGGAAACTTTATCTACCTTGAGATTTGGTAGTAGTGCCAAGAAGATCAAGAATAAGCCGATCATTAATACAACTTTAAGTGTAGATGGACTCAAACAAAAGATTATTGACCTAGAACGTGAATTGGCATTTAAATCTGAGTATGTCATTGAAATGGAACGTCGTTTACAAAAGCAAAAGGTGACCAGTACCACAGTAGCTACAGCAGCACCTGGCGAAATTTCAGCAGAAATAACATTGAGAGACCAGAGAATTAAAGATTTAGAAGATGAGGTATTACTGCTTCAGATGTCTTCGTTGAAAAATCATCACGAAGAACAATCAAAACTATTTCAACTTGAAAAACTTTTGCTTTCATTTTCTGATAAACTCACTGAATTGGAGAATGCAAACTATAAACTAACTGAGGATATTCTTACTCTGACTAAAATGGTTGAAGATAGAAACAATCGAATCGTACATTTGGAACATGTTCTTAAGGATCAACAAATGCAAATCAGTAAGGAGAGTGTAAATATTGAGAACAAATTGGATCTCTTACGTGAAAAACTCCAGAAACAAACTTTAACAAGTAGGCCACTACTGACTATAAACACTACTGGATCAGATCCATCATCTCCTACCTCACCTAGAATGGGTTTAAATTTAAGGATAGTGAAACCTGTGAATGGAGGGGGGGAAAGTTGAAACGTCTGTGATATGTCTGTAATGCTAACGTTAGAAATTTATTATAATTATATCTCAAGTTGAACATTTATCTTAGCATTCTAATAATAATACGATGCTGATGAATCAAAATGTCTAATAGATAAGTTCTCGATACGACCACCACTTTTACTTCATTTACTTGATAAATTCTAAATTAAATATTTTGACTATATAATATATTAATACACTTCACGTATGTTTTATTCATTCTATTGCATGTCTGGGGTATATGCATACTTGGAGTGGGTTCTAATTCTAGCACCGAAGAAGTAGAAACCGTAAGGAATAGCACAACATGCTAAAGCAATGAAAGCCATCAAAGAAGTGGCCCATTGGTCACCTAAACGGTGGTACATTTGAATGGTGAAAAGAGGAACACATGCACCCCAGATTGAACGCACAAATGTCTTGGCAGCCAAACCAGAGGCAGCGTAATGCTGGTATGAATCGACAATGTAGTTGTTAGCTGGGTTGTAAAGCATGAGGAAACCGAAACCAGCAGCCAAACCAGAGAAACATGGTCCAGCCCAAGAGATATCCCTATAAGAGGACCAAGCAAAGGAGAAGAGACCGGCAGGGACAAACCAACAAGAAATCATCATTGGAATGAGACGAAGCTCTGGAGGTGGAAGTTCTCCCCTGTCACGGTATTTCTGAGCTCTTTTGTTGTAGTCATTGTTAATAAGTGGAGCACAAGCAGATGCAAGGAGCACACCAACACCGATTGGAATGAACATGATACCAGTCTTAGAAGCAGACCAACCTTTACCTTCTTGATAGACAATTGGGTAAGCAAAGAAGAACATGTAAAGCAAACCGTAAACAACCGACATATACAATGTTATAAGGAAGATAATGAGTTCCAGCAACAAAATAAATGGTCTGAGGAAAGAGTCATGAGCAATAGTCTTAAGGGAACGAACCTTCAATTCGGAAACATGACGGTAGGTATCATCTCCGGTCTTCTTACGTAACCATTTGGCTCTTCTAACCAAGATGGTTCTTTCATGAGTTTCTGGGACGGTCACAACGAAGATAGAAAAGATGACACCAGTAATGATTAAATGAGTCCAGTAATCCCATCTCCAAGTTGGGGCATGGTCAGCGAGTAACCCACCGAAGATTGGACCCAAAACAGGACCAAGGAATGGTGCGGCAGAGAAGACAGCCATGGCAGGTCCACGCTGCTTTGCCTCCCAAATATCAGCCAAAGAACCACCAATAAGGGTCATTGGAGCTGAAAATGCAATACCGTCGATGAGTCTACAGATAATCAAAGTTCCTATGTTCTTCGCAACAGCACATGGGATAATGAAGATAAGGGCAAGGGTAAGAGTTGACAAGTAAACGATTTGTCTACCAATTTCTTCAGAAAGAGGGGAGAAAATGGTTGGACCAATACCAAAACCCAAAACGAACATGGTAACTGAAGCAAGAATAATGACTTCTTCAGAGACACCAAAATAATCTCTGGGTCTTTCCAAATCACCAGTTGGGATAGCTGAACCCAATGCAACACAAAGACAGATCATACCCAACATTACCGTGATGAGCCACTTGCGCCAGAATGACATATTCTTTGGGTTCTTTTTGTCACCGGGGACAAAAGACACCAATCTAATTCTAGTTTCCTTATCAACCAAATAACCCCATGGGTCATCTGGGTGAGGGACTGATTTTTCATCTGGGTGAGTTAGTTCTCTCCTAAGATCCAAAGGTTCTTCTAAAGGACCCAAGGCACCAGCTCTACTTTCTAAACGGGTGATTAATTTTTCAATCCCTTCATTGTCTTCAATCTCGGGGTTAACTCTGGAGTGAGTACGGTTAAGGTGACGTTTGTTTCCAGACAATTCCTCGTCGGGTTGGAACTTCTGATCGCTTGATATTGATGATTCACTATCGAGATGAGCCATCTTGAATGTTGTTGATGATTCCAAAAGTGCAAGTTTACCGCTTCTCTTATATATTAATTGAGGTTCACCTTTAGTGCCGATCTAACTGCCGTGATGTGGAAAATTACCTCATTGGCCATCTACCGCCAAAAACGGTCATTGAAAGCACTAAGGGAGGACCCAAAATGACTACCAGAACAATATCGAGGCCGCATCATCAACGTACGTCTCTTCTAACCCTTTCAATTACTTTAACTTTACCTCTATTAACTGCAAGACCCCATAGAACGGCTCGTATCTCATCTTGGAAAATGTCGCAAACGGCTGATCCAACCGATATCATTGCCGCGATTCCGGTATATAGGCCGATTTTTTCAGCCGCCTGCACGTGAGTATTACCTAATCCGTCTTGACGGGTGACTGCCAAGACGTTGATCGGCCCAGAACCATCTAAGGCGGCTATCATTATTGCTGAAGCGATGAGATCTGAAACCTGTCCTGGCTTTTGATTGAACGCGGGGTTTTTGGTGTCTCAGGATCGGCACGGCGAAATTCATTGGTAGAACTAAACGCGATTATTTGTTTACAGGAGGGCTGCAAATTTTTTACTTACCGATCAGTAGTTATTAGTTGTTCGACTGAGCGATACCGGACGTCAGAAAAAGCTTCTGCTCGATGCGGGCCTACGGAGGTCCGTCATATATCAGATTTTGATCGCGAACAGGTAGCGAAATGATCGGTAGCTGGCGAACCTAGTCGGTGTTTTCCAGAAGGCGTGAATTAATTTCATGAAACATGGCTTTTCCAAATCCAACCTTTCTCAGGTAACATATTTGATGCATTGCTTTTTCTACATGTACTGTAAATAGAGATAGATGAAAGATAGACAAGTTGGTCAGATAGATGTAGTAAAAGGGCGATTCTATTATTAGGAGGGGCAGAGTGTATTGGTAGGAAATAGCATGGTGCTGCATCATATAGGTAGCGGAGGGGGAAAGAGTATTAATTTGCTTTGACGCAGGTTCACCTATCACCGAAAAGCCATCTATTATTTCTAGATTCTTACAACAGCGCGAGCTATTGATCGAGTCAAGACGGCAGATTTTCTAGGCACAGCAGTATCATGTGGAAGGAAGTTGACGTAGGAAACGGCCGTGGAGAGCAGATATAACGCATTTGCTCGGAGGGCCCTGTCTGCTGCAGTTGTGCCTTGAAGGTTATGAGAAACTCTCTATTATTGAGATAGCTTATTTTTCTATTGGCCGGGGCTCTGCGACCAACAAAGCTTCTATGCGTCGATGTGCTATGCTGTCTCGTGAAACCCATTTGGTATGGATAAATTCTCTCGAGATGTAATGATGACGTTATCGTAGCAGTGCAAGTTGCGTGGAAGAACCCATCTAAGCTAGTAGTTCCAGCCCGACTTAAGCTTTTTTGATTGACAATTTTAAGACAATAAGAAATAAAAGCGACACTGCACTCACCAACATAAGTGCTACAACTCTTCAAATTTCATATCCACAGCTAAGCGAAACGAAAGCAACAAATTAGAGCAAAGCTCAGTAAATAATATTGCAAGCAACCGTATTTGCGCTTGTTAAAAGACAGTACCAGGAGGTTGTTGTATGAAAGGGAGTCACAGTGCAGTCAAACCGCATAGAAGTAATGTGGAGAATTTTTTGTATGGTGGGCAACGCATCTCTGTAATGAGATTGATTTTCAGCTTATCTCACAGTGGGCTATGTAAGGAGATAAGGAAAATAAATGTATGATTAGAATCGAGACAGAAGAATTGAAGGCTGGGATGAGTACATGTGTCGATATTGGTATGAACACAACAAAAACCAATCTCGTACAGAAGAAGCTAAACGGAGAAGTCCGTAGTATGGACGAAGATAGATAAATGTAGTTGAGACTTTTCTCAAGAGTTTGAGTCTACTGAGCGACACCTTGTTGGAGTTTTCGCCAGTTCTTAATTAAAGCTACAATACAGTGGTAATATGGAATATAAGTCATATTTCTTTTGATTTGTTTGAATGGATTTGTTGGAAGGCTTAATCAGATAACTTTATTAGATGACCTACCTCGTTGAGATGGGTATTTTTTAAAACTCTGATTATAAGTGATCTTATCCAGTTGCAAATTAAATCTTGTCGAACCATAGCCTCTATTGTTCCCACCAGTTTCGAAACCTTACCACATGTCTGCTCGCTATAAGCAAGTTTAATAGTAGGGGTAAAAAAAAATTGTCCGGAGGGTGGCCGCAGGACAATAGAAGTTTCACCGATATTTCCACGGAATAGAGCTGTCTTAAAGGCCTCATTTCTAAAGGCTATGGGGACTACTCGGCAATGCAATAGGAGAGTCTAGTTTGAAATGAATCCGGATGAAAGTCCTCTAGTTCCAGTCTTTCTTCGTTCAGGATTGTTCAGAATTGTTCAGAATTGTTCGCCGATCTGCCCCACTTCGGTGACTGTAAAAGGGGTATATAGATTTATTCACTTAACAGGAGGGCCAAGACGTAGAGGACCCCCGCATTAAAGAAAGAAAACCTACTTTCATTACTTTGAGGTGCTAAAAAAATTGTTTCATAATCTCTAACAATTAACAAAAAAAAAATTAAGGTTCTACCCCACCCTGCCCTGCTCCGGTCTGCCCTGTCTTAACGGCCAAATGGAAATTCTTATCCCCAAGCCTCTTTAAAGATGCTGATATACGCCCTCTAATACTAGTCGTGTCTTTCGATTTCTCTATCTTATCATAGCCCTATGCCAAAATATTTTTTTGTCCATCATCACTCTCTAAGAATTTTTTTTTTCAAGTTGCGTCACCTCTTTGCTCACATTTAATTTTTTTTTCATTTTTCCTTCAGTTCCGGTTGCTGCTACTAAATAGGACCCCTTTTGGAGGAAAAAAATCACTTCTGGTTTCATTGTCATTGATTTGATTGTTGAACTATTCAAAATCTCTTTCTTCGACTCTGGATCTCTTCCCGTGATCTCCTGTCTTCACATCTAACCCTTCTTTTTAGACCAACATCTGCCCTTACTCCGCATATCGGCGCGTCCCCCCACCGCCTTCCCGATTCGATATCTATTCCCCTGCCAAAAATCATGCCTAACAAGAGCTTCTCCTTGGGTAGAATTAAACACAAAGTAGCAGCAAGACGTCTGCTGACTTCAGATCATGATGAATCTGGATCAAGAATCATAATATCTGATGCTGATCTCGACTCCTTGGAAAAAGCCCATGGAAGAATCAGATCTCGTCTGTTTGCTCTGCCCTTGGGTCCCCGTCTGAGATCTGGACTGACCGGTAGAGCTCGTCTGCTGCTGATCACTGGCCTGAAATTATCAACTAAAGAACTCATTCAGCAGGAACGTGATACTGTTATAGCGAAGAAGTTACACGCCTTTTTGCACGAGTTTGGCCTTCAAAGTCCAACCACCCTCCCCCAAAAACTGCTGGCCTTACAACATAGTGGACTTACCTTTGCCATTTCCACTTCTAACGATGTTATCTACTTACCAGCAGTGACTCTGGGATCTCTGGCATCATATGATGAGGAGACTGGTGATGATGATAACGACGGGTTGGAAGCAAATGGTCTTGCTCCAGTGGCTTCCACTCAACGTCATAATTCTTTATCCCAACACTCTCCAGAACGCCAAGGTTCGACCGATCTGGCCTTGGAACTGGCTCCAAACCCTCTTCAAGCTCCAACTTTCGATGTGACGGAAGCTGAACCGGTAGATTCCCCAGAATCTACAAATAATTCTCGTACTGATTCTCCTCATGACTCCATAGATCAAACCCTTAGAGCGTCTTCTGCTTATTTAGACAGAGCCACCCGTAGTCGCTCCAGTCTGGTATCATCTCTGGGTCGTCAACGTAATTATTTGACATCCAAAGTCGATGTAGAACTGTCAATACATCAAATGTTCGCCCTGGTGATCACTGTGACTAAGGAACAACAATTAAAACTGCTCAAGTTTAAGTTTCAATCAGTCACATCAATTTTCTGGCCATCGGGAGACGTATATAACAAGCAATATCGTAAGGAACGGTTCAAACTTGGCTGTATTGAGTGGACTCGTCGATTCAAAGATGCAGATTTCTACATAGATACCGCCAATTCTAATCAGTGCCGCTCTAGAGACATATCTGAACAAGAACTCAACAATAGAACAGTCCAGTACCCTTCGTTTATGCAAATCGACGACACCACAAGTCTGGGTGAATACGTGGTTAAGCCAGGTATTTATGTATTTTTATTCCCTACTATTATATCCCCTACCATCCCAGCTACCATATCTTCAATAAATGGAACTTTAAACCATCTTTTCCTGACTCAAATTTGCCGTTCAAGTTCTAAACTCAACCGAAAGCAAACGATGTCGACGTCTTATGAGGTTCATATGGTTCGTACTCCTCCTTCTGTGGCCCATCTGATTGCTACCAAACCGATATATGTTAACCGAGTTTGGAATGATTCTTTACACTATACCATCATCTTCCCTCACAAATATGTCCCATTAGGTTCGGAACATAAAATCAATTTGAAACTTGTTCCCTTAGTGAAAGATGTATTAATTAAACGGGTTAAATTCAATGTTTTAGAAAGAATCACATATGTCTCTGAAGATTTGGAGAAGGAAATCGATTTCGACTCAGCTGACCCATTCCATCTTCGTATGAAAGATGGGAAAGTTCGAGAACGAGTGGTCTCTGTCTGTGAACTTAAAACTCGATTGAAACAAAACTCACCTGGTTCTGAGCCTTATAAAGAAGAGGTAGTTAGATGTCCTGAAAATAACCTCTTGTTTTCATGTTATGAACCAGAGACTGAAAAGAATCGTCATATGAGAGAGAAGAACAAAGAAGTGATGATTGCTTCTCCTTTGGAAATTGAAATTGGGTTGCCTTTACTTACCACTAAAGCAGACAAAATCATGCGCTCTCCTAGTGATTGTGCTGGGGTGAATCATGAAACAAGTGTTTCCGGACTGTCATTGTCAGATATCCTTCCGATGTTTTCTTCTTCCAGCCGATCAAATAATGATCCTGGTATAATTCTGCCCACTATAGGCGCCGTGGAGACCCATCTTCATCATTCCGTCAGTGATTTGAAGCTCAATCCTCCAGAAAATAGTCCCAAAAAGTCTTCTAAACCAGAAGACTGGACCCCGGAGTCTCTGCATTACATGCACGATGGTGGTGGTAAAGAAAATATCGCAGCGGGTTATACATCAGTGCAAAGAGCTCTATATCCGGATTCAAATTTCCGTCATATACAAATCAGTCATCGTCTCCAAGTGTGTTTTAGAATCTCCAAGCCAGACGTAAAGGATAACTATAAAATGCACCATTATGAGGTCGTCGTAGATACGCCTTTGGTACTTATGAGTGCCAAATGTATAGATGGTAGCATCCAGTTACCTAGATATGAGGAAGCCTCCGGTACCGTTTCATTCAAAACGCCCGAATACGAGCGAGGAGATGGAGGAGTGGTTATTAAACCATTGAATCAGGACGATGGCGAGGTGCCCCCTTCATTTGAAGAGGCCATCTCAGCTACGACATCCCCCCTCATGAGAACGATCAGTATAGATGATCCTATATCTCGAGTCCCTCTGTTAGACGATCCAGCTCCTTCTTACGAAGAATCTGAAACTTCAATTGATAGGGTATTCCTGGATGATCTTAATGTCTTCAATCAAGAGGACGATCTTTACAAGACTTGCCTTGGTCCAACCACCAAGGAAAGGTCTAGACTTCGTAGCTCTTTGCTGGCCTCCTTTGCTCCAGGAGTTCACGAAGAGCAAGATAACAATTCCGCCACTACAGTGGATGGGCAACCACTGGTAATTTCAGAACTGGCTATTTCGGAACTGAGTAATTCCGAGCTAGTTCATTCAGAACTGGTGAATTCTGATTTAGTTAATCCTGATCTAGTTAATTCTGATCTAGTTAATTCTGATCTAGTTAATTCTGAACTGATAAATTCAGTGCCGGTGAGCGGTGGTACTGAAGCAATCGGTGTATATAGTCAATCGGAAGGTGGGCTGAGCTCTGGATCTGGAGAAGGACTTAATTCTGAAACTGGCTCCCAAGTGACAGGGCCTTCAGAGGTGGAAGACGAACCAAAATCCGATTTAGCTCATGTTGAAAGCAAAACTTCTACGTTGGATGAAAGTGGACCTCTTATTACTGCAGATTCTGAGCCTCTAGGTAGTAAATCTATTTTAAGTGAGTCGGAACCCAAATTTTTCGCTAGACCACAACCAACCCGGTGTGACACCACACAAAGCAGCATATACGCCCTGAGCACCTTTGATTACGCGGGCGTAGCAAGGAACATGGTTATGGAGAAGGGAGATTACGATCAGGTAGCACCACTTCTTCTGACCGTCAGCACTGAAACAGATATCGATAAGACTGATAATATTTCGTTATTTACTAGTGATCTGGCACAGCGAATCTTTCATGCGTATTAATGAGTAATGTATTTATTTAATAGAGCGGTAGAGAGTTGAATTAATGTAGAGAGTAAAGAAATATATTTGGAGTGTGAGGGGTGAAGGGAAAAAAAGACGGGAGATGTAAGTGAAAGACAGGATAGCAGAGACATGGAAATACACTGAAGAATTGTAAAGAGGCTGGTGTGGGAAGAATTGTAGAAAAGAATGTGTTCATCGAATTAGCGTTACATTTACAAATTCTCAGACCAAAATAAATACCAATGTGATAATCTAGAAGCCATTGATAATATTTAGAACCAACACAGTCAAAATGTTAATGATGATTGATAATTGAGCTTCGAGAGTGAGTATCAAAATTACTTCATTGGATATATTTAAGACGATATCAGGCTCAAGAAAACAACAACTTCGGCAAATAATGGAGTAGCAACCCTGGAAATTACTATGAGAAATGCAATCAACAGATGATGTATGTTAATAGTGCGCAGATCGAAAAGCCGATAAAAAAGCGCACAAAAAGCTCACAAAAATGGCTAAGACCAAAAAGAGAAGAAGGAAGAGAGAACCCATGAAACTAAAAAAAACAAGACCTATACAACAGGGAGTAAGAAGTTCAGTGGGAGCCAAACGGAAGTCAAATCGACTCAACCAGAATAAAAATCAGCCAGAAACACCTACATTTCTGAGATAAATCCACCAGATAATTGATCCAACAATCGATCATGCAATCAATCAAATGATCTCTCGCAACCGTTTTCTGCCGATGTCCGCTAAATTCCAGCTTGCCGGCTTGCTTATTAGCGCCGATATTGCTTTTTTCGTAGGCGCTCTAGCGGCGCTCTAGCGGCGATTTAGAGGCGCCCAAGCTTACTTTTAAACGATTCTAAGTGGCTCCACTACTACTATAGAAATTGCGGAAGAGTGGGTGAAAAATAATCCTCGAACCATCCTATCCAGCTATAAGCAAGGGAGATTCAACATTTTCTTTACTTCTGATATCATGAACACTATCCCAAAGAACGGACGGGTAGGAGTGTTGGGAGCAGGAGTATCTGGGCTTTCATATGCCTTTTTCCTCTCTAAATTGCGGCCCGATGTCAGAATCACCTTGTACGAGAGATCATCTCAACCGGGCGGATACATTAACACTGCTGTAGAATCCACCAATGGTGATAAAGTTACAGTGGAAAAAGGCCCAAGAACTCTTAGAGGAGTCTCTGAAGGTTCTTTGATGATTGTAGACATGCTTCGTCTCATGGGGAAGGAAGATATTATCGAAGTCATGCAACTGAACTCACCAGCGAATCGGAAATTTCTCCTCGACCGCAAGGGTCAGCTTTTAGCAACCCCCAGCGGCTTCAACATTGAAACCTTAAAGTTTATGTTGGGCGACTTGGGTGGAGGACTCATCAGAGGTATCTTGGGAGAACCATTCCGCCCAAAACAAGCAATTCCAAAGGATGAATCAGTGGAAAACTTTGTGAAGAGAAGGTTTGGATCAGGTAAAATCTCGGATAATATGCTCAGTGGAGTATTCAGAGGGATCTATGCTGGTGATGTTGGTCAATTGAGTGTTAATCTGGTCGCTCCAGCTCTTAAATTCACTGAACAACTTCACGGTCTGCTTGTCAACTCTATGGGTAAGAATCTTCTCAAGACTTTAACCGGGAGGAAGATCCCAGTGCCTCCTGCAAGCAAAGCTTATACAGCATACGAAACTCTTATAAACCCTAAGGCAAACTTCACTGCCTTGAGTCTGCATTTAAGGAAATTCCCCGTGTATAGACTTCGTGGCGGACTCCAGCAATTCCCACTTCTTCTTGCAGAACATCTCGAGAAAAATGTTCCAAATGTTGAGATCAAGTACAATTCGGAGATTAAGGAAGTAGATGCATCAAAACTGCTCGTTGATGGGGTAAAATTCGATCATATTAGGTCGACGTTACCAGTATATATCCTTGAAAAGTTACTCACAAACGACACCAAGCTGGAAAGACTTCGAGAACTTTTACAGCAATTAAACTACGTTTCCATTACTCTTGTGAATGTATATTCTAAAAAAACTAGATTAACCCCCGAGGCTGGATTTGGGTTTCTTGTCCCAAAGGCAGTTAATACAGAATCGTCCCATAACTTACTTGGAGTAATTTATGATAGTGATATCGAAAAACATGTGGTTCCATTTTCTCAAAATAGCACTAAACAGCCCCAGGATAAAGAGGAGTATTCCAAGGTCACCATGATGTTCGGTGGATACCTTTACGATCTGGTAGGTGGGCCACCAAACCAGAAAGCATTACAGAAGGTAGTCAAGAATGTATTGCATAATAAGCTCAACGTGGACATGGAAAGGCACAAATTGACCGGCCCTGATGGAAACGGGGACATTATCTTCACCAGCGCATACAATGACAGATGTATTCCCCAATACAATGTTGGATATGGGGAATTGAAGAGTAAAGTGCTCGAATCGCTTCCAGATAATTTAACTCTTGGAGGCATGGCATTTGGGACTGGAATTGGGGTTCCAGATTGCGTCCGGCACGCATTAGAATCGGTGGTGTAAGTAGAACAATAATAGAACAATAATAGAACCAATAGAATCGTTAATTTCCAACCTTTGGTAGAGTTTTAATCGATTTGTTAGTAAAATTTAGCTGGGTGTTTTACATTTAGGCAGTGTTTGAAATTTTCACTCGCTGGAAATTTCCGTTTCCTCAGCAGCTTGAATGATTACCTTCAGAGATTGACGCAGATAATCCAATTTAAGGGGTTTATTGTAAAATTTAAGGCCCTGGGTATTCTGAAGAGCACGGGATGCCTGAAGGGTCGAGCTAAACACAACATGGGCTTGTCCACGCATCTTTTTGTTGGCCCAATTTATGATGATGTCTAACACTTGACCGTAAGCCAGGAAGAGAAGAAATAACAGCTGCTTTAGGGCATCGATCTTGATTTTGTCATTGAGATTACCAACATAGAGGGTATGTGAGACGGGTGCCAGAGATTTGGACCTCTTGACCTCCTCATGAGGCTGTGACAGTGCCCTTTTCATTGGGGGAGATCTAGCTTGTAGCTAAAGAGATGGGGTGGTGTGCAGATAGAGAACCACCCGAAGCACTGATAACAATATGCAGGTTAAAAGACTTCCTTTCCTTGAGGCCAATGAGGATGTATGCAGGATGGTTCGACAGTTTAGACTCCAAACCCCATATTGCTACGATATAGACTGTAACCAGGGTGTTAGTACCAATGTAAATGGATGTTGTATAACCGATTAAATTTTTCTTTTACAATCTACTATAAAATAGATATTTACACATCCCATAAAACTTCGAGACAACGAGGAGGTGCTAAATTGAACAATAACTTATTACTGCTGTACCCCACATTCAGCTGGTAAACTCAACAATACTGGCAAAGAAGAATTCTTAATCTATTGACGATATATGAGAATTAAGAGTAGAATTTGTTTGAGTATGCAAATCTTCGATACATTATCGAAGAAGAACTATACCGTTTCGTCATCGTTTCATCGTCACTTCCCCCCTAACAAGCCGCACGTCATCCTCCATTAATCCCGGCTGTATGCTTTGGGGGGCCGCCACTGACTGAATGAGACGAGAAATCTCACACATTAGCATGTAAAAACCAGGTAGAATACTCTGACTAAGCTGCCCTAGATTCTCCAATATAAACCACTTATACCTCCTGAAGCATTGACAACTACAACCCTCCCACTCAAACACTTCTACACCTGAATGCCATCGATTCTTCTTACAATCAACAATCTTCACATTCATCACCTTACATGCTCTTCCTCTTCCTCCTCCCCCCTCTTTCATTGCCTGCGCCCACTCTTCCCTCGGCCCGCACATCACGTGGGTCACACCAAACCAAAGCAATCGTCGTTTTTTGCTCTGTCGTAACCCTCCGTAGACCATTAATCATCGATCAAAACAGCATCAAGACTCATAAATGTCAACTGTTTCTGCATCCTTGCTCCGTCTTAAGCTCTTAGATGCTCTAAGGAGTGGAGATACTTCCAAAATTGACCATGTGTTAACCGAATTGAGCCTGGCACCAACCACAACTCAGAATCATGATCTCATATTAATTAAGGAAACGGTATTGCACTACGCCGTCCAAGTGGCACCATTAGCGGCAATCACATACTTGGTGAACAATTCTCTGAAGTTACTGATCGACGTTAATTCACAAGATCCAGATGGAAACACTCCGTTACATTTGGCGGTTCAAGCTCTGAGAGCTGATGTAGTCCGCTATTTATTAGGATTGCCTAACATTAATGATACTGTTTTCAATTTGAATAAGCAACAACCAGTGGATATGTCAAGAGATCCTGCCATTTCCCAAACAATGCTGTTTGAAAGGGCCAAATTCGTTGAGAAGGCTAGTGTATCTCTTAGACATTACTTCCAAAAGAGAGATTTTGCTAAACTTGAAGAACTTTTAGTACACAATCCAAGAGCTGCAGAACTTTTGGATATAAATGGTGCTGATCCAGACACTGGGAGTACCGTATTACACGAATTCATTCGTAAAGATGACTACGAAATGTGTGAGTGGATTCTTAACCATGGAGGTGATCCATTCAAACGGGATAAAAGAGGCAAACTTCCAGTGGATATTTGTGGAAAGAATGATAAACTCAAAAAGCTTCTCAAGCTGGCAAGTCGTAATTCAAACCTTATGGATCCAGTCATCAATACCAATCTGGCAATGCGTGCTGGGGCCCCAACTTATAAAGGGTATCTCCGTAAATGGACCAATTTTGCCTCTGGTTACAAGCTTAGATATTTTGTCCTTGATGCTCAAGGAATGTTGCTGTATTATCAAGATCAAGATGACACTGGAAATGCTGTTCGTGGACTGTTGAATTTGCTGACTGCTTATCTTCATCTTGATTCACTGGAGAAACTTAAGTTTGAAATTATTGGTAAAAATGGAATTAGATGGCATTTGAAAGCCAATCATCCAGTTGAATCTAATCGTTGGGTTTGGACTCTTCAAAATGCTATTACAGTAGCAAAGGACAGAAGAAGAGCCGAGGTTTCCGCCAATAATCCCCGTGCTTCTTTAGAAGTTGCTAACACACCAACTGGCAGCTCTCCAAGAAATTCAGAAGATGGTCGTTCTTCTAGATTCTTTAGACGTAAACATAAGCGTGTCACCTCTCAAAGTCTGTTTAATCTGAGTGATGATGAGGGCAGTGTACGCAGTATTTCCCGTAAATTACCCAGCTCTCCAAAGCATACCATCACTAAGATTCCTGAAGGGAAACGTCTTACCTCTCCAACTCAGGGAACATTTTCTCTGGAGAATCTGCAGAATGCAACCAGTAGTAACTTGACTGTCAATGTACCTAGCTCTACTGACTCACATTCTGTTGGGTCTGCATTGGATGGTGAAGATTATGATTATGACCTGCAAACTTACGACCTGGACGCTTCAGACGATGAAGACACTGCCTTTGAGACCACCAAGAACGAAGCTTCAACGTTAAAATCTCAATTAGAAGTTGGTATTTCTTCGTTGCTTGATCTTTTCCATAAAATGGATCTGAACAGTCTGGTTTCGTCAGAGAGTAAGGAAATCTATAAAGTCGCCTTGGTCACTCTTAGCACTGTAAATGATCAATTCGAGAAATTCAAGCATCTTACAGTCACTCAGAATGACTGGCTTGAAAGAAAACTCTACCGCCAACTTGAAGTCAACAAATTATGGGAGAATCTGATTCATCAACTAGAGGAAGAAATAAGAAAAAGAGAAACAAAACTTGCTGAATATGAAGGCCAGAAAAAGCAATTGAAGAGAATGTTGACTACTGACCCTGCTCTCGCCAAGGCTGAAAAAGTAATTGATGACACTGATTCTGAAGATGATGACGAATTCTTTGATGCTGATGACTACGAAGAGGCAAGCAAGAAGGATATTAAGCCACCTAAGGTAAAGATTCCAAGCCACATTCCAGGTACACCAGTTCTGAGTGACGGTACCACACCTGTTTCATCGGCACAACCATCCACCAAAGAGAGGACTGGAAAAGGTCTTTCATCGGCCTCCGCTGAATCAAGCGATGTATCAGCAGCTTCTACCAAAATTGCTGCAACAGCAGGAGCAGCAGGAGCAGCAGGAAAGGGACAATCAACTTCCAAAGAAGATGAAGCCGATGAGAAGTCTCCCGAGAAAGCTGACGTTCTGCCTGATACTCAAGCCAAGAACCAAGATTCTCAAGACGCCAAAGCTGAAACTAAATTCGACGATCTCACCCCAGTTCAACGGGAGCACCAAAAGAAACTCGACGAAGAAGGCTCTTACTTGGGATACGAAAACCCTCCAAGAAAGAAACTTAGTATGGATGTAGACAACCGTCCTAAAGTTGGTCTTTGGGGTATTCTTAAGCTGATGATTGGCAAAGATATGACCCGTATGACCCTTCCAGTGTCTTTCAATGAAGGTACATCACTTTTGCAAAGATTGGCCGAGGATATAGAGTATTCGGACCTTCTTAATACCGCAGCTCAGTATGATGATTCGACTCTTCGGATGGTTTATGTTGCTACATTTGGTGCTTCTGAATACGCGCTGACCATCAATAGAATCGCTAAACCCTTCAATCCATTACTTGGTGAAACCTTTGAATACTCCAGACCCGACCAGAAGTATCGTTTGCTCGTCGAACAAGTCAGTCATCATCCACCCATTTCTGCCTGTCGCGCTGAGCTGATTAACTGGGATTACTATGGTGAAAATGCAGTAGATTCTTCTTTCAGGGGCCGGTCTTTTGATTTTAAACATTTAGGTAAAATGTTCTGTGTCGTGAGACCTATTAACGGTGTTATTGACAAGAATGGAAAGAAAGTTACCGAGGAGCTCTATCTGTGGAAGAAAGTCAATACTTCTGTGGTGGGGATCATTGTTGGAAACCCAACTGTGGATAACTTTGGTAAAATGGAAGTTGTAAACCACACCACTGGGGATGTGTTGATCCTTGACTTGAAGCAGAGAGGATGGAGAGCTCTGCTGGCTTACCAACTTCTGGGACATGTAACCGATGCAGCAGGCAAGGCTCGCTGGGCAGTAGGTGGTCATTGGAACCTGAGAATATTTGCTAAAAAGGTAGATTCTCCACTGGACCACACCAAATCTCAACTTATTGACAGTGATTCTGACGTTGGTAAGAAATGGCTGCTGGATCCATATAGTGGCTCAAAGTTTTTGGTATGGGAAGCGGCTCCTAGACCATCTGTTCCATTTAATTTGACACAATTTGCGATCACTTTGAATGGGATTGATGACAATTTGAGAAAATGGGTTGCCCCTACTGACACTCGGCTTAGACCAGATCAAAGAGCTATGGAAGATGGAAGATATGACGAGGCATCAGACGAGAAGCATAGAGTTGAAGAGAAACAAAGAGCAGCCAGAAAGGAGAGAGATGCGGCCAGGATCACTTATAAACCAAATTGGTTTACCAAGAAGAAGCATCCTATTACTGGCGACACATTTTGGGAGCTGAATGACACTTATTGGAAGAAGAGAAAGGAACACCAATTGAAAGATGCCGGTGACATATTTTAGTCAATGAACCATTATTAGATAGAAAGGAATGTAGTTGAAAATAGAATAGCTTTAAGAAAATATATCTAGGGCCGTAGGTAAAAATTTCCCGTACTTCATCAACCCGTTATCTGTCGCTAATACCTTCTACATTAGATCTCACCTCTTTTGGCAATAGATATCGATAATAACTATGGACGGATCCTTTAACATTATAAAGTTTACGCTAAAGGAGTAATTTATGTGATATCGTGTCCAAATACCTCTAATTGAACAATCATTCCACTCTCAAATGTCCACTAGCCTCTAAAGACTGTGGAATTTCCAATTGATCGGGGCGGTCTTTTACTACTTTTGGCCCTGACAAAAAAAAAATGCTATCTCTGTTGAAAAGTATATAACCACTTTAAGTACACGTTGTAAGTGGAACCAGTTATTGATTGAGCAAAGTCATCTGATAATAGGATGTATTGTAAACCCTAGAGGGCTAGATTATCCATTGCCTCTATTTATCCCGTTATCTACAGCGGAATATCATCAACGTGCGGGAGAAGATCCCGTTGACCCAAGAAAAGCGGAATTTCGAGCGGAATTTACTTATCTGCTGCATCAATTTATAAGATACCAATGCCCATCAGTAAATCATCAAAAACCACATCTACAAGGTATTCAAGTATCAAACATTTTAGAAGATGCTTGCCGATATTTTGTTAGCTTCAGCTCGTTTTATTCTGGGGTCCCCCAAAACTTCCGTACTACTTTTAGTGGCATCTTTAGTGCTTTACTATGCAGTTATCTACCCAATTTTCTTATCACCACTTCGTTCCGTCCCTGGTCCATATCTTCACCGAGTTTCGAGACTTTTTGCCCTCAATGACCAAAGAACTCAACTTTGGATCTCTAAAGTACACAAACTTCACCAAAAGTACGGGAAAGTTGTAATCGTAGCCCCCAATGAGATCTCTGTTGATGGTGATCACAAATTTGTTCAAGATATATACGTCAGAAACTTCCCCAAACTGCCCTTCTATCGTAATTTCAAGAATCATGGATCTCGTGATAACATGTTCTCTGAGGAAACAAACGAGCGTCACTTACAGTATAGAAAATTACTTTTACCATTATATCAGAAAACCGCGATTTTTTCTCCGGCGAATACAACTAGAGGAGTTTTATGTGAAAAGGTTTCCCAATTAGTGGATCAAGTGTATCTCCTGCTGGTTTCTGGTCTTGAACCGGATTTTATTAATGAACTGCTGGTACATAATGAGTACGGTAAAGGTCATAGTAAAAAAGGACATTGGCTTGATATTTCTCTGAAAACCAATCTTGGCATTGAAATGTATTCGCTTTTTGGACTGTTAGCAATGGATATGGTTCTGTCATTTGAACTTGGTAAACAAAATGGTACTAATTTACTTTTACATCCGGAAGATCGTCATATCATTATTCTGCACAGACTTCAAGCAGGAATGGGATTCTGGACTACATTAGCTCCAAAGTTGTGGGATTGGGCTGCTACTCCTGAAATTCTTGAAGCATCGAAAATCATTGAAAAATGGCAATTGGGTTTATATGAAAAGGCTGAAAATAATGTTCCAGTAACCAAAAATGGGGAGAATCTTTCTTCCTTGGAACAACTTAAATTGAAAGGCTTTCATAAGGAAAATGCATATTCGTTCCTTCTGGACAATATTTTCGCTGGCCACGAAACCACTGCCATTCAACTTACTTATCTTACATATGAACTTTCTAGACCTTGTAATTTTGAACTTCAAGAGAGATTAATTAAGGAGATTAGAAATGAATTTGGTGAACCTCACGATCGTAAAGACATGATCACTGATTTAGAAGCAGTAGATAGTATGAAATATTTGGAGGCATTGTTTCAGGAGAATTTGAGATTACATGCACTGATTCCAGGTGCCGAGCCTAGAGTGGTTGATAAGCCATACAAAGTTCAACTTCTGGAGAAAGAGGCAGTAATAATCCCTCCCGCTACTACAATTCTGTGTCAGCCATATTCAATTCAACGGGTGGAAGAAATCTTTCCCAACACAGAAAGTTTCCAGCCTGATAGATGGCTTCAATATCCTGAAGAGAGTGATCAAGAATACCGCCTGAGATTAGTTGGTCAACAAAGATATATGATGCCATTTGGTAAGGGAATCAGAATGTGTCTTGGTATGAATCTTGCCATGATAGAGATGAAGTTGGCCATGGTCAATATGTATTGGCATTATCGATCTAGGATCTGCCCCTCATGGTGTAAGATCACTCCTGCTGATGAAGCCCAGCCAATAAAAATGGGTAGTTGGAATCAAGGAAAGAACGAAACAGACGAGGAGAAAATGGTAATGATAGATACGTACACCACGAGACCATTGAATGATGAGTGTTGGCTTCAATGGTACGATATTTAGATAGAAGTTCAGATATACATATGATGTTAAGGTTAAAAAGACTGAAATTCAAACTTGTTGTAGGTAAGAAAGAAGTAGACAAGAGGACTTCAGGAAGTCAATATAGCGGTGGACATATAGAAGTAATCAGTCAGAGGTGTCGATGCGAAGTAATGGGATGCAGACAAATTGACAGAAGCGTTGGTTGAAAGCAAACATGGTCTGATAATTATCAGGTGAAAGAAAAACTTTGAAAAGTAATGTATCCCCACTATTTACAACATTAATGAATGCCGAATGACACCGGTAATATCACCAGGTTCGCCTATATTTAGATCAACATCTGCAGCCACCACCAAATATGGAAATTATCAAAATTCAAATATCAAATATCATGTGGCCAATCTCCACGTGACCGGCCGTCCCCTCCGCTTATTACGGGTTAGATTGATTGCTTTGCAGATCATAAAGTCTTAGATCAGTAAGTCTTGGATCAAGATGCTTCCATTTGCAATTGAGTATCCCCAGGAGCAGGCAAACGGGTATTGGGGAGTTCCTTCTGCAACAATTGATTGGTGTGAAGAAAACTATGTTGTCTCTCCTTACATTGCCGAGGCTGTTAACACTGTTACCAATGGAGGATTCATTTTTTTGGCCCTCTACGCTATATATTCGGCGTTGAAAAATGGCCATGAAAAGAGATTTATCTTTATGGCTTTAGGGTTCTGTTTAGTGGGTGTTGGTCTGTGGCTCTTTCACATGACCTTACGCTATGAATATCAACTCTTAGACGAATTACCAATGATTTATGCCACTTGTATTCCCTTTTGGCTGGTTTTCTCAGAGTTTCAGACAACTAAAATTCTGGCCCTTGTAGGGATAGGAATCTTTTCTGCAGCCAATTTACTTACGGCAATTTATCTCCATGTGAAGAATCCAACTTTACATCAAGTAGCATATGCTTTACTCAACGCTGGTATCATCATTAAGCTGGTTATCTTAACCAATTCCCATGTCAAGAAGCCCGAGGCACGTGCTAATTTGATAAAAATGATGATACAAGGAATTGTGACTTTTTTGACGGGATATTTCTTGTGGAACTTAGACATTCATTTATGTGGATTTTTTAGAAGAACCAGACGTAGTTGGGGGATGCCTTATGGTTTCTTGTTGGAGGGTCATGGATGGTGGCATATTCTTACTGGGACTGGTGTTTACTACTACTTAGTTTTTGAAGAATATTTGAGAACGTTTTTAAAGGGCACTGACGAGTTTTTTGAAGTGGACCATGTATTCGGATTTCTTCCCGAAGTGGTATGTGTTAACCCACAAGGCTTGAGACATGCTGAAGAGAACATTGTTTTGGCCCAAAAGGATGCCGAATTTTTGGCCGATGAGAAGAAAAACCAATGAGTAAATGGGGGGAGTATAGTGTTAAGAGAGAGGCGGTTTGAATGGAATATAGGAGATAAGTGATAATCGTAGAAAAGGGATGTATAGAAACGCCAGGTAATCTAGAGATGCTGACTTGAATTATAGAGAGAGCAGCTTGGAAAAGCAAATTATAAAACAAAAATTACAGAGCTACAGATTACAATACGATCGACTTCATGAAAATAGAACTACAGATATTATCAGTAGTATGTGTAAATATGTGATATATACGCCTATAAACTAGAGAGTATTTCTTGAATAAATGTGTCCTTGGCAATTACATCCTTGTACTTTCCATCGACCATTCCCTTCAACAAAGAAACCGCTTCTGTAGGTTCCTTCCCAATTGCCGCCTCCTTCCAAGTCTTCAAAATTTCCACTATATGATTCACACCTTCTTTGAACTGCTCAGGCAGACTTCGAAGTTTCTTTGCAGTGAATGATTCTTCATTTTGCAATTCCTCGACCTTTCTTTTTGCCATATTGACAATCTTTGGTGGAAATTTGACCATTTCGGCAACGTGAACTCCAAACAGCTTATCGGACATCCCCTCTTCAACTTTATACATTAAAGTAAGGTCATCCGTGCCTTCTACATGTGCGACTACATGTAAATTTTGTACTTCATTATGAGTTTCCGCCAAGGCAGTTAGCTCGTGGAAATGGGTTGCAAATAAAGTAAAACAATGTTGAGTTACCAAATGTTCAGATATGGCCCATGCAAGTCCAAATCCATCGTAGGTTGAGGTTCCCCTACCCAATTCATCGATAATGATAAGGGAGTTCGAAGTTGCAGTCAGAAGAATCAGCGAAGTTTCCAACATTTCAAGCATAAAAGTCAGAAGTCCTTTCAATTGAGAATCCCCAGCACCAACTCTGGAGAGAATTGCATCGAAAATAGGAAGTTCAGCGGGTTCGGAGGTTTCTTCAGCTGGAATGAAACTACCCAATTGGGCCATGAGTGAAATCACTCCCACCTGTCGAATATAAGTAGATTTACCGCCCATGTTTGGCCCGGTGATCACCGAAAACGACTTTTCTGGAGACATGTGAACGTCGTTCCCAATGAATGTCAAGTCATCTTGTGCCTCAAGAATTGGGTGGCGAGCTTTGGAAAGATTAATCTTCCTACTGGCCAGTCCCAACTCATGCATCTTTGGTCGAATATAGGCAATAGGAGCAAAAATGGCTGTATTTGCAAAAGAGTTCAACACATCCATATGTGCCAAAACCAAACTTAATTGACTCAAGACTTCTTCATAGGTTAAAACAATACTCAATATTTCTCGGATAAGGCTCTTTTGTTTCAGGTTGTAATCAGCAGTAAGTTCTACATATTTTTGGGAAAGTTTCTTCATTTGGTTTGTGGTGAAGAAGATACCAGCTTTGACAGTTTGAAGTTCTAAGTACCCACTGGCACTAGATGATCTAAGAACACCAGAATCTGTTCTGGTAACCCTAAAACACCAGCCGTGCTGTTGATGATTTTCAAGCTTCAATTTTTTGTCAACATCAACCGCAAGATCCTCTCCGGCCTTGATGTGACATTGCTTAATTTCATCTAATGTCCTAGTAAGCTTTTCATTGACTTCGATAAGTGAAGAATCAAATTCTGGTCTAATATTGAAATCATTCATTAGATTACTCAGATCCATCAGCAGCAAATCAATAGTGGTTTCAACGAGTTCTTGTAACTTAATTAATTGTTCAGCGTATTCCAGAATAGGTTGAAACCAAAATTCCTTGAGTAGGGAATTGTTGTCTTTATGAGACTCTAATGAAGCTACGAGCTCTGGTAAGGATACAACCATTTGGTAAAGCCTTACTACGTCTTCCAACTTCTTATTTTCATTTGCAGATGCCTTGATAACTCCAGTACTTATCTTTTTGAGAAGCCTTTTGACGTCAGGAACTTGACCAAGAAATTCCTTGAGAAATATTCTAAGCTCGGTTTCATCGACAAGAAGTTCTACCAAGTCTTGGCGATCTTCAATCGACTTCAAATCAGTCAATGGTTGCTTCAACCACTGGGATAAAAGACGCAGACCGGCAGAAGTTCTACATTTATTCAAAAGCTCAAAAATCGAAGAAATGGTAGTTCCTCCATTTCCGGACATAGTAGTACCCGAACCGGCGGGGAATAAGTTCAAGGCACGGACGGTACTTGAATCGATCTTCACGAAGGACAGAAGTTCGTATTTAGAGAGAGTATAGCCCTGGTCCATATCCAAATAATATATTAAGGCACCAATTCCTTGTATTGAAGATGTGAAATCAACTTGATCGATTCCTTTGGATCCTAGTAAGATTTCTACGCCTTCCTTCGCCGAGCAAACCTTAGATATATCTTGAACATCAAAACTGGAGAATGTATTGGGCTTCACCAAACTAACAACCACTTCTGTTTTTTCGAACACTTGAGAAATTTTACCCTCTAATTCGGTAGAAATGCCTACAACTTCTTGAACGCCCCCCAGAAGTATAATCAGTTCAAGATTCAGGTAAACATCATTATCAGTAAATTCGACGAGCTGAATGGTTTTAGCCATGACATTTACCAAACAACAACCAATTTTACCGGTTTTTCCCTGTTTCAATGCCATAACCACTGGCTGACTAAACAGCGCTTGCATTGAATCTACGTTGATGCCATATTCGATGGCCAACTTCTCGTAATTTCCTGGGGTGGCCACGCACAATAACTCAAGCGATCCCTTGGCGTAGATCTCCAATTTTGATTTGTTGTCAACTAATAGAAGCTTAAGAACAGTATTGGAGAATACTTGAGGTGATATTGTAACATACCTATGGTTTTGAGACTCTTTAATCACTGTCTTAGTGCGATAAACCGCGTCAGCGATGAGGTCGGCATCTTCATCAATAGCAGTGAAATAATCCTTGTGGTCTACTAGTCTTACAGTATTATCAGTTTTCTGAGGTAATGATGTCAACTTACGGAAGTACAGCCTTTCGTCTCCAGAATCCGAGAATTTGAGTGCTGGTTGGGTCAGAGACATGATGGTGTAAGTTGAATCAAGAAAAGGAAAACACACACGCGTAAATAATACAGGATTGGCGTTTTTGTGGGGCTCAATTTTTTGTAGAGGGAGGTGAAAAAAATCGGGAGAGAACTAATGATAGATAATCAGAGGTGGTAGGGGTTTAAAAAATAGAAGCTTTTAAGACTAGGTTATATAACAACTACAGATTCATTAAAAAAGTCACTTGTTTTCTAGATTATATCCCCTAGTAACGGTTGTATCTGCTATCTTGATAGTCAAATGGAGGCTGTTGGTTTGGATTCCATTCAGACTCATTACCGTAGTGTTTGTCGTAGTTCTCTTGTGCGTACTGAGCAGCCTGGTCTCTAGCCTTATCCCTGTCAAGGTAATCCAAACCCTTAGTCTCAAAAAGCTTGTCAACTTCACCACCGGCAATACCAGCAATAAGTTCCTTAGCAAAAGAATGAGAAACTGGCTTACCTTCACGTCTCTGTCTATCCTCGAAGAGCTTAGCAGCTTCAAAAGAAGCAGCACCAGCAATCAATTCATGACTGAATTTTCCCTCATGTTGATCACCGTAAACCTTTTCGTGGTCGTCACCAAATCCAAACATTTTTTATTATTATGATAATGTGTCAAAAAACTATAGTGAACCAAGAAAAGCTTGGCATTGCTGCTGCTTAAATATTGCGCCCATAAGCCCACTTGGTGCCTGTCAACGTCGAAAAATATTCACTCATGAAGGGAAGAAGAGGTACAGGTTAACGCCACCTGTTCTGAATGTGAAAAGGGGTGTACATGACGTGGTCAACGGAGAAGGGGCGGGGTTATCTACTGGACGACGCAAGTTTACGGCGACGTGATTTTTTAGGTACGTGGTCGAGAAAGTAGAGATATTATCCATTGGAAAATGGAGCAATTAAGCTTATTCATTGACCAAAAAAAACGGGGGACTTGCAGTCAAGGACCTTCTATGATGGCAACCCCGAAAAGGATCGACATACCCATTGAAATGTTCAATTGTTACATTTAGACCAAAGGACACTGGGCTTTCTAGGGCCAGCGCCACGCTAACGAGAAAAAAAATAAAATTAAAAATATAAGATAAACGACGGGAAGAAGATACCAATGGAATGAATTATTTAGTGTTCTTGCGCCCCTGTCACGACTCAAGCACGCGCCGTTACTTAAACTGTAACACAATTGTGGCAGTATCAGTTAATTGGTGCATTGTTATTTAACCCACTTGCTAAAAAAAGAATCCCAGCAGTTCTCTGTGATTTGACGTTTCTTAGTGCATTGAAGCCAAAAATAGTGATCCCACAAAAACGTTTCACATTGTAAACGAAAGAAATACTAAATTTGAACTGCACTGTATGAAAGTTAAAATTACCCGACATGGGTCTACAAATTACACGCCAAAGCCCATCTTCCCCAAAATTGATATGTTCTGCCGCAAAAGATGAACACTTTTTGAAAAATTTTAAACGATTATAGAACAGATAATCTCAATAAACTGTGCTTTACTATACTTCACTTTATTCCTACACTAAGTTTGTAAGCCTCTCACAACTAATTATCTATATGCACTCCGCCATCACCACCACCACACCTAATTAGTCCGAGTCAAATCGTCTCTGCTCATCGCCTCATCATAATGGTTGCACTCACCCAAACTAACCTTGACAACATTCTTCCTCTTGTCGCACGCGGTAAGGTTCGTGACATCTATCAAGTGGACGATGAAACACTTTTGTTCGTCGCCACTGACAGAATTTCCGCTTACGATGTCATCATGACAAACGGTATTGATGATAAGGGAAAGCTTTTGACTCAGCTTTCAATTTTTTGGTTCAAACTTCTTCAGGATGATCTCCCCAATCACTTGAAAGGTGTTCAAACCGACGAAGAGATTTTCAAAGCACTTCCTGCCGAGTTGTCACAACCAAAGTATCGTGAACAGCTCTCTGGCAGATCGTTGTTGGTCAGAAAATTGAAGCTTATTCCTTTAGAAGTCATAGTACGTGGATACATCACTGGATCTGCTTGGAAGGAATACAAGAAATCTGGTACTGTGCACACTTTGACTGTTGCTGAAGGTTTACAAGAGTCAGAACCTTTCCCAACTCCAATTTTCACCCCACTGACCAAGGCTGAGCAAGGTGAGCATGACGAGAATATCCTGCCAGAGCAGGCTGAAAAGCTTGTAGGCAAGGAATTGTGTGATAAGATTGCTGCCAAGGCTATCTCCCTTTACTCCAAGGCCCGTGATTATGCTAAGGAGAGAGGAATTATCATTGCCGACACAAAATTCGAATTTGGTCTTGACAAAGACGACAATCTTGTCATTGTCGACGAAGTTTTAACCCCAGACTCACTGAGATTCTGGAATGCTAGCTCATACAAAATCGGGCAACTGCAAGACCTGTATGACAAGCAGTTTCTCCGTGACTGGCTCACTTCTACCGGCACCGCTGGTAAGGATGGCGTTGCTATGACTCAAGAGATTGTTGATAAATCAAGAGCCAAGTACATTGAAGCGTATGAAAGTATTACCGGTGACAAATTTTAATATACATTAAGGAAAATTCAATGATGTAATTATGGAACATAGTGACTGAACCGGGAATCTGCAGTTAATTTAGTAAGCTTGTTATGAAAAGTCTATGTACTATCCTATGCAACTTGGAATAATCGTCTTACCAAATTGCTTACTGTAGAAAAGGTGGCTCTCGTTGATGAACAAGCCCTTAGGCCCATTTGACCCGAGTGTCTTCTGAATTATTAGTGAGGATTTTCCTCTTTCGGTACAATGGCTGCATTTAATTAACCTCATTTTGCAACCGCTCACTTTGTGAGAGCATACCAAATTTGTAAGAAGAAGATATTTCGAATGGTTTATTCAAATAATCTATTCTTCATAATATCATGACTCCAGAAGAATTTGGAGATGCTTTTGACCTGGCTGTACCCATTCGTTCTGATTTTTATGTTTTAAAGAGGTGGACATCGAAAGATGAGGAAAAAGTTCAGAGATCCAAAGCTAATAAATTTCCTGAAGGGACATGTTTAAAAGGTTCAAAAGGAACTTCTTATGAAGTGAAGAATGAAAAGGGAAGAAGAAATGAACCAAAGACATTTTTTAATAGAATGGATAATCTGGGACCTAGAAAAAATCTGCTTAAGAAGACTTCATCATCAATGCTATTAGATGTTCCCCCTATCGTTCCAGACAAGACAATAATTCCCGTTGCAAGAAAACAGCGGAAGATTGTTCCTGTGAATAATTCCTGTTTTATGTTTGGTGGGTCCTTTCCTACCATCATCGTTACAGACACCGAGAGACCAAATACTGAACCACAGACTAAACCACAGACTCAAAAACCAACCTCAGTTTTGGAGAAGACAGTTGAGATTGGTTTTCTGACCACCAATTCATTCATCAAGGAGATAGAGAAAATGCTTGAAGCATCGGGATCAAAATTAGAAGCTGTGGGATTTCCAGGGAAAAAGGAGGAAATTCCTTGCAAAACAAACAGCACAGTGGAAGAAATGCTGTATCCAGATAAGACCAAGGAACAAAGATCAATTCCAGTATTGATTGAAGAGAAAAATTCAATTGAAGACATTTCGAAAGAGGACGATTTCACTCAAAGCAAAATTGGAGTCAGTGTGAATGACTCCATCGAAACCGTTGAAGATTTAATTGATGAGAATGAATTTACCATTTTGAATCCTACAAATGTTGGCAAAGCGAGTCCTACAATTTCAACAGGAAACGAAGCCGCTATTGGCTCAATAACTAAAGTGGTCATAAATAGTTCTACTGCAGCAAAACCAAGTTTGTCTCTTGATAGACAAGACTTCGATTTCAAAAATGCCAATGACTCCAACTCCGAAAAATGTCAAAATGTAACCCCATTTGGTCTTGAAATAATCATTGAAGATCCAGAACCAATTTCTTTGAAATCGTCGCAAAGTTTATCTGAAGAAAGAAACTTTAATAAAGTAATTGAATCTCATCCTTCGGAAATTGGTTCAAAAGATGACTACCCAGCTTATAACGAAACTGATACTGAAAGTAATTCGAAAACGAAAATGGACTCACTAAATGATAACGAAGAATTCCATGATGTTTGTGAATCGTTTCAAAGGAATTTCGGTTCTTTGCTCCCAGAAGTTGAGATTCCCGAGTACTTAGATCCTCCCAACAACGTAGTAACCACTCCTGGTGTTGATGAAACTAGTTACTTACTTGATCCCAAAAAACATACTTCTAGAATGCATCATAAGTATCGCCGGTCCCGCTCCAAGAAGCAAATGAGACAGAAGCTCGCTTTCAGCTCCACAAGTTCTCCGCAAAATGCCGAAATTAACACCAGAATTCCTTTTGTCAAACCTGTTGTGTATCTTCGTAGTGCTTTTCTATACTTGTGTCACGAAATTAGACATTTTTGGACATGTCTTAATGCTAATCATAGATGATTTACTTATCAAACGATCCTCTAAGGTGTTGCTAATCTGTTGAATTGAAAGCTATGGTCAACACAACCCACGTCAGGGTTCCCTTATATAGTCTACAGTTTAATAAATATTTTCAATAATGCTAATTAGGTTTTTTTATCTATGCTATATTTCTGTAGTTCTTCCTGAGTTGAACTTCCTCATATTCAGGTGTATGTCTGCTTTCTAGGGTGATTTTTTCAAATGCATCGGTTATTCTGGTCCTATAAAGATTTTCTGGTACAGTTCTGGATTGTTGATGAGTGGGAATTGCCGGTGCTTTAAATTTGTACTCTTCTTGATATGGTTCGTTACGCATCTTTAATGGATCTCGAGATGGAGAAGAATGCACAGGTCTACTATTGGCTTTCTTGAGAATTTCTTTGACTCGCAGTTGAACTTCTTGTTCTACGACAAGTTTGAACTCACGAGCATATCCCAAACGCACCTCTTTAGCCTCTTGATCCATAGCTCGCTTTCTAGCTGAAAATTCATCCATTAATTCGTCTTCTACTCTTTGTCTTTCGCTGTTGAATTTTTTCTGCAAACTAGTGTATTCCTTCCCGAGGTCATCTTTTTGTGTTTCCAATCTATCTTGCCATTGTTCTAAATAGGACTCCTTTTCTTTTAATGTTTCAGCTTTATTGGTAAGCTGTTTTTGATATTCTTGAAGAGATTGGGTTCTTTCTTTCAATTCCAATTCTTTCCTTAAAAACTTCACTGCTAGATTATCTAATATGACGTGAACCAGTGGTCTGTCTTCAATATCTACAGTGATACAATCATGAATAATGGTTCGTAATTGTAATGAGTATGTTTCAGGAACTGGTTTGAAATGTCCTTTCTTTATTTTTTCTTGAAGTTGAATATGTGAGTTAGCTTGAAATGGTGGATGAAGACTACAAAGTTCATATAATACACATCCCAACAGCCATATATCGCACAATGGTGAGTATGGCTCATCCATGAGTACTTCAGGCAGCATATAGTATGGGGTACCAACATATGTCTTTGCAAATTCATTTTTCAGAGTAAGCATTTTGGCAAGTCCAAAGTCTCCAAGTTTAACAACCGAGCCCTTTTCGCTTAAAAAAATGTTGTCTGGTTTTATATCTCTGTGGATCACTACAGTCTCATCATCTATGGTAGGTTCACCGCTGTCTCTGGTCAGAAAAAGATCAACAGGTTTGGCATCAGCACCATAATGGCAACGGTGAAGTGCAAGTAAAGTCTGAACCAAAACTTCCCATACAAATTCCTCAGGTACAGAATCTTTATTCTTTTTGAAAGTTGTGATTACCAGAGCTACATCACCACCATCGCAATACTCCATGTAAATGTGAATCATATGCTTCTCAGGTATATGGTCATGAGCTAAATATTTAACTATGTTCCTATGGTCAAGGCCTCGAAGAATCTTTAATTCCAGGATGAGTTGATTGCGTTCATGAGCATTCATGGAGTGATAATCAACCTCTTTTCTGACCAAGATGTGATCATCACTGATACGCCGCACTTTCCTAACGACACCATATGAGCCACGACCTATAACCTCAAGCAGTTCATACTCAGATTGCATCATCGGAGCACCAAACTATTACAACAATAGTCACCTGGTTGTAGCTTCAAAGGCTGTATTCTTGATATATACTTGATCTAACTTTGCTCACCTCGTAGTGGCTGCACCCGCATTCTCGAAAATGTTTAGAATTTTCCTAATTAGGATGATGCTGCATTTGACTTAAATTATCTGCAGATAAAAGATAGTATTGATTAAGCGAATCATGGAAGAAGAAGAAGCAGAAGAATAAGGCTGTAATAATAGGTATGCAGGTTTACTATAAGAATAGTGCAAAGGATGAAATAACTCAATGAGTTGATGATAATTCAGTACCTCAGTATCGAATGGTCTAGTTTACACCTATATTAAAGTTTATTTTTATTCAGACTCCTATTGTTCTTTCTATGTAACTCGGACGACCACTGGCAGGAAAGTGCATAATCATTTCAGGTGTAATTTTCACCAATGGTTAAAGAAAGCAGTTCACACTGTAAACGACTCTTCATGGAAATTCAAGCCATTCTCTGCTGCCCAAAGACTAGTATTACGCACCAACTCACGGGGACCAGCTGATACAACCCAACAGTTCTTAATTGATTTATTGAGGCTGGGCATTTCTGGGGGTATCATCTCTCGGCAACAAACCATTTCATCATCTCGGATAACTGGTCCACTACATTGGGTGAAACTGTTTTCATTTGCACACCAGTCCTTGTATCTATGATTTAACGTAGGCCGACCTTTGTAGACTCTATTTTTGAGAGATAATTCTGATATGGTTCTGTCGAATTCAATCCGGTGATATTTGGGAACGACTGCAGGAAGAGTAAATGACAGGTTCAATGTGTGAGTGGACAGCTTTCTTCTAAGTAAGGGCAGAGTGTCTGTCACAGTTGAAGTTAAATCATCACATGGATATTCTTCCTCCTCTGAACTACAGCCGACCTCAATGTCAACAATCTCTTCAAATATAGGCTCCCCAGTAATGAAAATTTCGAAATCATCCGTTTGAATAGAATCTACGAAATGTCGAAGAACAATAACGTCTCTGAAATCTCTGACAACCCATATAATTTTTAAAGGAATTCCATGATAACCTAAGACTCTAGCAATTGGGAGGGCAAACAGAATTGCCAGTCCTCCGACAACTAAAAGAACTCTACTAGCTGCCACAGTCAATCTACTGATAGAAAATGTCCCAGTCGAAGTGCTTTTAATAAATTGTAAATGAGAGTCGTAGATTCCACAAACATCGTAAGAATTTTGCTCATTAAGTTCAAATCGGCCCTTTTTGATGACGAGCTTCTGGTATTCATCCAGAGGTAGAGATACAAGTGTATATGGATGGAAGTCAGGACAAAGTTCAGAGAATATATGTCTAAAAATATTTCTACTATGAATAGCTATCCTTATATGACCCCCAACACAATTCCCTCGCACAGCGAGTCGATCACTTGGAAAGCTAACAATTGCCAAATTAGGCAGAATATTTGTAACCAGAATTTCATTTGAAGTCCTGCAAATGAAGAGTCTGTATGCTATTTGTCCAATGAGAATAGACAAGCTCATTACTGTGAGAAGTGTGACCTTGGTTGGCCTGGCGTGGAATTGTAAACAAATGACAATTATCCACAGAAACACATAATGATTGACAAAAAAAAGTCGATAATTACGATGTCTTAACGGCAGAATCAGAGTCACGGCTATTACTACAAACCCCAATAATGCAATCCATCCCCAAATGTTCTCCAACTTATACATTTTCAGCCATGTATTCTTGAATTGGAAATAACCCAAATATATGATGACATGAATAATCAGTTGAAAGATAATTAGCCTCAGAAGCCATTTATGGATAGGAAGTAAAGACAAGTAAAGCACTTTTGGTAAAGGAGACGGTCTCATAGTAAGAAACAAGACTGGGGGTAAACATACCACTGGTATTTTACCGACTCGTTTGGCAAGATATATAAGATCACCATTCAGACCTAAGATCAGAAGTGGGGTTAACACCAAGAGCCAAAAAGTGATTTGGGCCAAACTTTTCAGGTGATAAAAAATCCACAGCAATTTCAGAGCTTCTCCAATTCTTCTGAATATGGAAAACCTACTAACTGTGGGTAAATTTAGTCGTGGTCCGAGTATTGCCCAACATGGCAAGCCAATTAGAAGTAATGAGCCTATGGTTGTTCCCGTAACGAAGGCATACCAGTCGGTGACTTGCTGACGCTGTAATGACGACTCTGGCAGCTTGGACACAGGGTAATGCCACAGAGTCATTGTGAAGTTTTTCCTTCTGAGTAGATGTAAGGAGGAATGAACGAAATAAAGATTTATTGATGACTTTGCTTAGAAGTGGCGCCGACAGCAAATGTGACCGAGATGATTCTTAAAAAAAAAAGAATAATTAATGCCAAAAAATAAAAAATCAACGCTTATCGATTTGATCTCCGCACGGAGCAACGGCTCTGAAATAAAAAATTTGGTTGGTAAGAGCTGCTTGGGAAGATGGAATGGTAGTGTGCTGTCGAGTGGGTTGAGCAGGATTATGAAACAACTCGATAGGGGTTTTGGATCACATACAAAGGGTAGTTTACTGGCGCGAGGAGTCTGCCAATTCATCACGTGTGGTAGCTAATGAAAATGACATATTTATGCGCCATCCTTGCAGGAAAGCCACGAAGACGACAGTATGTAACTTGGACGAAAGAGGCTTAAATTACGTGGTTAAGCGATCATTGGGTACTTTTTGTCTATAAGGAAAACAAGTTAAGCCCATAAATATTTTTCTTTTCTGGCACATAACCTTTTTTCTACACGCTGAATAACCCTTTATCTACCTAATGCTAACTTTCTTGTCTACCTAATGATAACCTTTTTGTCTACTTAATGTAACTTCCTAAAATTTTTTGATTACCATTTTCATTTTTGACTACCTGTTTAATTTTACTTCTATGTTCAATAAATCGTCAATGCAAAATTTACTCTATAATGTTCTATATTACAAGACGTACTCTATATATCGTCAGCTACTTTCATTCACTTCCTTTTGATGACACCTGATCTCGTAGCTTTTGGTAGTTTCTTTCCCTTGGGCTTTTTTGACACTGGTATCACATGACTGGCCTTCTTCGAATTGTTATTGTGAGACTTCTTAGGGTTCTTATTCGAACCATTGGTATTACTGGGTCCATTATTGTACCCGCCATTGAATCTGTTATTATTCTTGTTTCTGAAACTACTTTGACCGCCACTATTATAGTCTCTACTACTATTGTAATCTCTGGAATCAGAGAATCTCAGATTGCTTTCGAAATGACTCTCGAAATGACTTCTACGAGGTACAGCCTTCTGTCGGGCTCTATCGAAATATTTTTGACGGAGACTTTTGGGTAAATTCAGCCCCAGAAATGCGCTACCAGACGGATTTGGCACTCTCAGCAGTCGAATTTCGGTACATTCATCTCCATAATGATTTGGGCTACCACAATTATAACAGTACGTTGTAGGAAGCAGTACTAAGACCTCTTTAGAACTAGTAAGATACAGTCTCCATATACTTGGGCATTGATAATCTGAATGAGAAAATGTATCACATCGTTTACAGTATTCTCTCTTTTTTTGTTTGTTTGTACAATTTGCTGCTATATGTCCCTTTTCACCACATTTGGCACATACCATTGTAGTAGGACATTGGGTTTCATAATGGTCCCCAACTACACCACATTTATGACAAACAACCGTTTTACATTTGGCTCTGATATGTCCTCTTTTGTGACAGTTGGCACACAAAGGTCCTAGTGCTTGTTGAGCGTTTATTGTCTCCCCACTTGAATCGACTCCAAAGTATCTACCTTCTCCTCTTAATTCCACAAGCTCTTCGGCGTTGTCGTTTACTTGATCAAAAGAGAGTGAGGTTGTTTGATCTTTTGGAGTGTCTTCACGAGACTCGGTCAGTCCAGTATTGGTATGGGCTATCTTGGCTTTGTTTGTGGGTTTTTCTGGGAGGGCCGGTGTAGGAACCGTGTCCTCGGTAAAGTCGATCATCGATGAAGAAGATTTGAGAAGCGATGCTTTCATTGTAGATGTAAGCAGGGATGTGTGCAGGAGAGTGGCAGTGAAGTATTAGAGAGGCAAAGGGTGGATACGAAAGAACTATCTATGACAGGTCAGGAAAGGTTTACGAGATAATTTTTTGACTAAGAGTATCAAGAGATAGACACCATACCTTTCATAATATTTGTAACACTATATATATATCTATGTCTGTGTGTTTGTATGCTTGTTGCCATCCTACAGGTATCTTCTCATTCATATATATTGATTCGAATTTTTTTCTACAGTGTCTCAGTAAACACATCCAAAGTCATTTGCCGATATTCATTTCAGTTGCAAATATGACAACTGCTTTAACAACATCATTACATCATTACAAGTTTTGTCTCACCACATGAGCCTGAATTTGACCCTCAACGGAATCCTCAGCGGCAAACTTAAGGTTTGTTTTGAGAAATTCCTGGTGTTTTAATGCTCCCATTAAATAACAAAATGATGCAGCCGTGAAAAAACAAGCAGGAACAATTAAACTAGTTACTTGTACCACTAACAGAACCCATTGAATTACAGCATTCAATAAATAAAAACCACATCTTGGCCAGTTTTCGTCAAAATTTTTAATGAATCCAGTAAATTTATCAGTCAAGGGGCAAATTCTTAAAAGAAATGGCATTTCCACGAATACAATCACCAATCCTTGAACGATACAAATAATCAGAAACACAATCACAACACTTGCATGGAAGATGTTGGCTACTCCAAGAGCCAATGCCACGAAAATCAGCACAATGCCAATCCATTGCCCATAGAGAGAGAAGTTCTTCTTGCGGAAATCCTCCAGGAGGCCTCCAAAGATGCTACTGGTCACACTGCCGACTGAAACCATTGTGCTTCGTATAGAAAACTAAACGTTGCACGTTTGTTCTTTTGATGGAGAGGGGGGGGGCGTATGATGGTGAGACTGCATACATACGGGTAAAGACATTCACAGAAGACTGCACAAGCCTTGTAGGGATCGTATTATGGGCTGAGTGTTACCAAAGTTGTGGCATTAAATTTGCCAAAGACACATGACAGACAAATGATTCGAATTGTTCTGATTGACATGGTCGAACTATGTCACACCTTACTTCAATCAAATTTTCGTTTTAGGTATGGAAGGAACCATATTACTTTAATCATCCTAAAAAAGAGTCTTTATGCTGGTGAATGAGAATCTTGTCAGTCGTTTTCCATTTGTTTCCCACTTTCACCAGAGCCCATCGCTTCTCCTACTTGCAACTTCATGGGGAAGGAAACAGTTATAGGGCTAGTTGGGAAACCTTCAAGTGGTAAATCTACCACTCTAAACGCTCTTACAGATGCTAATGCCAAAGTGGGAGCTTTCCCCTTCACCACTATCGATCCAAACAAAGCTACAGGCTATCTTGAAGTTCCGTGTGCTTGTGCAAGATTCAACAAACAGAACGAATGTAAACCCAATTATGGTTATTGTAGAGATGGTAAAAGAGGTGTACCCATTACCTTATTAGACGTCGCTGGATTGGTCCCCAATGCTCATTTAGGAAGAGGTTTGGGTAACAAATTCCTTTCGGATTTAACTGAAGCTGATTGTCTTATTCATATTGTCGACGTTCTGGGTACTACAGATTCTGAAGGGAAAGCTACACGAGGATATGATCCCATTAAAGATATAGATTGGTTACAAGACGAGATTTATCAGTGGATTTTGGGTAACTTGATGGACAAATGGGGCTCCGTTGTACGTCGACACACTGCTACCAAATCAACCAACTTGGAATCAATGAGGGCTCAATTGGGTGGTTATTCTGCCAGCAAGCAATTGGTTGCTGCTGCATTGGATCGAGTTCCGGGGATTGGTTCATTGGAGACTTGGGATAAGGAGAATATTGGTCGAGTAATTCGTTCATTCATGGAAGTGAAATTCCCCACTGTTCTAGCTTTGAACAAGATGGATCACCCTGATTCTGACAAGAATGTACTGAAAATCATATTGCAGCATCCAGATCTGAAATGTGTACTTACATCCCTGATAACCGAAGTATTCTTGAAGAAATTGGCGGCGCAAAACTATATCAAATATGATCCAGGAACTGAATTTGTGGATACCATTGAAGATTTACCCGATGACAAGACTCTAAAGCCTTTGGACGAAAAACTTGCCAACAGAATAGATAACATCAGAGATTTGGTACTTTATCGGTTCGGCCTGACCGGAGTAGTGCTGCTTTTACAATCTGCTGCTGATCTTTTAGAGCTTGTACCGGTTTACCCAGTTAGAAATGTGAATACGTTTGGGCTGGGTCAAGGAGCTAATGGATCGGTATTTAGAGACTGTGTCTTGGTTAAACGAGGGACTAGTGTTGCATCAGTTGCGCGGAAAATTATGGGAGATGTTACTATTGCTTCCATTGAAGGGGTAGGGAATATTAGAGTGGCAGAAGATGATCCAGTTGATCGGGGGAAGAATGATATTCTTTCGTTCAAGATAGTTCCTGGAGGAAATTAGATGAGAACTAGGATGAGGGGGAATATAGAGAAGGACTTTGAGAGTGAAATAGGGATGAATGTAGAGAAGAACATTATGAAGATACGGAGGGTTCAGCAAGAGATGTATAGAGTTATATAAGAAAATATGAAAATGATAAGTAAAAGTAAAATAACAGAAAAAGATTCGTACAAGTGGAAAATGACCAGTAGAAGTCGATTTTGACCAGTAGAGGTAGAAAAAACGAGTTAAAGTAGGAAAAGACGAATATGAGTGATAGTAGAGAAATATAAGTACAATAAAAAGTATGAAAGTGGTAACTAGAAGAGGAATCGGATACAGAAGACCACACATTTCAAAAGGGTGCATCACTAACGACTTTATAACCCTTCTTGGATCGTAATTAATTTCCCTCTCTGCAACTATAATTTTATTAAATGCGAGACGGCAACCGATTTATTTTCCATCGATTTTGTTATCTTTTCCATCAATAATGGCAATCACATCGGTGTCACTTGACGAGAATAAACAAGCCAAGCTCAATGAGCTCATAGAAAAGATCCCTGAACTTATTTCCAGTCTCGAGGATCCCGATTATGACGAAATCTTTGGATATAGAATCAATAAGGAGGGTTTAGACCATGTTGATGTTAATATTCGAGACGAGATCCTTTTGAAATATCTCGCTGCAGACAAATACGATGTAGATGTTGCCTTGAAACGTTTGAAGAAAACTCTTGAGTGGAGATCCAAGTTTAGACCTTTGGAAGCTGCTTACCGAGAAGAATTTGATTCAGAACTTGAAACTTTGGGACTTATTACTTCTTTCCCCAATGCCAAAGATGGGTTCAAAACTACAACTTGGAATTTATATGGTGCCATAAAACTGCCAAAAAAGCTCTTTGCCCGCTATGCCGATGCTCTGGGCTCTGGAGAGGATTTGGGTGATACTCCATTTCTAAGATGGCGGATAGGACTTATGGAGGCGGCCCTTGCTAATATCGATTTCACCAGTTCAGACAACAAAGTAGCCCAAATTCATGATTATGAAAATGCTCTGATGTTTAGAATGGACAGTGGGATGAAAACCGCCACCAAAAGTATTGTGGATATTTTCACATCCCATTATCCTGAACTATTATCCCACAAGATGTTTATTAATGTTCCATATATTTTAGGATGGGTTTATCCCGCTTTATGTGCAATGGGAATCATTCTGACTGAAACGGCAAGTAAATTGACTATGCAAAGTCATGGTGATATTCTGAAATGGTTTTCAGCGGTTGATCTCCCAAAAAAATATGGAGGTTCCCAAGATGTGTCTGTTTTGTCATTGGCTGCATCTCTTCCTTCCGACCCACCAGCTTACGGAAAGCTTTTATTGGGGAAGTCCAAGCCACAGAAGGTAAAGGAGGCAAAGAAGATTGAAACTGAGAACGATATCGATACTGAGGGTAAAACTGACACGGTTGATTGAATATGTACTGATCAATATATGAAGACAATAATAAGTAGTAGAAAGCGAACTACTATAATGGGTGAAATGAAAAGTTATAATGAAATACAAAGAGATAAAATGGGGAAGAATAAGAAGACGGAAAGACTAAAAGAGTCATACCGGCGCATTGTGACTGTTGAGAGACAAGTATTAATTAGTTCATTAAGAAGATGTAAGTGATAACTAGGGGTTAATAGTAGTTGATATTAGTTGATAAGAGTTGACAAGAGTTGAAAAGAGCTGATATGAGTAATAAGAGCTGATTTCATTAAGGAAAAATGCTGTATCGAATATTGGTCCAATTTCTGACACTCGCTAACTTATTGCTGATTATGTAATAAAACTTCACATGTAGTAGATGCAACACTGTAACCTTCTTTGCTGGTTGCTCTCATTTTGTTTTTTTTTGGATGAACGATATCCGTTCAATTGGTTCACCTTCATTATTTATCTGTATACCTTGCTTGCCGTTATGTATTCTTTTCGTTCTGTATTCCATTAGTTTTCTTCTATCTTTTCTTCTTCTTTTTCCCTTGCATTTCTTCATCGTCGCTTCCCTCTCTTCCAGCATCCACCTCCTTCTCTCTTCTCAATGTCCTCCTTCTCTTGGTCTCATCACGTGCTTCTATTGATATTTATCTTTGCTGCAGATCTTTTTAAAGAACATACGTCATGGACTTTTACGAAGTGCTTGGAGTGGCAAATAATGCCTCTTCAGATGATATAAAGAGAGCATTTAAGAAACTAGCGGTCCGTTTCCATCCTGACAAAACTAATGATCCAAACCATCATGCTAAATTTGTGAAAATTAATGAAGCCTACGAGACGTTAAAAGATTCTGATAAACGGCAACAGTATGATTATAAAACTCGTATACTTGAGCCTGAGTATACTGATCCACTTAGGAACTTCTACAATCCATTCTTCAGTACCAGTAACCCTCTGGCTTTCGCCAAATCACCAAATAGACGAGATTTTGAACAAGGACGAAAGAAAAGGGAGGAAGAATTAAGAGCAGATCAAAAGGCTAGAGAGCGTCAACAATTATATCAACGTTTAGCTAGAGAAGAGGAACTAAGACAGAAGGCGGCTAAGGCTAGAGAAGAGGCTGAGAGGAGATCTCAAGAACTAAGAGAGCAAAGAATGAAACAAAGCCAAGGTGTCAGCGGAGTAGAGAGTCATGAAGGGTCAGCACCAGGTAAATCCACATCCAACTCAGAATCGTACTATAATCGTAGACGGAGTGCTTATCGTTCAGCTTGGCATGGGAGTGGTACCAATAGCAGTGATCCTATTGTATTAAGCGATGAAGAAGGACGATCTCGTGAACCAGAAGGACCTTGGCGGGGGAAAGTAGAGAAGGATGTACCCCATCAAGGGTTTGGCGATCAAGCCAGTGCTAATAGTGAACAAAGATCCTCTAATAATGACCAAAATGGCTCCAGTTCACACTCAAACGTTAGTCAGGGTAAACCAGATAGAACAGCTCTAAATGGAGACAGCTCTCTGGAAAGTAATGAGGAGTCTGAAGAAGAACGTGATGATAATAGTGAAAGAGATGAGTTCTTCGATGCCAGAAATCTTTTTGGGGCCCCTATACGGGAGCTTCCTCGTAAAAATAGATATAATCGATCTATGGGTCCTAGGAGTTTTAGTAAAGTGAATGGGAGGGTATCTCCTATTCGTCAAAGTCATGAAAGCTACGAAAGAAGAAAGAGTCCTACAAGAAGTCCCCTGAGAAGTCCTGAGAGAACTACTCACAGTCCAGAGAAAAGTCCTACTAAAAATTTCGGTCCTATATCTAATGGAGGCAAGAAATTCAAGCCTAACAGCTTTAACCTTAATTCTTTAGATGAAATGTTGAATCCTGGGCCCGAGATTAGTATGGACGGGCTAGAAGGGGTTCTTCCTGGATCTTCAAAACGTGTAAATAGTAATATGCAACGACATAAGCGATTTAAAGGGTATTCAAGTGAATACATCGATGGAAGATCACATGCAGATACTATATTTCGTCCTGTCAACGATAAAATGGCACTGGCGGGAAAGTTTGCATCTTTAACCATGAAAGATTGGGGTGCAGACCCAGAAATTCTTCAAATGAAACCCCCAATGCCACCAAATTTAAGTAAAGTACTTCAAGGCGATCTCGTAAAGGTGCTCACGCAGTACGACAAAGAGTTCGCTGTATATAAGCGACGGATATTGGGGTATCAACAGCAACGATTGGATAGAGATGAGATGTTTCAGAGCATGAAATATGATGCAAAGGAGTTTGGGGTGTACAAGAGGTGTGTTGAACAAGATGCGGTGATTGCCCGGCGGTTTTCCGAGGCACATAATGAGTATGTAGTAACGATGTTGAGTTTGAACTCAAGAGGATAGTTATAGATTGGGAGAATGGGATAGGTATATTTTAAGGAATGTAGGGAATTATAGATATGAAAGAGGGATGAAGTAAAGTTATTGCATAATGTCTGTAGGATTTAGAGAATTGTAGGAATCAGAGATGAATTGGACGCACTTACGCGTAGCTTATGAGTAGCTTATACATATCGAGAGTGGTTAAACAGAAGTCTACATTGCAACATAGAATTAGTGGTGGACCACTTTTAATTCAAAGAGGCACCTTAAGCTATCGTAGACAGTAGAGTATCATCATAGGCAACTATGTGAAACAAGTCTTATTGAATTTGCAACTTTCCCATAGCAGTAGTCGTCACCCTCTTTATTGAAGGAATATCACCAGCATTCTCTAAATAACTGAACCGGACCATATTTTTTCAGTGAATGGTTAGAGCTCCGTTTGGTGGGAGCCTAATATACTTTCCCCTATAGCACTCTGTTGACCTCTTTTAAGTCCAGAACCTTTTGAAATAGCTGCCCTAACATCAACATACCTTTATTTGAATCCTTGCATCTCATAATATATGCTATTTTCCTGTCAATCCCTCCCTGGTTCTCCCATTCCATCCATCGTTTCTCCGCAATTCAGTGCACACGTTGGCAGCCCGCAGCAGCCCGCAGCTCGCGTACTAAAAATACTTACAAAAACACCACCGTGGTTCTCTCTAGCTACACCATGCTTAGTCAAAGACAGCTTTTCATCGTCGTGGGAGTGCTCTTCCACTTCTTCTACTTATGGTCCATCTTTGACATTTACTTTGTGTCTCCCTTGGTTCATGGTATGAAGCATCACAAGGCCACTGATACTCCTCCTGCGAAGAGGCTCTTCCTCATCGTGGGGGACGGTCTCAGAGCAGACAAGACCTTTCAACAACTCACACATCCTACTTCAGGAAAGAAGGAGTACTTGGCACCCTTCCTTCGTCTGTTGGTACGTGAAAAGGCCTCTTGGGGTGTTCTGAATACCAGAATGCCCACAGAATCACGACCCGGACACGTTGCAATGATCGCCGGCTTTTATGAAGACGTGTCTGCCGTTACCAAGGGCTGGAAGGAGAATCCAGTAGACTTTGACTCGTTCTTTAACCAACTGACTCATACTTATGCCTTTGGAAGCCCCGATATCCTTCCAATGTTTGCCTACGGTGACGGTGTCGTCCCTGGAAGAATCGATTGCCATATGTACGGCCACGAGTTCGAAGACTTCACCCAGCTGCTGATAGAATTAGATCTGTATGTATTCACTCATTTGGATGAACTCATGGCTAATCTGACAACTAATACCACCCTTCACGACGAACTCATGCGTGATGGTAATGTGTTCTTCCTTCATCTTCTTGGTCCAGACACCGCCGGTCACGCCTACAGACCTTACTCTGCCGAATACTACGATAATATTAAATACATAGACCGTAAATTAGAAGCTCTACTTCCAAGGTTGAGAGACTTTTTCGGTGATGATGACACTGCTTTTGTATTCACCGCTGACCATGGGATGAGTGATTTCGGTTCTCATGGTGATGGACATCCAGATAACACCCGTACGCCCTTGATTGCATGGGGTGCTGGTCTTAAAGGTCCTGAAGTTGCTTCTGAGGCACAATTGAGTGCCCAGGACGCTGTACGTAGTGGATATGAATCCTCATACTTTGATACTTGGAAATTTGATGACCTCAAGAGAAAGGACGTTAAGCAAGCTGATATCGCTCCATTGATGGCTTATTTAATTGGAGCAAATTATCCAGTAAATTCGGTTGGTGAGTTGCCCGTCGATTATCTTGACACCTCTGCTTTGGAGAAAGCAAAAGCCCTCTATGCCAATGCTCTCTCTGTAGTGGAACAATATCTAGTGAAAGAAGTAGAAGTGTTTAATCATCAGTTCAAATTCAAACCCTATAATCCATTTACAGAAAAGTCCATTGCTCAATACGAACTTGAAATCCAAGAGGCTTTGAATCTTTTGGTCCAAGCTGAGGAAACTGGTGATGATACTGTCATCACTCCAGCGTATAACTTGGCAGTCAAGACCAGTGAAGAGCTTATGAAAACTGCACTTGATGGTTTAAATTATCTCCAAACCTATAATTGGGCCCTTCTTCGATCAATTGTTACTTTGGGATTCTTTGGATGGATTTTGTACTCCTTTACTGCATTCTTGAAAATGTTTGTTTTGAAAGACAATTCTGACACAATTTCTGTTACTGGACCCTTAACTGGTTCTTTTGTGGCTGCTGCTGCGTCGATTTTGTACGTATTGTACTACCAAGGTTCGCCATTCAACTACTATATGTATGCAGCATTCCCATTCTTCTTTTGGCATAGTGTTTTGCAGGATAGATACACTTTTGTAGAAGGAGTCGTTAAACTCTTGGATGGTATATCTGCTCTCCAAAGAATCCTGTTAATTTTTGCATTTGTTGGAACTTACGAGGGCATTGTATATGGTTTTTTTGATAGAATTGTGTTCCTGATCCTTTTTGTTTTGATTGGACTCTATCCAATGTTTACTGGAAGTGCCAATGGATGGTTGGTCAAAACATCCTGGCTCTTGTCATCTTGCAGTATGTGTATCTTTACTCATCTTGACCCCGTCAAGACTGAGGATTTAAACCAAATCAACATTGGTGCTGGGTTGGCCATTCTTTTAGGCACCTATGGCTTGTGGGTCACACAACATCATTCCACTTCTTTCAGTAGATCAGTTGCCATTATACAATTGATTTGTGCCTTAGCAATGGTTTATGCGACCAATGTCTCAGTCATTTCCCTCCAAGCTAGAGATGGACTCCCATTCCATTCACAATTGATTGGATGGATTGTTTTTGTAATTTCATTGGTTGTACTTCCTATTTTGCATGCTGTCCGTCCCACTCCAGACTATAAATTTCGGTTGCTTGTAATTTACCTTACCTTCATTCCTACTTTTATAATTCTTACTATCTCATTTGAATTATTATTTTATGTTGGTTATTCGTTTGTATTGGCACAATGGTTGCAAATCGAACAGAATTTGAAATCTGGTTCAAAGTCTTGGTTACAAGTGCTTCGAATTTCCCTCGTGGGATTCTTCTTCTTGCAATATGCTTTCTTTGGCACTGGTAATGTTGCTCTGATATCCTCTTTTTCATTAGATTCCGTTTATCGATTAATTCCAATCTTCGACCCATTCCCAATGGGGGCACTTTTAATGTTGAAACTTATTGTTCCTTATGTTCTTTTGCTGGCTGCCCTTGGAATTATGAATCATCAATTAGAGATTCAAAAATTCACTATTCTGACATTGATCATTCTGACTTGTGATGTATTGTCTTTAAACTTTTTTTTCCTTGTAAGAACTGAAGGACTGTGGTTGGATATTGGGGTGAGTATTCTGAATTATTGTCTTGCTATTCTTCTGCTGTTATTCATGTTGATATTGGAAGGGGTAAGTCTGATCTTACTTAGAGGAGTGATTTATAAACATGTGCCTACTGAAGTGGATGGAATTGTTACTAACGAGAAATATTTGAATGATGATAAGCCTATTCTGGAGAGAGTGAGAAGAAGACACCCGAGAAAGGATTAGAGAGGAGTCTTATATACGGGTTGGAGGTGAAGTAAAGAAAGTGTGGAAGAATAAAATAAGAATAATCCTATTTATACGTATATATATATTGATTGACGGATGATTGAAAAGAGAAACCTGTTTAAGAGGTTTAAATAAAACACTTTTTAGAACCTAATATGACAACATCAAGATAAAACTGTAAAAGTCTAAAAGTGTAATTAATGTAGCCTCATGCGACGAAATCATGACACTGTAGAATTTCAGACAGTCCATTTAACTGTAGAAATTTTAGATAGTTCATTATAGACGTATAACAATACATGGTAGACACGTAACAACGCAAAAAAGTTACTAGAATCTGAAGCAGTCAGATACATCGTACCTCTCATAAACCAGTAAATGCCTAACTAATCCACCAGCCTTTCAAATGTTCTCTTTCTATCCATCATCGATCTGTCGTCTGCAACCTTTATCGGGTTCATCTCGAGTGTGCACTTTATTATTTTCGCATCTGAGTCATTGAAAAATAGTTGAACCACTCGCTACACCTCATCCCACAACCATGACGTCGGATACCACGGGCCAGATTCAGGGCAAACATGTTCTTATGATCGATAACTATGATTCCTTCACTTGGAACTTGTACCAGTTTCTTTGTCAACTGAGATATTCTGCTAAAGTGTCAGTTTTCAGAAATGATGCTATTACTATTCAAGACATCGAAACCAAGATTAAACCTGATATTATCTTTATCCTGCCAGGCCCTGGTCATCCCAAAACAGATCTGGGGATCCTGAAAGACATTGTAAGTTATTTCAAGGGTAAATTGCCCATTGTAGGTGTCTGTATGGGTCAACAAGTCATTTTCGAAGTCTTTGGTGGAGATGTTGAATATGCTGGTGAAATTGTCCACGGGAAAACTACTTCAATCAAGCATGACGGAAAGGGTATGTTTGCTGGTGTTCCACAATCTGTAGCAGTTACTCGTTACCATTCTTTGGCTGGAACTATAAAGACTCTTCCAGATACTTTGGAAGTTACCGCTATGACTGAAACATCTCCTGAAGTTATTATGGGGGTCCGTCATAAAGAGTATGTTATTGAAGGAGTCCAATTCCATCCTGAACTGATTTTGACCGAGCTGGGTCAGCTCATGATTGACAATTTGTTGACCTATGAAGGTGGTTACTGGAAGGACCAGGTTTCCTCGTCGCCCGGCTCAACCAGTAAACCCAAAGATATCCTTTCTACTATCTATGAAAAGCGTCAAAATGATTACAAATCAATTGAGCTGCTTCCCGGTAAGTCTTTTGCTGACTTGGAGCAGTCACTCGAGCTTGGTCTTGCCCCATCTCTTATTAATTTTTTCGATCGGTTGGTCAGTGCTAAAACTCCCATCCTTGCTGAATTTAAGCGGGCTTCACCTTCAAAGGGTGATATCAACACTAAATTACATCCAGGAGTGCAAGCCAAGACCTATGCTTCCAATGGATGTGCTGCCATTAGTGTATTAACTGAGCCAAACTGGTTCAAGGGTTCCATAGAAGACTTGGCTACGGTACGAAAAGTGGTGGAAAATATCGAAAACAGACCTGCCGTTCTCCGAAAGGAATTTGTTTTCAATAAGTATCAAATCTTGGAGGCCCGTTTGGCAGGTGCTGACACTGTTCTTTTAATCGTCAAGATGCTCAAAAATCCAAAGCTTCTTCAAGAACTCTACCTGTACTCTCATCTGTTAGGAATGGTACCATTGGTGGAGGTAAATGATGAGCCAGAGTTATCCAGTGCATTGTTATTGAATTTGAATGGATCCACAACTGAACCTTTAATTATAGGGGTCAATAACCGTAATTTACAAACTTTTGACGTGGATTTAAACACTACTAGTCTGTTGGTTTCCCAAGCTAAGTCAAGTAAGAGGGCCGGAGAGGTTCTTGTACTTGCCTTGCTGGGTATTACTAGTGCTGAAGATGTTCATAAATATAAGTATGAGGACAAAGTGGACGGGTTTCTTATTGGAGAGAGTTTAATGCGTGCTGAAGCCGCTGGACATATCAAGGAGTATCTTAAGGACTTGACTAGTCAGTGATTATAATAAATAGTGCTTTTAAGAGAGCTAGAAATTAATTTTTATAGTGAGTGTCATGGGCTCCTATTTGATAGCTATAGTAATGGCAAAACCAATCCTAGTGGTGGAAAGTTGCTCCGTAAAAATTACTATTGGCATCATCATCTGTCAGTTTATTGCTTACACGCCCATAACTAATACCATTCAATATAATACACTAATACTCCATAGATAATACTTATCTAACTGATACCTAACTAATACTCCATGTCATCTTCATCATCTGCTCCAATAAACATCAATGTTTCTCCTCCATCTACTCTTTGCCAAACATTCAAGTACTCGTACTCATTCACACAAGCCTCGAAAAGTTCAGCAGTATAACCTTTAGCCAAAATTTGATCCATAAGCTCAGACATAGGTAAGCTTCTCACGGTACGACCGTCTCTAGTGGCCAAAGACTTGATGATTTGGTAAATTTTACTCAGAGCCGATTCATCCTCTCTTAATTGCTCATCCTCACGGTGAAGCAGCTCTTGAGAAACTGCAACAAGTCTTAAGGCCTCGTCTACATCTTCAGCACCAACAGTGTCGGCAAAACGGATTCTGGCATGAGCTTGAGCCATTCTTAGAACACCCAATAACGTTCTAGGGGTCACTGGTGCAGATTGATGTTTCAGACCTTCATTCCTTTTAGCTTCTTTCCGCATGGCTATGTAAGCTTGCACTACATAATCACCGACCTCTGGAGGGACGACAGGACGTAATTCTTGGGCTGCCAGTACATATTGTCGGATGGTTTCAGTGTCTACTGGCCTAGAAACACTAGAATCTGGTTGTCTCAGATGCATATGCACGTAAGCAACGTGCTGGGCCAACTTCTCGTCTCTTTCCCTCAGTGGCTGATCAAGTAGAAGGTACATAATGTCAAATCTAGAGAAAAGGGCAGCGGGGAGGTTGACGTTTTCATGCGGAGAGAGCTTGGTGTTGTACCTCCCGTAAACTGGATTAGCAGCAGCCAAGATCGAGGTTCTAGCGTTTAAAGTGGTGTTGATTCCAGCCTTGGAAATTGAAATTGTCTGTTGTTCCATAACTTCATGAATAGCAGTCCGGTCCAGTTCATCCATCTTATCAAATTCATCGATACAACAGATACCATTGTCGGCAAGTACTAAGGCTCCTCCTTCTAACACCATCTCATCGGTGACTGGATCTCTCATCACGGCTGCAGTTAAACCGACCCCGGAAGAACCTCTACCGGTTGTATAGACGGATCTGGGCGAAATCTTACAAACCGCCTTCAACAATTGAGATTTGGCTACACCGGGATCACCCATAAGACAAACATTGATATCACCTCTGATTTTTAACCCATCACCGATATTCTTCAGTACACCACCAGTGAGTAAAAGAAGAAGAATCTTTTTGACGTCGGCGTGGCCGAAGATTTCAGGAGCAATTGATGCTGCCAAGCGCTCGTACGCATTTCCTTCGTCATGAATCTGTTGTACCTTATCTCTAACGCTCTCAGATACCAATGCTTCTTGCTTTTTGAGCTGTTTAATGTACTGAGCTTCTACGAAGGTTTCAGTAAGAAGTCCGGCTCTTAAGGCCCGAAATCCCGTATATGGAGCGGGCATGAAGATTCCAGATATGTCAGCAACATCACCAGGATTAAGCAGACGCACCAATTCGCCATTAACATGGACTCCTAACGATCTGGGAATATGCCCAACTGGCACCTGGTCGGCCAATTCTTGGATTCTAACTTCTTGAAAAGCCAGAAACTTGGAGGCTCTTGTCAGCATGAAAAGTTGACCTTTGGTGTTGTCGGCTTTACATTGAGGAGACAGACACTCGGTAAGGGGCAGAAATGTCCTGTTAGTGACTTCTTGAAAGATTTCAAATCCACACTTGTCACAGGTGTAAGCAGTGACCAACACAGCTGGTTTTACGTCTGATACACGAGTAACAATTCCCTTTATAGTAACGTATTGACCCAAATGACTCCCCTTCACCTCTCTGACTGCAAGAATGTGTTTCTTTGAGCTCAAAGGGGCAAAGTAGAGACTATACCTTCTAGTCAAGGCAGGAGGAAATAAATCCACGGCCAAGTCGGCATTTTGTGGTTGACTTACATTGACCACACCCTCGGAGAGTCGTGAAAGCTCTTCTTGTGCATCCTGCTGTAACCGAGTGTTTCTGAGCTTCCTTTGATGGATGATCACATCTAAAACATCATCCTTATACAGCACATCTGCAGTTGGTTCTGGCATCAATTCATCTATTACCAGGGAGAAGAGTTCTATAAAATGGTGGGTGTTCTTGATTATGTTATTAACGAGTTTGGGCAGTTGACCAGAGGCTGCACCATAACTTTGGAGATCATCCAACTCGATGGTGATGGAAGTAAGTTCACGATTGGCTACTTGTTGGAGAAGAGCCATGTATTTTGGGCCAGAAGCATCCTTGAATGAGCGAATGAAGTCAGAAGCATTGTCCGCAAGCTCCTTGTAGTTAACATCTATTTGGATCGTCGGAAGGATCGACGTAGTGGTGGCCATCTTGGCTTTTTTAATGACTTTCTTAGGCTTGAGTGGAAATTTCAGACGCGTTGAAGATGAGAAGGCTGGCTGCTTCGCGGTGTATGTGCAGGACAGATCCCGATTAGGGCAAAAAGGGTAAATTGCCCATTAAAGTGAAGGGAGTGCATGTAGGACGTATAAGTGTATGCAGACGATAGAGAACAGTTGATCTGGCGGGGACAATAGCCCGGGCTTTGCTGAAGGATGTGGCTCCTGGTTATCGTTGAAATCTTAGCACAAAAATGGTCATTTCTAAAGAGGAGGGGAAAAATTAGATAGCCGGGGGTATAGAAATGATGGTTGCATTAAGACCAAATTAGGTTTGGTCCCGGGAGGTGGGGAGGTCCTTACTGCGAGTCCACTTTATTAGTGCATATGCACCGAACAGGGCAAGAATATAATTGGGGTGGTTCGTACAATCAAAGCGTCCATCATGTCATGATTTATATTGAGTTGCAAGTGGATCGTGGAACAATCCAGTTGACGATGAAAGAATGGAGGACCCTGAACCGGAACATTCCGCAATTAAAAGTAGCACCAAAATAGAAGCAATGGCATATTTTATTATATGCGTGTGCATATACATACATGACGATAGGGAACCTTAATGGACTACATCATGGAGCCGGTTGCAGCAAGCATATTGGCGAATATCGGGCGCTTATAAGATGTAACCTATGCAGCCTTGTAGTTCAGTTGAACGATACTACGTTTAAATGACGACGAAATTATGTTTACCTAATCCACAAAGTAGCCAACAAAAGCCTACAAAATCCAACAAAGTAATTATTATTTGTGACCTCCAAGACAAACAATTAATTAGTTTACGAGTTTTGAAAGATCTATTATCAAGCTCTACTCATCAGAAATCTTTTTTTTACTTTGATCACACTCCCTATGATATAGAATCTATCATTACACTAAGATAACATTTTAGATATTTATACGTGATTTCGGAATACAATAGCAAAAACATATACAAAAAATGAAGAAGTCCGCAATGCCGTAATTGAATTATTTACCACTTCTGATCAACTATTCTCTATCTATTCCAATTTAAGACCACCTCTGCTTCCCTCCGGGACCCTGTTTCATTATTTGTTTAAATCGACTTATCTAATTTTGATACTTTACAGCAACTACTCTCATCTACCCGCATATTAACCAGTACTTCAAATATTAGCCTCTCAACACCCTACATTGATTGAAATTGCAGTCCAGACTGCTTACATCGTATTATACGTGCTTTAATAACTAAACAATTCTAACCGTTCCTTAACCCTATCGTCCCAAAATATGAAATAAAGACATGATGCGTCCCAGCAGTTGAATTCTGGGCGGTCCGTTAAATATGTAAACCAGGTACCAGACCCAGTTCACGAGCTCACACCGACATCAAGTTTACAAGAGCTTGAGCCGCCTGGGCTTCATCCGATTCTTGTTTCAATCTGTCCTTGTCTTTACTTCTTAACAGTTCTGCACCAATGGTTGCCCAATCCTCTTCATCTGTATCTTCACTGACCGCATTGGAAATATCGTGACCTTCTTGCATTTCTGGCAGCAGAATAACCACTCCTGCTCGAAATTGACTCTCATGATGTTTCTGGTGCAGTTTGGGTAACAGTTGCAGTAATGTCAGTCGGATATGCAGCTCATTAAACAGACTCTTTCTTCTACCACCAGGAAACCCTTCAACGGGTCCTGATTGGTGGATATAATTGCCTCTATTCCAGGGCAGAGTCAGAAGTGCTGGGGTTGCAACTCCAGGACCAGGTGACAACGAGGTCCCACTACCCTTCTGTGACAGTCCAATATAATTATCCAACGCGTCATACGAATTAAGTCGACTCCTAGAAAAATACTGGCTATGACGTGGCTTTGAAACCAGAGAACTGTTCAGAGAACGACGTCTTTGACCTTGAATTCCCGGAGGGGGTGATACTTTCAAGGGTACTCTCTGGGCGAACTTTATTGGTGGTGGCAGTCTCATACTCAGAGGTCTAAAAGAGTGAGCTTTAGCTGCGTCATCAATTTGGAAAACGCCTTCATCCAGCTCAACTTCAGACTCGGAGTCGCTTTCGATCCCCTGCTCCACATCGTCGTCATCAGATAAGGCAAAATCATCTTCAGAGTCACTAACAGCACTTCCTGAAGGAACTCTTATACCATGCAAATCAGCACGGTTGTTGGAAATGGACTCTCTTCTATCGGGACCATGAGTAAGAGGACCATGAGCTAAAGTCAGTTTCACCACTGCTGGTTTAGTAGCTGACTTTGTTTTCTTGGACCAACCAAGCTTGACCCCTTGTGAACGCAAATCCTGGACTGAGACTCGTCTTTCAGTGGTAGTATCTTTACTTTCAATGTAATCACTGTCAACTTTCCTGACAGCCCATTGACCCCAACCGATTTTTTCAAACACGCAGTTGTTTTTGGGGTCTGTTTGCTCCATTGCCGACATTATCAAACGTCTCTGTTTCGAAAGTGATAACAGGTCAAACCCTTGAACTTCAATTGCTAATTGAGAGTTAATTCTCCGCATTGGTTGTGGTCCTTCTCTAATAAGAAACTCGGCAATTCGAGTAGACGTGATTTCAGCGGCAATATGAAGTCCCTCGGGAGATGAAGTTGAGAGCAACCTCTTTCTTTGTTCGTGTTCGTTCATTTTCTTTTGAAAGTGTGTGGTCCAAATTATGGTTTCGGTTGAACCGGTTTCAAAATTTTGTGTGATTTTGGGGGAACTAAGAATCTCCGTTTAGTGGAATTTTCCAATTCAATAAGCGATGTTTTCAATGTATTTCAGGACTCTATGAGTTGAAATAGAGAAATTGAAAGAGAGACAGATGTCAATTGGATTATTCAAATCTTTCGTGGCGTCTGTTTGGTAGTTTTTTCACTGGTTTGCTGTTTGTTAAAGTTTAAAATAAAACTCCCGCTTTGTTATTTGTTTGAACCACAAGTGAAATTTATTTGGTGACTCAGTTTGGGATAAAATTGCGTGGGGCACCAAGTTAAGCACTATTTTGCCAGAAAACGAGGCAAAAGCAAGCACAAGAATGACGCAAATGGTAAAAAAAGTGTTGTAATCAGCAAAGCCGAAAATAAAAAATAACAATAATAATAGTAACGATAGTGACGATAAAGAAACTAAAAGTTTAAAATATTGAGGTTGCAACTTTGTTGGGGGTGAACAACGGGAGGAGATTTAGGTTGGGGGGTTAGTTAATGACTAAAGTTTGATAGCGATGTGGGAAAAGAAAGTTCTTCTGATTATTGCCAGATATCTGTAGTAGTAGTAATAATGACGAGAGGGTCTTTTCCTTGATTAGATGCAGTAATAAAAATAATCCCCCAATAAGGTATCAGTTTCAATGTAATCAATAAGGGTTTTGAAATTCTCGATTAATAAAAGTTCTTTTCAATCTAGATTTAAAATAGTGATTCTTCTTAATCAATGATGATTGGTTTGATACTAAATAAAATTTTAGGTGCTCAAAATGTCTCTTCAAAATTGCTGCTTTTGAATGCTAATATCAAATTGGTGTGTTAATCTCTCCACTCTGAATGGGGCTAGGAGGGAGTGGAAAATTGCTGACAGGATTTGAAAAAATGCTGACAGGAATTTGAAAAATAGATGACAATTTTTATAATGGCAACAATACCGTGAAATTTGAACCGACTAATAAACAAAAATAGAAGCTCAAAATGTCAACGGGTATGCTGTCAATTGACTGATATATGCTATGTGTTGTTCGTTAAAAACTGAGGGGTTTAGAATTGGCTCTGGGTTGGTATTTGTATCTCTTCCGTAATGTGGAGAACCTGCCGCCTGTACGCAGGATAAAGCCGGCCACTTCAAAAAAAATCAGTCAAAAAAATTATCCTCTAAATATCCACCACACATTCCGTATTTTTCCGGGTGTTGGGATGCCAACCTCAATACTATTGTTAGGTAGTCCACCATAGAAGACATTGAACGGTGTTCTTTGAGGGCGGGCTCGATAATGCTAATGAACTTTAGAATTCTTTGGAATCTTGCAACCTTATGTGCAACGGCACCCACTATAATATCTGCCTCTCTCTTTTTCCTCCTTCTTTTCCCTCTACTCCCCTTTGCTTACTGGACCAAAAATTGGTCTCATTTTACCACGGCTGCGAATCTGATTCAAGGTCGGCTAATATTAAAGTATCCACCCCTGAGTTTCGCTTCTCCTCTCCTATCTAGAGTGCCACCCCCTCTCCCACAATCGCACAAAACAATAATATATCAGAATAATATTCATGTACACTGGCATGGTTGTGATGTGATTAATCTGCAGCGAAGCTTTATCGGCTTGTGCATTACAATTATGTATTTTATGCTCTCAAACCTTATATACTTGCAGTACATTTATGTTATGGGTGGTCTTTGATTGCCTTTAGTGACTCGCCCCTCCACCTTCCTCAAGTGATCCACGTTTATATCTACAGAATTACCAAATCTAGATACAGTAGTAAGGTTTAAGTTTATTTTTGACATTGAACCCTTTTTCTTGGATTCGTATCCTAAACCGATATGGATGTACCGATATTAGTTGTACCGATGATTCAACCACGCCGATAACTCTACGACATTAATGATTTTAGCTATTTCAACTCTACTTACTTCAATATCTCCAACTGTACCCATTAAATCTAGTGCACAGCTCTCTCATCTACTTGTATTAGATGTGGCAAGATTCCCTACCTAACAATATGTTAAAATGTCAAGGGGCTTGCATGATTCAAATCCATAGGGTATAGTTTGATGTTGCATCGGCAAGATAGCTCGCTTAGACTCAGAGTCACTTGATATTCCCGATCGGCCATCCGCAATGCCGGTTGCATCTATAGCCCTGGCAACCTGCTTTGTATTTCTGGTTTAGGTCTAGACTCGCTCATAATTAAACTTCATCGCCCTCCCTTCAACTGCTGCACACTTAATCTCCCCACTTAAAGAACTAATTACGCCGGCGAGCTTGCATCAAAATAAGCTTTATGGCGAAATATCACGGCGTAACTTACTGTATCAGGTGGGGGTTCGTTTGATATAATCCTTAATGTTCAGTGGTATAATAGCTAAATTCCCCATCTTCCATTGATTAATGTGTGATGTTTCATCAATATTTCTTAGTCGCTATTGTCCTGGCGTGAAAAATATTAAGATTACGCAAGTACTGGTAATGACAATAGCTACGCTAAAGGTTTCCGAATTGGTTTGAAAGTGGATTTCAGCTGTAATCAGAATCCACATAGTTGCAAGTTCTTTTTCGTAATTCTTATTTGGCCCTAACCCTAGTTTGACAGTAATTATTTAAGCGTCGTGAGGGGCAAGGCGGTATGTATGTCACCAGTTATTAATATCACTTTATGCTTAGCATTGTTAGGGAAATGGCTCATTAGTTAATTCAGTATTTAATAAATTGCTTGTATTTAGAATAAGATCTACTTAGGTACTTATAGACATTGGCCGGAGGCCAATGTTTTAGGTGTTGTTTCACGTCTGTTTGAGAGTAGTGTTTTGTGTGATATTAGTACCACTGGGGGTGGTACCTTGCAAGCATCATATTCTTAAGGTTTTCCTTGCATTAATTACTACATGGAGTCATTCAAGCCTAACACCGGGTTGTGGGCGGAGCATTCAAGTGGCTTCTCCATACAATAGATTCTCCGCCGCACTTGCAATCTCTACTACGTATTTGAGATATGGTACATTGGAACACCTTTACAATAACATAGCATCAGGAATCGAAGGTGAGCCAATCAAATTTTCCACATCCAGATGTGACATTGACTAATGACGTTTTGAAAAGTTATTGTAGATGTAATGCTGCATCAAGGCTGATCATGGCCCATTGAATCTCGTATTTGTGCAGATTACCTCTGTGGATATCATTATAAAACACACCCATTGTCTATCTACTCAGTGCTGCATCAAGGGTTGCATAATGTAGATCCATTTTGACTTTTCATCCAGTTTAACGGAACGTTGACTTGTAAAGAAGTGGAATGAAGAATCGACTCAAGTAAGGTAATACCCCTCAATTGTCTTATTACTTGAAGGATTATATCGGGTAACTGCCGAATGTCCGATATTGAAATCCCTCTTCCAATTGCTTCTTTGTCTGCGATTGTTCAGTAATTGACACTCTTAAAACATGTGATGCAAAATCTCGAACAACTGTAATGCAATGTCTTGTATGGCAAAATCTCCAAGCTCCCATAAATACGCCAAATGGTTCGTGATAATTCTCTCATTCAAAACATTCACCCTTCATTGATAACATTTTCTCCCTTGGTAATAAACTTGCCACATCTTACTATTCTTGAATAAGTTGTTTTAGATTTCAAACCAAAAAATCACTCATTAACTCATCCGGAAACAATATCACCGATTCATTGATATATACTTATTCCATATATTCAATATCATTTTACAATCTTTATAATGCTAGTTAAGAACTTATCATCATCACTCTCCTGCATCTTCCATTCCCCTAACCTTACTATCTACATCTCCTTCCATTTATTTCTCTACACCATTACGTGAATCATTGCATTAGACTACATAAAAAGTGAGCTTGTGGTCCCTTCAAAACAGATCAAGTTGATTTACCCGTCACAGAAAGTACGACTCAATAGGAATCTTCTTCTGTTGACATCATCCATCATCTTTGTTTGCTACTTACAAAGATGGGAAGTTGGCGTCGTTGACGGTTGGCTTCTGTGGCTTAGAAGAAGCATTTGGCTTGCGGCCGCCCTTGGAGCCCTTGAATGGCTTCTTGTTGTCGAAGGATGGCTTGGCAGAGTCGGAGAAGGTAGCTTCAAAGTCCAAGAACTTCTTTTCCTTCAATTGCTTGCTTCTAAGCTTCTTGGAGGAAGATCCAGCAATGTATTGCTCTTGTTGCTTCTCGATGGTCTCATCGTTGGACCATTTGTCCTCAGAACCTTGGTTGGCAGATCTGGTGGCCTTAGCAGCGAATTGTCCAGAAGAAAGAGACTGTTCAGCAAAGTAATCAGCCAAAGACTTGGCGGCAACCTTTGGCTCAGTGGCCTCAGCGTCCAATTCAGCCTTAGCATCTTCAGCAGCAGCTTCTTCTTCATCGAGAGCACGGTTGTCATCACCGTTACCCCATCCTTGCTTAAGCTTCTTAGCGCTGTCGGTCTTACCACTCTTGGAGTGACGGTCGAAGGACTTCTTTGGTCTAGAAGAAGAAGTGGAAGAAGGACCAGCAACAGATTTGTTGTTGTTCTTAGTCTTGGCAGCATTGTCGTTACCAGTGGTCTTGGTAGTCTTCTTCTTGGCCTTGGCTGGGTCAGCAGAAGGAGGAGCAACATCGGCCTTCTTGGAAGAGCCAGTGTTTCTTACTACTTCTCTAATTGGGCCGGTAGCAGTGGTGGGTTCGTCCACATCGTTGCCGAGCAAAGCGAACAAGTTCTGAAGGATAGAGTTAGTAAACGCCGCATTTGTATCATTGATTGGTCAAACGTACCTTGTTTTGGAAAGACATCTTGAGTCGATTGGTGAAAAAATGTGCTGATTTCTTAGTGTGCTCGACTTGTGACCTTTTGCGTCGAACAAAAATTTTCAGAGGTTTTGTGTCACATTGTTCGCCATGCGTAGATGTGTGTCTGCGGGTACATACGATACTGTGGGGTGAAGGAGTGGATGAGTCGGGGGTCATAATATTGAATTTATAGTTAGAAGTGGTGACTAGATTGGATTATTGAGTGCTTGCTTCTTGTCTAATGATCCCTTTTACTTTCTCTTATTAAATTCCAGTACCTTACTTACCAGTTTTAGTTGTGACCATTGCCTCACCTTGTCGTACTATATAAATGAACAAAGGTGGAGTGGTGCATGATAGATAGATGATGGAGATGTGTAGGAAGATATAGTGTAGTGTGATGTAGATTTGTACTATATAATGTAGCGTGATACAGTTTGATTTAGTATCATATAGCCAAATATGATGTAATGAAGAATTATTTACCGGAATGAAGATGGTGTAGATAAATAGATTTATGCACTGGATGTTTCGCCAAGCTCGTGTGAGCCATGAATAGCGGTCAAGATCAAATCGACATTTTCAATTATAGGCGTTTATAGACTGTTCCATAAAATTATTAAAATATAGCAAATAATACACTACATCCACTTATCAACAGTTGAGTTCGAGGGCCAATTAACTGTTGCCTACATGTATGGCTTTCTGATACTTTAAAGGTCCATCTTGTCTATTCTCTTTAAACGCAACAAATGAATTGAAATCATGTTAAATATATCATCATCATCATCACCATCAGATTTGCCCCTAATCATTATACTCTACTCCGGTAATCATACTTCTTATAATTCTATACCTAATTCTTCTTCCCATATACAAACAGATCTCCAACCCTCGATAAAAATACCTTCATGGCAATCCGTAACTCCAGTGGCAGCAGCTTAGCAAGAAGCTTTAAACACAACTTATACATTTTAACGGAATGCGCAACAAAATCACCATCATCCAATTCCACATATCCTTGGAAAATTTCAACCACAACTGGTCTCCATGTAGTCAAATTTCTTTGTTGGTTTTGTTCATCAAACTGAGCATATCTACTAACAATAGTTTCACTCATAGGAACCAATTTTTCGATGATGTCTTGCTTTTGTGTATCATTTGTCTTTTCGTCATCACAATACATCCTAAATAATATGTTGATGTAAACTGCTGACAGTGACAGCTCCTGTTTCAATAAATTAGGAAGTCTTTCAATAATACCAGCATTAAACAAACGTACTCTTAGCTCATAATCATCGTTAAATGTCTTTGCAAAATTATAACTTCTACTCAAAAAGTTAGCCAACTTAATGAGATTTTCGTAAGGGATACTCTCGTAAAATGTTTCATTTTCAAATATCTCCGATAATGTTTCAATCATTAAAAGTTGAAGTACACATTTCACCACAATAGTCAGCTTTTCCTTCAGTTTTTTCAACCGTTGCTCAGTCTCGATTAACACCAGACTGTTAATATCCAGTTCCCCATTGACCTCTACAGTGTTGGTCAAATCTAAATCAGATTGACTGGATTGAGCTCCCTTATTTAATGGATCCTTGGCAAATAATTCATCCGCCGTAGTCAAGTCGAATAAGCTGGCAAAAGCAGTTGTAATTTGAACCCATTGTTTAGATTCAAAACTTTTAGCGTTTTCAATTAATATGCTATGTAAACACAGTCTTCCAATCCGAGCAATGGTATCGTTTTCCTGACAAATACACAGAATCAACAAATTCAAGTATTTTTCAAGCATATGTCCCAAAGAGCTATAAAACCGAGTAAATGTGGTAACCATATTACGTAACGCTTGAATTAAAGTGGTGGAAAGCCATACGGATAGCTTGTCATTCTCATCAATATTAGAGAGTTCCCAATGATTGCTTAAAACTGCAAAAATCGGGAAGAGAAGCTTTTCAGAAATCAAATCCCAGAATTCGAGGGGAAAATGATCTCCATAATCCATAAGTATGGCGAAAAGAGCATTGAGGGCTCTTGAACGAACTTCGAGTTCTTCGCCGGTCATAATAATGTCATGTAAGGCAAACATTATTGGGAAAAGAAGCTTTTCCAACTCTGCAGATTCGGCAATCTTTTTTCCGCTTAAATCAATTGCTGAAGTAACTTGTTTGATTAACTTCAGAAGTACATCCAAAGAAAGTAAAGATATACGTTGGAATCTTTCATTCTTGGCCAATTCTGTGAAGCAAACCACCAACTCCGTGAACAGATCTTGATTCCTCACTTCATCCAGATATTCTTTGTTGATTGAATTAGCCATCTTAAATGCCTTATGAACCAAATTCTCCTTATTTTCATGGGCAGCAGCAGTTAAAACAGCAAAAACAGTTTTCCATCCAGACTTTATTTTCTCTGCTTTTGCCAACACCATATTATTTACACATTCTAACACCATATCTTTAACTTCAAGCAGTTGATTATGAATTAAAATATGTTCAAATGGTTTCAAAAACTCCCTTTGAAATTTGAAATGGGCAAGCTCTTCAATTTCGAAAAATCTCATCGATAATTGACGAAGAGAGTCCAAGGCGAAAAAGGCAATGACCAGATTCAGATGACATCCAACATCATTGAAGGTCTTGCCCATAATAGCCCATAAATGATTCCACTCAAGTCTGATTCTCAGCATATTATAGTAACATACATCAACAACCTTTTGAAGCAGGAACATTCTAGGGTTATTACTTTGACCTGACAGTTCAATTTCTTCATTTGAAACCTCAGAGAGAGCGTTCACAAAAATAACTATACTTTCCTTAGAAAGGTTAGCACTATTCAGGAAGACTCGATCCATTGCCACTTCAAGGTCAGTTTTAACTAAAAGTGCAGCTACGGAAGGAGAAAGCTGCTGATTATGGAACTTCTGCGAGGCGGTTTGCAGAGCGGTGGGGGTAGCCAGAAAACTGAAAAAGCCTGTCAGAGTCAGTGGACGTCCAGTAGTTTCGGAGGAAGGACGATTCAAGCGAGCACTTACCACATCAGGAATCAGCAATTGATCAACCCCTTGTGCAATGAGTTGAAGACGTTCCAATTGAGAAATTGTGGTCAAGATAGATTTCCACGATTCATTAAGTTCATTACCTTCCAAAACAGCAATCTCAAGAAGCATCACTACTGCATCAACATTCTTAGCCTTCATTTCTTCGTACGAATTCAAATTTGAAAACTGGACAAGCGCACGAATGAAGGAAGTTTTGGCATAGTCAATATCGAACATACATGCAATTCTAATGGAAAGTTTAATTCCTTCAAGACATAAAGAAGTGGTATCTTTATCATCATATGCCTTGAAAGGTGGGGTCAACCCGGCCAATACACTCATCCATAAAGTGTCAAATATCAGACGGACATGATAAATGTTTGACGCTACGTGGAAAACACCGGATGTAGCATTCAGGCGGACACTCTTTCCCAAAGATCTGACCAATTTTTCTGCCTTCGTACTCATTTCTCTCAGAGCAACAGTATAAGCTTCAGCTCTTGCATCACGACCACCAAAAAATCCGGACCCTCCTGCTGGAGAGATTGCTGCTGATTCTCCGGATATTAAAGCCGCATGTTGTTCACTTTGAAGTTTAATTTCATTGTTAACAATTTCATTATAAATTTCTTGTAACATATCTCTAGGGAGATCTTTACCATCATCTATACCGGCATTATTGGCAACAAAACTGTCGAACGTCATTCTATTTTTAACTTGGGGCGAATGCTGATCGGTATTCAATAAGATAACTGAATAGGCAAGGATATATGCGGCATCTGCATTACTGAAAATGGATGGATTTCCCATGACAAATCGTTCAGCGAATTTAAGCATGAACCGATCGATTTTTTGAGCTTCACCAGGAAGTCTAAACAGTTGGAGGAAAACTCTTAACAGATCTACAAATGGAAGACCTGAGAAATCCATCAAATCTACAAAAGCATGCATAACTGCAATATTCTTCTCATCACCTTCACCCAAATACTCACCTAATTGAGCCTTATCGAGCAAATCAGTTTCCAAAAGAAATTTGGCAATGGTTTCTGGGTCATCAGATGCTATAAATCCTCCATCGATGAATGATTTAATACCCTTTTTAGGTTTGTTGTTGAATTGTTTGATTGCTTCGAGGAATGCCTTTTTGCGTTGTTTTAAGGATTCAAATTGTTCTGGAGAATCCATCGATTCTTCTGGTAAAAACAGCAGTGAGTTTGCTACCGTGTTTGGTGGTGATTGATTGGAATCATTATACGAATGAGCTCTTCTAAGAGAGGACGAAGATCCATTGGTAGAAAAACTTATTCCTGATGTTGGACCATTGGAACCGTTAGGATTGATCTTTTGGGCCCATGAATATAACAGCTTCAAGAATGCCACCAGACTTTCAATACTTTCCATTTGAAGAGCATATTCCAAGGGGAAACTGTTATAAACTTCTGGTTCTGGTGCCTTCAGTGACATTTTGCCCAGAGCCAAATTTGCAGATTTACTAATATCATAAACGGACATTCCATGCTTTTTATTCTCCCGATAGGCAGCCTTTTGTTGAGGATTTACATCTACTCTTACCAACAGTAATTTAGTCAAATAATCAATAAGTTTTTCACAAATGTTTGGCATTTGAGGGTCACAGTCATAATTTAAATAAAATTCAATGATGCATCTCAGATCATTACATAGTTTTCCCACAATGGAGAGGAAATACCTTTTTTGATGAGGTGTCAGAGTTTTCATCTCTGCTACTGGAAGATAAATTTCATCCAAGAATAATGGGATTTCTCTCTTAAAATCCAGACGAAGATTCATGATCAATAACCAAAATATTTCAAGAGAAAGCTCGAAAACTGGAGTCAAAGGAGATGCAGCATTTCGACTGAGCAGAAGCAGAAGATACTGACGAATGGCGTTGGTTAATCGAGTCGATTCATTCAGAGTCAGTAGGACGACATCTTTTTGTATGAAGATTTCAATGTGATCTTTTAAAATATTATGAATGATGTGAAGGGAAAGAAGCTTAGAACGGACCAGATGCAGACGCATATCAAGCAGCTCTTCAAGCAGCTTAATTGACAATTTACACATGGCTCTAAAGATAAGGAAGGCATCCTTAATAGCCACTTCATCTTCAGAGCTGGGTGCACTATTCTCAATATCCTTATCAAGATCCAATCCTGCGACGTCTCTTTCAAGCGCTTGAAGAGTTAATGGCTCAATGGGTTCGATCTCCCCACTTTGTTCTGGTACTACCAGATCCTTTTCTTTAGAAATACTTGACCGTTGATTTTTTGATTGCTCCTTGTCACTGATTCTGGAAAACACTGCATTGATAACCTGGTTCAAGGTACCCTGGGCGATCAATTGATTATCCAGAGATAAGGAAAAGATGAAAATGTTATAGATTTGCCTCACAGCTTTCAACAACGAAGCCCCATGACATGGCATAATGAGAATGCTATTAGTTAAAGCCCGAAGTACCTGGGTTTCTACATGAGGATCGGTACCTTCTCCATCAAAACAGCCAGATATAATGTCTACTGCCTGATCGGTGAGTTTCACTACATCTGGTTCGTCATCGAATAAGCCGTAATCGAATGATTTGGCAAATATATCCACAGCTTTGACCTTTAAATGGTTACTTGACGATTCACAAGTGATTTTAAGAGCTTCAAAAATCACATGGATGTTAGGAGAAGACGTTCCAAGGGTATCGAGGGCCTTTTGACTTATTTCTTTCAACGGGGCATTCTTTTTCGCCTCTTTCAGGTCATGGATCGAAGTGAAAGAGCTAATAAGAAAATGACCACCCATCAGCTTCCGTGGGTTGATTTTGACCGGTTCTACGAGTTTGGAGTGATCTATAGATGAAGATGAGTCTATCAGAGGTTCCAGATCTTTAAGATCTACGCTTTCTGGAGCATGAGTTTCATTTTCGTCCTCTATTTTCGGAGTCGTGTCGTTTGGAGAGTCGGAAATGGATTTCGAAGGCGTTTCTTCGGTCAGAATGGATTTGTCTTCGGTGAGCGTGTCCTCCTGGTCGGGTACATACTCGCCGCCAATCTTACTACTCCCGTTTTCTTCTTGTGGTGACTCAGTTATAGCCTTTTCGGAGGCTGAGTCGTGCCCATTAGTATCAGCAGGAGAAGCCGCCTCAATAGGACCACTTTCTGGCGCATCGGACAACGATTGATCGTCTACAACAATAGTAGGGACTTCCGCGGAGCTGCCTTGTTCAGGAGCCGCAGATTCCAATGGTTCCGGCGCCGCTACAGTCTCTGGCATCGTTTTGAGGAGTCGAGTGTTGGCCTTTGTAGGCAAAAAAAACGTCAATGTTTGGCGAATCGGGTGTGCCCCACCTGCAGGACCCTCAGTCGTGGACCGATAGTCGTAAACGGGATTGATCTAGATGACGTATGTTGAAAAATGTGAATTTGGTTGGTAAATGGAAATGGATCTATTGTTGGTGGTGATGTAATTTTATTTAGAAGTAGGTATCAATTTGGTTCCACTTTGACTGTTTATTGAAATATTTACAAAATTTATAATTCCGATTCAGCTTCAACCTTATCAAAAGGAGGTCTAGCACATTCTGCTACACTGTTATAATTAAGTATAAAGTATTTACATAAATATATTTTTTATATTCGACCAAATAATATAAATATAATAATTTCCATACCACCAACACCAATGGTTCATTTGGTAGGTCTGTATTATGTTAGTATCTCTGACAGACTGAAGTTTTTTTCTTGTCATAATTATTGATTTAATTCGTATAACGAGTTGAAGTAGCACTAAAATAGCGCAGAAATACTACTCATGCCATAAGCGCTCATGCCATAAGCGCTCATGCCATAAGAGCTAAGTGAAAAATATCTAGAAGATAATGAAAGAATATATAGTCTCCTTGAAAGAATTCTGTTGTACGAAAATCATCCGGAGATAGCTGCTTATGTCTATGCTGACAACTGAGTATTCCATTTTTTAGTGCATACTTGGTTGTAATCGTCCGCATCAATTAGCTATCCCCAAGCCCCAACATTTGCAGTATGATTTCTTGAATTTACATTATGTTAATGGGATCATGATTAACACTTAGCGCTTATCGATTACTATTTGTTAATGGATCATGCAATTCAGCAATTAATCCCTTAAATAACGTAGCTTAGTGATTTCTGTGAGCCCACTTCCTTATGATGTTTAAATGTTAATCCATTGTTTTAACCTTCTTTATAGTTTTTCTCTCATTTCCTTTCATGAATACCTCATTACACCCAATGTATCTAAACGCCTGTCCATACATTTAAATCTACATCTTCGTATCTACTCCATTTCAAATCAACTTAAATATTAACTATATCTAAAATTCACTTAAGGCTACTGCAGTGGCCTGGAAATCATCGTGAGAGATGGAAACATTGACATTCTTGACCCCAGATGCTTGCGCAGCCTTTGCAGCAGCACCGCTCAAAACAACAGTTGGTGCTCCCTTGGTGTCTCTGGTAATCACAATGTCCTTCAATGCAGCACCAGCACCTTGAGATTCAACCTTCAAAGCCTTAAACACTGCCTCCTTTGCGGACCAAGTACCAGTGAAAGAAGCTCTTGGATTGGAGCTCTTCTCACAATAAGATCTCTCTTCAGCAGTAAAGTTTCTCTCCAAAAAGGTTTCATTTTCTAAATTCAAAGCAGTAAGCAATTCAACATCGACACCAACACCCTTGGAACTACCGTTCAATCCAGTCAAAGACTTGGAAGTGGCCTTGGCAATCAGTGAAACATAACTGTCAGATTGCACGGCCTTTTTGCTGAACTTGAGCTCATCCTTGTGCTGCTCGACTCTCACCAATGGATCCAAGTAAACTGGCTGTTCCAATTCATCGTCATATGGGGCATGCTCCTTGGCAACAAACATGGTATTACGGGTAATGGCGTTGTGCATGTAAGTGTAAGCACGCTTGTTTCTTGCACCAACTCTAATAGCATAGTCCTCGTAAGAATGCTTGTCTAAAGCGGCAAACAAGTAATCTGGATGAACAACAATGGCTTGAGCACCCTTTTGACCAAAACCGAAAGATGTTACGGAAACAGCCTTAACACCATCTGTCTGAATCAGTCTGGATGGGAACAAAACATGATCAAATGCTGCCAATTGTTGATCAACGTTATCGGCATTTCTGTTACCAGGAACGAGACCTGAGTTCAAAATTTGAATGGCTCCGTTCAACATCCAAGCACCAGCGGCACCCTTAGGATGACCAGTTAAGTATTTCTGGAAAACACCGAAAACTGGATTACCTTCAGTTCTACCCAAATGCTTCATCATGTTGTTGATGGTCATGGATTCATTCTTATCATTGGCCTTAGTAGAAGTACCATGGAATGAAGCGACACCAAGGTCGTCAATGGTCAAGTCAAACACAGCCAAGGATCCTCTCAATGGAGCAATCCTTGGGTCTTGCTTGTAAAAGTTGTTACCCCATTGCTTTTGAGCTTCACTGATTTGTCTCTTGGCTTCACGTTGAATTTCTTCTGCTCTCTCCTTCAAGAAATCGCCTTCACTGAATTCAGAACCATATTCTTCTCTAGCCAAGGCAGCTTCCTCAGTCAAGTACTCAATCTCACTTTCTTCCCATTGCTTAACTTGATCAATTCTCTTCTTGAGCTGTCTAGATCTGTATTTGATCAGAAGTAATGGCAGTGGGTATTTCAAGCTACCTTGGTGCTCTCTGGCAGTGGTCAAAATACCCTTACCTGGAGCTGGGACAGATCTTCCGATCTTGTCGGTGGCAGTAGCAGACATGGCCAAGACAGCATAGATTGGAACACCCATTTGCACGGCCAATTTAGCGTTCATAATTACTTGAATACCGGAACCTTGAGCTTCCATGAAACCATTTCTAGATGTGGTAGTAGGTCTCGACATGTCTCTTGGAGTTCTACCATGAGCAAATTCATCCAAAGAGTTGGAAGTGGCGTTCATATTGGCGAATTCGTAGGAGCCTTCCTCTTGGAAGTCATCGTAACCACCAACAATAACAATCTTGGCCTTTCCACCCAAAATTGTCTCAATACCGATGTCCACGGATTCAACAGCGGTAGCACAAGCACCAACTGGGGTCTTGATAGGACCAGAGGCTGAAAGCAACAACATGTTTACCCAAGCAGACATGGTATTGATGAAAGATTCTTGCAAGATATCGTTCTGAACTGGTTTATCGGTGAATCTGTCCTTGAACATTCCTCTAAGAGCAGAAACACCACCCATACCAGATCCAGAACAGTTACCGACCTCAGACACGTGAACATATTTGTAGAATTCGTAAGGATCGGTGACACCAGAGGCAAGCAAGGCTTCAACAGTGGCAACCAAAACGTACAAAGTGATTGGATCAACCTGGTTGATAGTATCTTCAGAAATACCGTATCTACGAGCATCCCAACCGGTTGGAATTTGGCCGGCTACAAGACGGTCAAATCTCAATGCCTTTGGAACAAACAAAGTGGCGCCCTTCAACAATCTAACTGTGTACTCTCCAGACTCTGGGATCTCGAAAATGTCACATTTTTCGCCATGCTTAAGCTTGTACATCTCAGCAGTCTCCTTCAGAGCTTCGAAAGATTCCAAATCTTGTTCAATAACCACTTCTTGCAACATGGTTTTCTTTTCTGGGTCATAACCGTCAAATAATTCTGGTTCAATAAGACGAATACCAGCATGGGCAAGAATTTCTTCTTCGTACTTAGCCTTAATTTCCTTGTCTTCCACTGGAGTCTGGGTTTTACCGTCAACCCAACCAGTATAAGGCTTACCCTTTAAGTTACCATTGTGGTATTTGATAAGACCCATGATCCAGGCCATTTCAATGGCTCCTTCCAAGGAAAATTCACCATTGGCTTCCATTTCCCATCTAGTTCTGGCGTTACCCCATGGGGAAACTTCAGAGAAACCGGTGACCACAATAGTACTTTCCAAATCAAGCATACCTTCTAAGTCAGGAGAAAGTTTCTTAATTTCCTCGTACAGTTTAAGGGTTGGGAAGGCGAATTTCAAGTTGGCTCTTGGTTCAACTTCAACCTTGTTGTAGTTAGCATCGACTTGTGGTCCATTGACAATTTTTTGTTCAATGCCTTGTTCAATGGCAACAGCTCTACGGATTTCAGAACTTTCGAGAAGGTCAGTTCTCAACTTAGTGGTAAATTCCTTCAAATTGTCAATGAATTGCAATCCACCGTTAAGATCTGCCATAACTGGTTCTTCTTGACACAATTGAGTGATGGCGGGAGTAAGCAAACCTAAAATGTTGAAGGCCATTTCCTTTTGAGAGAAAGTTCTGACGCCCAGCTTCTCAATACCTTCAGCAATAATATTGTTGGCACTCATAAGACCAGTACCACGAGTCCAACCAATAATAGCACCACAGATGGTCAACTTTTGACCCCAATCTTCGGAATACCAACGGTTGAACAAGGTTTCAAGCGAAATCTTGGACTCGGAGTACAAACCATCAAAGCCAAAAGTACCGTGGTTAGGAGACAATGGTAAAATGACCTGGGCTGGTCTAGTTTCAGAGACCTTCTTGGACTTGACTGAACCAAGCAATCTCAAAAGATTGGTAAGCATGATTCTGTGAGCCAATTCAGACTTAGAATCGATGTTGTCCAAACCATTACCATTTTCAGGGATAGCAGCAAATGGAATAATAACATCCAAATCCCAACCGAGACCGCCTTTCTTTGGGTCGTTGTAAATGTACTCTACAAGAGCCTCGACATCCTTTTTGGAACCCTGGTTGAAAGGGACCACTGTCAAAATGGATCCAGTAGACCCAAATCTAGAGTACATGTTCTGGTAGTATTCAGTGACCTTCTTGGAGAATCTTGAAGTAGTGACAATGACCTTGGCACCACCAGAAATAAGACCTTGAAGGATCTCAGCTCCAATTGATCCAGCACCAGCACCAGTAATCAAGACATATTTATCCTTGAAAGTCAAACCATTGACAGCACCACTCTCCAAAACATCCAAATAGAGAGCAGATAACTTTCTGTCGTAATTCCAGTGACCGTTGTCGTCTTTCTTTTGCAAATTAAGGAAAGGAACGGTCTGAGCTGGAATGGTCAGCGAAACTGGTTGCAAAATGGAGGTCTTATCTGGCAACAGGGCAATTTCGTCATCCAGTGAAGCAGTTTCTTCACTGTCTTCTGCTTCTTCTGGAGTTTGGGTACCAGTAGTGAGCACAGCAGCAGCTGGTTGTTCAATTTGGATATCCTTGTTGGTGTTCACATAATTAATCAATTGTTCATACAATTGTTGGACCTCCAACTTGGTAGATTTGGTCAAACTAGCCTGTTTTTGAATGGCCTTATAAGCTCTGGCCAAATCTTCTTGAATGGTTGATTCTTTACTCTTGGTGAGCTTTCCACCTTGAGCCATCTCATAAACATATTGCTCGAATTTACGTACCGAGTCCTTGTTGGCTTCCGAGTATTTAACGTTACCCTTTGCATCAACGATAGTCTTTGGACCGGTGATTCTAGAAACATCCTTGTATACTGGATCAACTCCATCAATTTGGATACAATTATCAATCAATTGTTGACCCAATTTTTTAGCCAACTTATAAGTTTCACCCTTTTCAGTTGGAGTATGATCAATATGATATTGCATGAATTTAATTAAAGTAGGATTGGTTCTATTCATAATTTGAATACATTGAGAGATGGTTTCACGGTCCACCAGGGTCAATTTACCAAAAATGATGTCGTAGTACATAGAAATTACATCTTGACGAGCCCAATTCCAATAAGAATCGTAAGTTCTCAGTTTTAATGGCAGGAAAGATGGTTTAATTCCACTAGCATAAAATTCACCGTGCTCTTCTTCCCATAAGTCCAATTCTTTTTGTAAAACAGCAGAAGCTTCTTTTTCCTTGACGTGAAGCTTGGAACCGTTATTAAGGTCGTAGTTCAAGTAACGAGCAAGCAATTCCAATTGTTGTCTGGCCAATTGCTTGTTTTCGGCGGTAAGAGCTTCTAAAGCAGCGGAATCCACCACTGCTCCACCAGCACCAGCACCAGCACCACCAGCGGCAGCGGCAGAGTTCAAGTTAATTCCAGCAGATCCAGCGTATTTGTTGGCGACAGTATCCAAAAACAGTTTAGCATCAGCTTCAGATCCCAATCTAGCAGCTGGTTCTTCAGTAAGAGCGTATAAAAGAACAGAATCCTGTCTTCCGGCACCCAAGCCAAAACGAGTTTCAAGGTACTTTCTGGCCACAGTGATTGAAAATCCACCCGGCATCTTAGAAGCCATCAAACGTCCAATAAGAGAGGTAGAAGTCTTGCCCAAGGCTCCACTGAAAGTGTCTTGGAATGATTCTGCAAGTTCTTCCAAGGGGGTGTCTTCAGGTTTTTCAGGAGTGGAACCGAATTCCTTACCTAAATCACCCAAGATTTCATTTTGAACGGTAGATTTACCACCGACCAAATCCTTGATGGTCTTGGAAAGAGGAATGGCATCAAGAGGCTTCTTGAGTTTCTGAGCCACGAGAACGTGGAGAACAAGGGCTGCTTTGACGGGTTCATCAGCAATTGCAGCGGCTGGGCCGGCAGAGGCAGCGGCTGGAGCTGGTGCGGCCACAGGGGCTGCTGCTGCTGCTGGTGCTGCTGAAACTGCTTCGGAGGCTGGCTCAGAAGCTGGAGCAGCAGCTGGGGCTGGAGGGTCTTCAAGGTAGTAAATCTCCTTGGCATCCTTAGAGTAGCACAAAACATCTCTCTGAAGTGACAAGGCGGCATCATAGGATTCATATTTGGCCTTAATAGTTCTGGTGGCCATTCCAGCCAAAGTAGGCGATGGTCCGATTTCAATGATTCTTTCAGTATTGTGCTGCTTTAAAAACACATCCTGAGTCTCGATCCATCTGACTGGCGAGGCGAATTGATAAGCCAAAAGCTCAGTCAACAAGGTATGCGAGAGTTCTTGTTCAACTTCAGGTCTCATGATGGCGTGGCAAGAAGTAGATGGTGAATTTTACTGGGGCTGACAGGCTTATATGTGGATATTTTTTGTTGCATAAATTTGGCCCAACAATTGGCACAGACTTTTTTGGCGCGCTCGGTGTTGGGAAGGACAGAGAAGAAGGGAAGAAGGGAAGAATGGTGAAAAAGGATGAAGGAGGGAAATACTTGGGGGATAATCATGGAGAAGAGGGATTGTATGTAGTTACGTGATGAACCGTTTCTTGTAGCAAATTCTTGAGCGATTTTCTATCGTCCACTTTCTTGTGATTAAATATGGCGTATTACATTACTACTAATTGTCTGCTAATGGTTTCTTGTCTTTGATCTCGGCGCGTACCAAAGTCCGACTCAAATTGGCTTCGCCAACAAAAGATGGATCTAGATGCAGGAGCGATGGGCCTATCGTTCGTTGGTGTGCAGGATGCTTTAGAATCTTCCATTACTCGTCCAGCGTAGTTTTGGACCTAGTCGTTGGGTTGGTTGTGCGCAGGTCGATAGTTAGATGACGGATAATTTATTTAAGGGGAGACTTAGAGGAGAAAGAGTGAAGAATATTAAGAGCGAAAAGTATTGCATTGGTTTAATTTGTAAGTTAGTAGTAATTGTAAGTTTATACAACAGTATATTTAACTGTAGGCACAATTCCGGTTAACCCAAAGGCCGGTTTTCCCTACCAGCACTTATCGTATGTATTCATCTTTCGATCTAATTCCTTTTGTACTACCTTTTTCGTTCAAACTGTCTATCACCACAAAAGTCATCTCCAAAGAATATTATGTTTTTTTAGCTTTTGGCAAAGACGGTCAAATTCTTTAAAATATGATAAAATATATTTGAATTAGCAGAGCATTTAAGATTAGATAAGAAGAACGAAACTGTTACTCAGACTCGAATCGCCCAAATTCTAGCGTTGCCTCGTGATTTGCTATTTTATTGGTGACTTTGATGGGCTAACAGACATTATCCTCCTTCTCATGTTGAGCCCTATTTTATTCCATCTTAACTATTTTTCTTCGGTATTATTTTTCAATTTCCACCACATTTAATTCTTCGTCGAGGAAAATTTCTTCTCTTCTGTAATACACAACTACTATATTGTTTGTAGGTACCCACTGCGTATGCCTTCCGTGAGCCCTGGGATATTCGTTTATTCTAGTCTAAAGTGGCTTGGGGATATACTATCGCGGTGGAATACAAAGAGATCCTCTCCACCCTATACGACTGTAAGTGTCGTTTGGGACTATTTTACGGATGGACATTATTAGAAAAAAGTGAAGAAAAGAGTTAGATATGTTTTGACAAGAACTAGCAGTTGAAAGAATAAGCGAGAAGAAAGCAAGATAAGAGTGCCAATATCGATATCAATTAGCTTTATTAGTCTTTCATTAATGAGTACTAGTTTCCATCTCCTCCTAACCACTCTCTAACCACTCTCTAACCACTCTCTAATTATTCTCTTACCACTCTCTCACCACTCTTTACCATTTCTCCCTTAGCTCGAATTTTTCCCTCCCTTCTCTCCCATTTTTCCCACTTTTCCCACTTTTCCTTGCCCTTGACTTCCCTGACCTTCCCCTCGTCTGGTCTAGACCCCACGTGACCCCGATCCTTGCTTATCTTATCCACGCGCATATCATTTTGGGCCCCACAACAAAACTTGTCCGGACCTTTCTACCCCTTTGTCTCTATCATCGTCTTCAAAATTACAGTCTTTAAAGCTTTGGAATTATGACAGAGGAGATAATTTCTCGAAACGCTAAAGTTGCAAAGGTGTAAGTACTTCAATTCCATCCTTAATTGTCCTCTTTTTGGCCGGTGAGTCATACACCCCGTGGTTGATCACCCCAAAAAATATTCTGGACCATTACTATATCAATCAACAAAACCAACTCAAAACTAACTAACATAGTCCCGCCTCTGAACATAAAGGTTACCGTCTTGGAACGACAAATGCTACCTGGAAAAAGATTAAACTGACTGCCAAAAATGGCTCTGAAGAATGTCACCCCCAGAATGATAACATCGTAATTAAACTGGGACCGGACGGAGAAGTGTTTATTCTTCATAAAATGGAAGGAATTCTTGAATTATGGACTTTACAAGACGAAAACCTTCATATTACCGCCCAATTGACCGTCCAGAAGCCTCAAGAAGCCTCAGACCCTTTAAATTTCCATATATTATACCGTGTAGAGAGTAATTACCTTATGGTAGTAGAATTTGAGGACATTTTTGTGCTAGAATGGTTCTCCATCAGTGTGATTACGAAATCAATGAAAACTCTACAAACTTTTACTATGTCTGAAGTGTTTACCGATAGATCAGTGCTGAGATCACCAGAGATTACCATCAAAGGCAATAAGGATTACATTATCTTTGCCAATAATTATGGATGGATGCATGTGGCTCAAAAACTCAAATTAGAATACAAGTATCACTTTTTAACCCCAGTAACGAAACCCAACATCTACAAGAATGCCACCGAAATTTACCATCTTGAATCAACCAACAGCCTTCTTTTCAAAACAAGTTGTTTTGATAATCAGCCTATTTTTGACATTGTGGGGAATTGGTTGGTATATTCCCCAGCGAAGCAAGAACATAAGTTTACCCGAGTGGTGAATGATACCAATAATGATAAAGAATCCGTTATTTGTACTCCTGATAGTCTTCTTGGAGATTTCACTAGGATGATTCCACAGAAAACTCAAGGACTCAATGACACTAATAATAGCCCTAGTAAATATATGACTCAAGTGAAACTCCCACCTCCGGGCCCTTTACTTAACCGAGTCATTTCTTCACTTCTGAATACTGCTATCGATAGCATTACTAAACTCTCTGAAGCTGGACTGTCCAAAGTGAAAGCATATTGGAAAGGAAAACATTCTGATGAAGACATGGTACAGTATTTACAGAAATTAGGCCGTAAACTCTATTCTTCTGCGCTGTCAACAGCTCAACTGTTTCTGCCTCGTGCTGATGATAACCAACTCATAAAAATTATCGATTTAAGTAACGATAAAGTCATGGCTGCCTTCAGACCTCCTGGTGGGGTACTGAATGTACTGCTCTCTCCATATGATCTTCAATTGGTTCACGTAAATATGAGAGGGGATACGTTACTTATGTGGGACCTCTTTAAACTACCAAGGGAGGTATCTCTTATCGGTAAATTTGCTAGGGGGAAGACTTCAGCTACTATAAGTGACATTTTCTGGTCAATTACTACAATGAATAATACCGGAGAAAACAACTATGGCTTTGGATGTACTACGAAAAACACAGGACTGATTCATTGGTTCAATGTGAATTATTTATTGGGCTCCCAAAATAGCAATTTTCCCAATTCTATGAAGCATTCACAAAGACGCCAAAACGGATTCAAGGTTGATTTGGGTTCTGGAATCAAGAAATCAAGTGTCAACGGCCTTTTCGCTTCAGGGAAGGGGTCTAATCGTCAAGAGGATGACTTTTGTGATGCATGGATCTTATCATCACTTCGGGCACTAAGATTTATGGTTCTTCCCGATCCTAGAACGGGGCTATTGAATCAATTGGCGGTTTTGAATGCCAAGAATCAGATCCGACTCATCTCACCTCTAAATGGTCATACGAAGTACAAGTACCAACTCCCTCCCAACTCCTATAAGGGCTCATTAAGTGGCGAGACCGTGAAGAAGATTACAAAGAAGGACAAATCTAAGGATATCACACCTCTCTCGGGGGCAGAAATCGAAACCTGTGGACCTTATCCTAATCTTTACAAAAACAAGAACATTGTTATCCAAAAATATCAGTCGCTGGACGGCCGAAGTGACTTGGAGATGTTTTTAAAGAGTTTCCAATGCTTTGGCAACAATCTTCTGCAACAGACGGTAAAATTTGCCACTAGTGAGAGTTACATTGAAGAAAATGCAGCAGAGGGTGTTGAGTTAGATCAGGAGGGAGTTAACGAGTAGGTGCATATAAAATGAAAAAACCCCAGCAAAAGAAAAGCTATACTATATACATATATATTCATTGTTCACTTGAAAATTGAAAACTGTTCATAACCAGATAAAAGGTAGAAAATAGAGAGGTAAAACTAGAAGTAGAATTATGGGAAAGCTTGCAAACTAAGTGAAAGTATAACCTGTGATAGCTTTTGAATAAGTATGAGCAACTATTTTTTGTGCCATGCGAGGCAGAAGAAATAGCTGCAAATATACACATACATTTTATACTTATCCTGATTTATCAGTGTGACTGCAAAAAATGCATCTTGTCGATACAAGAATCCAGATGTAGAAGTAGATACATGTCCATTTTTGGTTGTCTCTCTGTGCATTTGCAACGATTCACTCCAAATAGATATAACAATTTCTTGACACTTTTTTAAATAAAACGTAGACGTTGAAACGCAAATCGCGATTAACACGTAGCAGCTTATGGGGAAGAAGTAGTCTACAATGATCCCATTAATTTACATTGTATTAAACTAGAGTCACCAGGGAATGGTAGGATTGCATTAAATTAGAAAAACATTCTAAGCAATTCCAAAACGGCTCCTCCACAGACAAGAAATACAAGCATAACAACCCAGAATTTGGACACTGGAAATTTGAAGCCGGACTTGGTTACCTTTGGTTTGCCATGTTGGTTGTGGATTTTTTTGGACCACTTTGCGTTAGCTGCTCTCTGTTTTGGTGTTTGCAAAGCCTTGTGTTAGTAAGAGTCAATTTAAGCCTTATTTAAACATCCTTTTGCGGATAAGACTTACCATTTGGTGTTAAGTTTCAGATCGTATGTACAAAGTTTCGAGACACCACACGAGTAGCGAGATCGAGAGGAAGATGACAGATTGAAAGTGGGAGGCCATTAATTTTGGTGGCACTCCTTGGGTATGTGAGAGAGATATGAGGTGCGAGAGATATGACAGATTTTTTTTTATATAAGGGGTAAGAGTCATGAATGTGGTGACAAAATAGTGGTGGGGAGAAGACAATAGAAATCAGCAGCAGGCGTTCTTGTCTAGAAGGAAACACCAATATACAGTAAGATAGAGTCTCAAATACAGTGAGACACACCTTAGAAACTCAGACAACGAGCGATGCAAATTACTCTTTTAGGTATCGTAACGCAGCATACGATTTGGCATAAACAATTATTGTAGTGAATTTTAAAAATACTTGCACAGAGACCTTGGAGCCGGTAAATAATTCCTTACCTACTTTCATTTGTCCAAGTTTATCCTCCCTCTAAAGGTATGAGGCCCCATCTGAAACGGTCCATTCGGCTTACGCAACGGCCTGTCATTACCACCGCGGTCCCTGCAGAAAACCATCGGGCTTCATTTTCATGTGCAATTATATTAACTGTGGTTTGCGCAAGCTTTCCTACTTCGGCAACAGCGGTTCTCAGGACTCAGTAAGCGAAAGCTGGATTAGTGCCTTGCGAAAACCTTTAATCTCTCTCCTCTTTTAATTCAAGATTTGACTGACTTCAACAGTTTTCTACTCTAACAATCCGTAGTTGATTATTTACCTGATCGATCTTGACCTTTCCTCCAATTTCTATCTTTTCTTTGGCGATACCATCACCTATTTACCCTAATGCCTATTGACATAAGTCAATGTTTTAATATCCCATCGCCGAGCTTTCTCGCAAAGCTGCTTCAGAATTAATAAGGTATAATCTAATATAATATGCCATGTTCTTCGGAACCGGGAACAAGTTCCACCCCTCCGAAACTTAGCCATACTGCCCGAATACCCCACATTTTTTCCATCCGAGGCCCTTTGCTGACTATATTTTTATCTCATTAAATATAAAAAATCTTGCATGCGCCGTAGGTCAATCAATTTCTGTCTGAAGTTACTCAAATCGTCATCTATTCATTATGTCTCTTGTCCTGGAGTCCAACAAGAACGTTGAGAGTCTTATCCGTAAGAACAACTTTTTGGAGTTGTATGAAAACTCCAAATCAATTGCCATTCCCGGTACCAAAAAGGATGGTTTCCTGAATATCTTTAGAAATTCTATCTCCCCAAAGAAGTTGATTTCCGAGGTTCATCCACTGGTTAACACTTTGTACAAGAGTTTCAAATTCACCGCTGGTTTACACCCTGATAATAATTCATTAGGAACCAGGAAACGATTACCAGACGGTACCTTCGGTGAATATGAGTTTGAAACTTATCTGCAAGTAGATAAACGTCAGAATGATTTCGGACTGGGACTTTTCTTTATCCTTAGAAATAATCCTTTCAAGTCCAGCTCTATTCCAGTACACGAGGCCGTAGATACCCATTTTTTCTCTGGGAAAACTCCATTTACTGTGACTATTTATTCTGCCAATCGTGCTGAATGGGCCATCACTGACTTGGCTTGTATTTCTTATTCTTTGACAAATACTGCCCTCTATGATACTTTGGGTCCAACAACGTCCAAGTATATTTTAGAAACTACTGAATCTCCAGTAGTGGTCACTTCTAGGGATCATTTGGAGGCTATTATTGACTTGAAAAACAAATACCCCAAGGAATTGGAGGCATTGATTGCCTTGGTTCTGATGGATCCATTAGGGCCTGAAGATCAGCACCTCGTAGCTAAAGCCCATGCTAATAAGATTCAACTCTTCGAGTTCAAACAGGTTGAAAAGTTTGGGGAGATAAACCCGGTGCAAGACTATCCTCCAACTCAAGATACGGTTTACACCATTTCTTTCACCTCGGGAACCACGGGAGCAAATCCAAAGGGTGTTGTTTTGACCCATAAAAACGCTCATGCTTCTATGGTATTCTTAAGTTGTGTGATCCCACAACTATCTAACTCTAGAGTTCTTTGCTTCTTGCCCTTGGCCCACATTTATGAGAGGGCAAATTTGGCAATGGCATTCTTGATGGTCACGGAAGTTGCATTTCCCCAAGGCCCATCACCTTTGACGTTATTGGATGACTTACAAGCATGTAGACCAGACATCATCACTTTGGTTCCTCGTGTCTTCACCAAGATTGAAGCTGCGTTGAAGCTGCAAACGCTGGAAAATGAGGAAAAACCTCTTTTGGCTAGTGTTTTCTCCAAGGCTATTAAAGCTAAAACTGATCTCCAAGCCACTAAGGATGGAGCTGAAGGTCGAATTTGGTGGGCTGATAAATTAGTCGGACTAGTTCGTAAGAAAATCGGATTCGAAAACGTTTTATTTGTTGCCAGTGGATCTGCTCCTATTTCTTCTAGTACGGTGAAGTTCTGCAAAGCAGCTCTTAATATTGGATTTACTCAAGGTTATGGTCTTACTGAATCTTTCGCCGGAATTTGTGCTTCCCCTAGATATGAGGCTAACCCTGGCTCTTGTGGACCAACTTCCATTTCATGTGAAGTCAGATTACGTGATCTTCCAGAAATGGGATATCTTTCCACTGATGCAGACGGTGCTAGAGGTGAGCTCTTATTGAGAGGACCTCAAATTTTCAAAGAGTACTTCAAAAATCCTGAAGAGACAGCAAAGGCTTTTGATGACGACGGATGGTTCTACACCGGTGACGTTTGTCGTATCGATGCCAAAACTGGTCGGCTTTACATCATTGACAGGGTCAAGAACTTCTTCAAGTTGGCCCAGGGTGAATACATTACTCCCGAAAAGATCGAAAACACCTATCTCTCTTCGAACCCTCTCCTTTCGCAAATATATGTCCATGGAGATTCATTGAAGACATACTTGGTGGCCATCCTTGGAGTTGATCCTGAGCCCACTAGACAATGGTTGGTCAATAAACATTCTGTTGATCCTAGCTCTATTGCTTCCGATGAAGACTTGATTTCGACTCTCAATGGTGATTTCCGCCTTGCTCTCCTCAATCATATCAATGAGAATACCAAGGGAACTATTGGTGGTTTTGAGAAAGTCCATAACTTACGTGTTGGAATTGAACCTTTGTCAGTTGAAAATAATTTGATGACCCCAACTTTGAAGATTAAGAGAGCCCTCGCTGTCAAGCATTTTAACGAGGAGTTCACTAAGTTGTACGAAGAGGGTTCTTTGATCCGTACAACCGAGTCGAAATTCTGAATAGATGTTATTTATATACAATGAATAAATTATTAGAGAGATAAATATGGGTAGAAGAGGGTGTTTGTGAATGTTTGTAGAAAGAAGAGGAGAGATTCATGTTACTGTGTTTCATGTAAGACACACTCTCTCCATTTTCGGTGCTACATTATCAACTAATTATCTAGATGGATATCTTTTTCAGTCTATATGTACTTATATGGGTTCATGATTCCATTTGGATCATAGTGCAGCTTAATACCCTTCAAAAGCTCAATTTCAATCGCATTCTTGGTGTATCCAATGTAATTTTTCTTCTGGAATCCCAATCCATGCTCAGCAGAGATCGATCCTTGCTTCAGATGGATCCATTCGTAAACAAATGGCTCCAATACTTCCTCCACTTTCTTCAGGTATTCTCTCACACATACATTCAAGTGCAAATTGCCGTCTCCAATGTGACCATACCCAATGGCAGCAACCACAGGTTTGGACTCATCATCAAGATCAGCCATATCTAATCCAGCTAATTTTTCGTTAACTGCCTCAACCAAGCCATACAAGTCTTTCAAAGGAATCGAAACATCGTATTTGTAAACTCCCCCACCTATTGTCAGGGCTTCTGGAATCAGTTCTCTCCAACTCCAGATCAGTTTCAATTGAGTTTCATCTTGTGCAATGATACCGTCTTCAACAAGTCCATCTTCCATTTGTTGACCCAAAAACGACTCCAATTTCTCATCATCATGCTCCTTGTTGGAACCAGAAGTCTCGATGAGAATATAGAATGGGTATTCACCACTTTCAATAGGGTGTGGAGTGTTCAAATGACGTCCCGTCAATACCTGAGATGTGCCATCCATGAATTCAAAGGCAGAAAGGATTTCAGAAAGCTCTCTACGAGCACCTACAAACACTTTTTGCACAGCTTCGTATGAGGAAACACCCAAAAGAGCAACATTAAAGGACTGTGGACGAGATGGACATAAAATGGATACCCCGGTGATAATTCCGATGGTACCTTCAGAGCCAATAAACAATTGTTTGATGTCGTAACCAGTGTTATCCTTACGCAACAGATCCATGGAATTATAAATGGTTCCATCAGGGAGAACCACTTCTAAACCCAACACAGACCCATGTAAAGATCCATATCTCAAGAGACGCAATCCACCAGCATTGGTAGCAACGTTACCACCGACATGACACGAACCTTTAGCCCCCAAATCCAAGGGGAAGATATAACCCCTTTCAGCCAAAAAATTGTCAGCATTTTCCAAAATCACTCCAGCATCACATTTCAAAATCCCCGACACATCATCAAATGATCTGATCTTGTTGATTCCAGCGACGGAGAGAATAATTTCATCGAAAACAGGGTTGGATCCACCGACTAACCCGGTATTCCCACCTTGTGGAACTACTGCCAATTTTTGTTCGTTACAGTACTTTAAAATCTGTGAAACTTGCTCAGTGGTCTTGGGACGAAGTACAAGTTGTGATTGACCGCGATATTTACGCATCCAGTCCTCATTATAGAATAATAAATCGTCTTTATCAGTAATTAATCCATTCTTATCATTTAAAATGCTCAGAAAATGCTCAATATCTGCCTCAGAAAGCTTTTTGAAGTCATTGTTTCTAGACACCTTACCGGCATAAGTCTCAGCGGTCAAGGGTACCGCTTTTGTCAGGTGGAAACGTACCAATGACCGCACAGTAGTCTTGAAAGCTGACTGGAACATGGTTTGGTTGTGAAAAAATTACGTTAGAAAATCATTCTTTTATAAATTAGATGGTGAGGCCAAGTCACGTGACTGGGTACTTTCTTACGGAGCCATGAGTTCAAAATTATATACAAGAGAGATCTTTTCCTAGTGATTTCTATACGGTTGAGTGCTGACGATATTGATTGGATAATTACTCCAGGATTTAATCGAATCGTTGCTATATTTATTCTCTTTTTCATATCTGGTAATCACCGCCCAAGAGAGCTTCCGAGTCAAGTCAAAAAAAAATAATTTTGTAATAAAAAAAACTGTTAGCGGCTTCGAGATGATGAACTTGGCGAAGGATACTCTGGGAGCTATCAGGGTTTGTTGGGTGTTTGAGATTGTTCTATTGGGCTAGAGGGTTACGTTTCGACATATGGTTGGGTGGGTTAATTTTTGATGATCTGCTTCGACATACTGGGCAATAAAAATCTGCGGCTACTCAAAGTAGTAGTATCCGTCTTCTCCACATTTCGCTAACTGCTCAATCAGGCAGAGAAGAGATATAGAAAGATGGACTAAACAACTATCAGATCAAGGTTCAAGATATGGGGAAGAAAAATTGAGGGTTGATGTGATTCATGGGCTCTCTAAATCTCTCTTGTTTACTCTTTACTCTACCCATATCATTATTTGATAAACCCTGCCCTCTTTAAACTATCGATACCGACGCTAACAATATGTCTGAAACGAGCAGGACCAATGCTTCCACCACCCATCCATCGAGTGACAATTACTAAGGCTCCAACTACACCATTGCGGACCAATGCGTTCTCCAAAAGACGGGTTCCAGCTCCTTTCTCACCGTTGTCATTATAACCTTGGGAATTGGCGAGTCTCCATGCGTAGATATGGGGATGACTACTCTTTCTGATTTTTTTGTCCTCGTCGAGTAATTGGTTAAGTAAGGTAGGAATTTGGTCTTCGGCGGTGATTTTGATGGCTCGGCCCTGAAATTTAGACTTACGGTCAACGATTGGGTCGCTCTCGTAAAATTGAGCCATATATATTTGATAATGATGCTGTCTGTTTACGATACCTTTGGTAATTAGAGTGTAAGTATAGTGCTGCTTTGATTGAAATTTATTCGTTTCTATGTAGAAGCCAGAAAAGGTAATCGCACTAATCAAAGTTACAGATAGCATCACAAGATCGAGGAACGAAGGAGCTATTTAGGGTTTAATCTGATGGTATTGTATTTGTAAAAGGACGGTATGGAATTTGATATTCAAACGATGTAGATGAAAAAGACGTATTTGATCTTTGGAGATAAACCTGCAACTGGTGCCACTGGTTCTGATATTGATTCTACCAGTATGTGATTCAGATGCAGATGCTTCAGATCATCAGCCACATTCCAAACCAAATTTCCGCCCTCTTTCGGCATTTTCAACAAAAATCTTGAGCTCATCCCACCATACACAAATGTGTCATCATTCTTTATCTCATTTTACTCTACCACAGTGACTACATGGTAAGGGTTTATTCCATCTAACCCACCGACTGTTTCGTAGTGAGAGTCGCAAATATTTTTTACGATGATTTGCGTGCCTCAGGCACCATTCCAACGCGCTACAATCACGAAATCAGCAGGCTATCGAGAAGATGAAAGATGCAAAATAAGACCAGATACCATATGATATTACAAAGATAATACAAAACAAACATCCCAAAACATACCAAAATATTGTCACAACCACCTTCTTAACTCTCACTCTTATTTAGTGTAATCACGCCTCCGTATATCTCATACTATTGCTCCATATTCCCCCCCCCTCCCCAACCTCTCTTCTTGTTCTCCCACCAACTTCCTTGCTTCGCTTCCGGTACGCGTCGAGATTTGTTTTTTCCCATAATTTCCCTTCTCGACCTCGTTTCCACCCGCGAAAACACCCAAAACACGACCGACAAGTTACGAAAAATCTAAAGAAAAACAAGGTAAATCTGTCCCTTTCCTTCCAACTAATACACCAAAACAGATCCTAAGACCCCCCAGATGTCGTATTCGTTCTCGCAGGACACCACCACTACGTCTCTGGCGTTGCGAAAGCGTAAGATCTTGAAAAAATCCATCAATTTCTCCATTATGATTGTCGGTGAATCAGGAAGTGGCCGTCTGACTTTAATTAACACTTTATGTGGAGGTAACCTGATTGTTCCATGTTCTTCTACTGCCAATGATGATCCTTTTAACAAAAAATTGAACCTTCGTCACGAGAATGTTGAATTAGAAGACAATGATGGTCATAAAATCCTGTTGAATATCATCGACACCCCAAATTTTGCCAACGCAATCAATTGTGAAGATGATTTCAAAATTATTGTAGATTTTCTTAGACATCAATATGATGAAGTATTACTCGAAGAGCTGAGAGTGAAAAGAAACCCTCGTTTCAAAGATGGTAGGATTCATGCCTTAATCTACTTGATTAATCCAACTGGTCATGGACTTTCCGAAGTTGATATAAAATTTATGCAACACGTCAACAATTTGGTTAATCTTATTCCTGTAATTGCCAAAGCTGATTCTTTGACCCCAGTGGAGTTGAAATTAAACAAACAGCTCATCAGCGAAGATTTGCTGAATTACAACATCAACTACTATAAGTTTAATGAATATGAATACGAACAAGACTACATTGATGATGAGATCATCGAATATAACAAGTATCTTAACCTGCTTGTACCCTTCCTGATCATCGGAGCCAACACATTCAAGGAACCTGCCGCTGAGGATGAAGACATGCTCAAATTAAGAATTTTGAATCCTTTAAGTAGCCAACCTATAAACGTGGAAAATCCTGATATAAATGACTTCATGATTCTTAAAAATGTGTTACTTATCACTCATCTTAATGAGTTCAAAGATCTTACTCAGGATGTCATGTATGAAAACTATAGAACTGAAGCCTTGTCTGGAAAACAGTTTAATTATAAGGGTGGCGAGGAGAATGAAACTGAAACTGCCGATGAATCTCCATTGATATACCAAAAGAATGGAGTTTCACTGCTTACTGGTGCCCCAGTGGACCCTGAGATATCATACCTCGAAAAGGAGGAGCAAATCAAGCTTGAAGAGGAGAGATTGAAGAAGTTCGAAGAGAGAGTTCACCAGGATTTGATTACTAAGAGAAAGGAGTTGTTGGAGAGAGAGCAGGAGTTGAAGGACATTGAAAAGAGGTTGATGGCTGAAGGTTTGCAATTGAATGAGAAGGGCGATTTGGTGGAGATCGAGAATTAGTATTTAGTGATGAATATATTAGGGTATAATAGAGAAGGTAGAGATATAGATGAGGAAGATCTTTGTATATCTCTTTGGATCACCTTCACATCCACCAGGATCGAAGAATGCCTCAAGTATGACCTATATCAACAAACATCGATCTGTGTCAATAGATACAACTCGTATCAATATATATCGACCTACATCTGTCTTGATCGTTAACTCTTATGTATCAATGTACACATACCTACCCTAATTATTCCTACTCGTACTTCTACCATAATTCTTCTGTAATGTATTATCTTCTTAAGAGCACTCTAACTTTCCTTTAAAATCTCTACTCTGACTTCCCTTCTTTGTCTTCTCCTCTCCGTCCTATCTATGCACCAACTTTATACTTAGCAACAATGTCATCAAATAATTGATTCTTCTCTTTCAAATCTTTCAATGCCTGATGTTCTTCATTGACACTCTTCAATTGCTGTAATAATTCTGCAATGTTAGCTCCATTTTCCGTGGCATAATCTAAAGCAATCTTGTTAGCAATCAAGTCTCCATTAGCCTTAGTCTCCAACGACTCAATCTGTCCAAGCAATTCCTGTGCTTCAGGGTAATGCTTCAATTGAATGGTTAATGCCAAAAGCAGGGTCAAATTTGTCAATTTGCCCTCAACATCGTCATCATCAGTAGAAGTCAAAAGCTCATCGTAGAAGTAATAAGCACTGGAGATATTGTCGGACTCTCCTTTGAGGGAAAACACCCAAGATTCCAACACTTGATAGATAATCAGGTCACGAGCCAGGGCTGGCAAAACCAGGAAGTTACTAAAGATTTTGAAAGCAGCAGTGAAATTTCCTTTAATCAAATTAAACTGTACCAAGTACAAAAGTGCCTCGAGTTGAACCCCGGACTCAGATTCAACGTATTCAGTCAATCTTTCCAATGCCAAGTCAACTGATTTTTCAAGCTTAACGAGATAAATCAGGGTTAAGACAGCCTGGAGCTCAGTTTTGTAGGTGGAGACGTCATTGAAATAGGTGGAGTCGTCGGTTCCAAAGGTGAAAAAGTCATTCCATGCTTGCAAGAGATGGAAAAGGTCATTATTGTCCGGGAATTTGGCCCTAGCCTTGTCGATCATAATGGACGCGTCCTCGCCTAAAGCGACTTTTGAACGGATTTGAAAGGTTTGAGCACTCAAACGGTACTCCTCGGAGTACCCATCAAGGGCGTATGCAAGAACTGCCCGGTGCTGATGAGTGTAGAAACTGTTTTTCAAGTTGTAGAGCTCAGATTCAACGTTCTCCATGATGCTTGACAGGTGGCAGAAACAACTAAAGTGGATGTGAGAAGGAGATTGAAAGTTCAGTGGATGATTGTGGGAGAAAGGTTTAATGGAAGTGGGAGAAATAATGACAAAGAAGATTAAAGAGTCGAAAGAGTAGATACTGCAGGTGCCCAGATGAACACATACCATACCATGGATACAATCGTGACCCTGTCAAGTTATCACTTTCAATTGCTCTCAATTACAAAATACTGTCTCTGTCTCTGTCTCTTAATTGCCTACACGATTCCTATTCTTACTTCTTTCCATCGGTTTATTCTGGTGGTTCATTACCCTAAATACTATTTTTGGCCGCGAATTCTGTCCCAGGCAGACTTAGGCTCAGACTGTCCTTTATCTGATCCACCATCTATAGCATTGACATCACCTTTCTCATTGATGCCATTGTTACTATCTGGTACTCCCCCTCCATATACAGGCTCCTCTTTAGCCTTTTCTGGGATCTCAAATCCATTCTCCTTACGGATTTCTTGCCAATGTGAACCTTGAGACCCCATACCTAAGGTACTACCAAAATGCTGATCCAGCCCAAATGACCACGGGCTCTTTGAAGGAGGATGAACCGTCACTTCGTGCTCATGATACAGCCGAGGGTCTTTCAATATAAACAGGGGGTCCTTGGCTGACTGTTTGTAGTACAAAAAGAATAAACTCGACTGGTGGTAGTCCATGCATCGCCAAACTTGTAATTGTTCTGGTTTGGTAGATCCGGCCTCTAACTCTTGAACTTTATTGCTAAACTTATACCTTGATACCAATTGATGAGCAGCAATGACAGCAGAAAGACCCAAAAATGTCGAAAAGAATGGCTTACTTACAAAAAACTTGGGTTTTAACCCTTTTTTACGGGCTTGTGCCTGGGCCCATACTGTTGGACCAAAAAACGTCCCCATTCCGGCCCCATAACCTGCAAGATATGAGGCTCCAACTACCAGCTCAAGATCTTTTGAGATGTCTTCTCTATCTTGCTGGGAGAGTTTGGTATCGGCCTCATAGAACTTAACACTGGCTTGGAATTGCTCCGGGGAGAGCTTCTTTTGAAGTGGATTGACTTCCTGGTGCTGACTTGTAGATTCAGACATTGCTGGAGTTAACGGAAAATATATCGAGAGATAATTTCGCAATCTGCCAGAACGAATGAAATCGCAAGCCAAGGGGAATGAGGTGATGGGTAGAATCAAAAGTAGGGAATGCAGGATCGTGAAGAGGATAGAAAAGAAGCGGCAATTGAGGGGGAAGTTTAAAGATAATACACTTGTTTGTATGTATTCATAAATCAATTTCTCGGTTTGCTGCAACCAAATGCTCCAACAGCCCTCCTCCAAAGTGCCTTCATCTTCCGCTTAAGTGCTCGGCCAGTATTTCCCTTTTGGGACGGTGGCTGCGAATTTTCAGCCCAAGACTGAGCAGTCCTAGACTCGGGAACAAGGACTAAGCGAATACCATTGGCACTTAAAGTCCTTGCCCGATACTCTGGTGATGCTCCGAGAGGTGCACGCGAGTTAACAGGACATGAAAGGTTCTTGAGGGCCGAACATACACCATTCTGTTCAATTTCCACCCCATCCAGCTGAAATTTCTTATTCAAAACTGCATCCATCAGACAAATATCAGTTGTAGCATCAACTGTACGACCGAGTGGGTCCATAATTCCAAAGTCATCATCACTGGATAGGAAAGCGATTTCATCTGTGCTTTTCTCGATGCCTTCTTCGGATTTCAGGTGGTCCCCAGTGTTCCCCGATGAGGTACTGGAATCATCCCTCATTTCTCCCACTAAAAGATTGGGTCCACAGTGGTCGATGTCGTCTACAGCAGCATCCATTGCACTGGAAAAGGTGTCTAATTCGCTGGACTGACAAGAAATTGGTTCGAGCCTGGCTTCCATATCTTAGATATATCTGAGTAGAAGAATAAATATTTACGTATATATATATCTATGTATGTATGCCAGTTCGCTCTCAAAATTATACTGTTCATTCTGCCAGCAGCACAAAATACTCGCATACACTTAATTTCAATAAGTTATCGGTTCATCTTTCAACACTCATAGAAGTAGTTAACAATCCTTGTATGCCTTCCATACAATGTCAAGCTTTTTCTCTCTCAATTCGAATTGTTAGCCACCTTTCCTCGTGACCTGAACGTTCATTACCATTATGTCAATATGATAGCTTCCTGTCTTGACATGGTTCTGCAATTATCTACTCATACTACATCTACTTCTTTGTAAGTTGCTGATACTGATTAATCAATTTATACACAATATGAGCGTTCTACCGCTTTACACGAGCTTGTTGTCATCTCTTCTCTCCAGGTGTAATGCCTTCAACTGTGCTACAACGTCGTCAAATTTAACAGTGGCATTCTTACCTTGTTCTTCTTGGATGTCTCTGTTTCTCACATTGACAGATTTTTCGGCCTGTTCCTGTTCACCAACAATGAAGATGAAATTGTATTGCAATAATTGACCGGAACGGACCTTCTTTTGCAAAGTGTTACCGGAAACGTCGACATCAGCGTAGAAACCATGCTCCTTGGTCAACAGATTTTGCAATTCTTTGGCATAGTCAAAGTATTTCACTCCAACTGGAACCACAAGAACTTGACGAGGAGAAAGCCATAATGGCCATTTACCCTTGTAATGCTCGGTTAAAATGGCAGTCATTCTTTCAACTGAACCCAAAATGGCTCTATGAATCATGACAGGCTTGGACATAGCATTTTCCTTGTCATTAGTCTCAGATTTGTACTCGAGTCCAAATCTTTGAGGCAATTGGAAGTCGAGCTGGATGGTGGCACATTGGAACCATCTCTTCAAGGCATCAGAAATGACAATATCGATTTTGGGTCCGTAAAAGGCCCCATCTCCGGCATTGACAGTCCATTTTCCTTCACCAAAGAACTTATTAAGAGCGTTTTCTAAGTTCTTTTCGGCATTATCCCAAGTGGAGATCTCTCCAACAAACTTTTCTGGTCTAGTCAGCAATTCCATCTTGAATTCAAATCCAAAAATTCCGTAAATTTTCTGCAAAAAGTCAAAAACTCCACCGATTTCAGCTTCAATTTGATCTTCAGTACAGAAGATATGAGCATCATCTTGTTGGAATCTACGAACTCTGGTCAATCCAGAGAGAGCTCCAGAGAATTCGTTTCTGTGGATAACCCCAAAATCAGCAACACGCCATGGCAATTCTCTGTAAGATCTCTCTCTCAGTTTGAAAATCAAACAGTGACCTGGACAGTTCATTGGCTTCAATCCATAAGATTCCTTTTCTACTTCGAAAGAGAACATATTCTCCTTATAATTACCCCAATGACCAGATGTTTCCCAGAGCTTTGAGTTGTACATGTTAGGAGTAATAACCTCCTCGTAGCCTCTCTGTCTGTATTCCAGACGCATGAGATCGATCAAAGTGTTGTAGATTCTAGTACCATGAGGTAACCAGAAGGCAGAACCAGGAGAAAGTTCGTTAAAGAAGTAAAGTTCTTGTTCCCTACCGATCTTACGGTGGTCTCTTTCAGCGGCTTCTTTCAAAAATTTGAGATGTTCATCCATGAGTTTTTTGTCTGGGAATGAAATACCGTATACTCTTTGAAGAGAATCCTGGGTCAGGTCACCCATAAAGTACGAGGAGGAGTTTTTAAGAACCTTCATGGCCTTTATTCTTCCGGTGTGAGGAATGTGTGGTCCAATACAGAGATCAATCAATGGTCCACATCTGTAAACAGTGGTGGAGGTTCCATCGGGGATCTTATCGTTAATGAAATGGACTTTGTACTTGTTGTAAGCAAACATCTTCAACAAATTCTCCTTAGTCATTTCAAGACGAACAAATTTCTGCTTCTCCTTGATGGCCTTAGTGGACACTTTTTCCAAGTTAGCAAAGTCCCCTTGAGAGACCACACCTTCACCTTGACGGATAGACAAATCATAGAAGAAACCGTCATCAGTTGGAGGTCCATGAGATAAATGAGCTCCATAATGACATTCACAAGCTTCACCTAAGACGTGAGCCAGCGAATGCCAGAAAACACGCTTACCTTCTTCGTGTTCGAAGTCCAAAAATTCAAGGCCGACATCGGCTTCCAAGGGTCTTTCCAAATCCCAGAGGTCTGATCCATTAACCCTGGAAATGACTTGACGTTCAGCGAATGATTTACCGATCTCTTTGGCAATATCCATTGGAGAAGTTTCATAAGCAGTACCTATTTTCACAGTACCATCAAGAAGAGTGATGTTAATAGGAACACGTTCCTTAGCGGCAATCTCAGCGTCATATTCAGCCTTCAACTCGTCAAAAAACTTAACTCTGTCATCGATAAATTGAGGTTGTGGGTCCAATAAGAGTGGATTGGACGAAGCTTGAGCAGCCTTTTTGTCCTTTCTTGAAGGTTTTGCTGCGGGTTTTCCCTCCTTTGCGTTGTTGTTCTTGGTGTCTGGGGCAGCTTTGGCATCTGGCTTGACTTCAGCCTTCTCGTTGACCGACAAGGCCTCGACTTTCTGTTCTAATTCAGACATTTGAACGGTGACGTGGTGAAGGTGAAAAAAATTGACGCGATGAAAAGAGTCATAAAGGGAACGAGAGAGAGAGAAGAGAGATAGGAGGAAAAGAGAGAGAGAGAAGAGAGAGCGGATTTCTTGGTGAGAGAAGAGAGGAGGAGAGAACAGAAGAATAGGAAAATAATTGGGTATGAAAGGGGGGAATGGGTGACATGGATTGAAGCAGAGAATCAAAGCGTTAAAAAGAAGATGGAATGTCTTAATTAAGAAGATTACGGCTCTTATTATTTTAGGTTACTTGGATCTGTTGGATGCTAATAAGTTTTATGTACTGCTTCTCTTATCTGAATAATTTGGGCTAGAAATTTGCAAGAATGGAAAAAATATAATATTATCATCAAAAAAATTGAATTAAATGAATGAAAAGAATTGGTCAATAGCATAAAGACCCGGAAAAGAAGTATTAAAGTAAAAACCTACGTAGCAAACAAGGCAAACAAGAGAACTTGGCTACTTTCACCTAAGTAATGTGTGAAATACGGGAATTTCCCCGACAGCAAAATTACTTGTTTGTGTACCAATAACAACCTTCTGGTGCATTGAACTGTGTGATTTCCTCTTCAACCACTTTTCTTTCTCTTCTACCACACACACTCTCACCCCTCAGCATTTCGCTCATTTTGTTTGCCAATATGATTGATATAATCTGTGTGCACTAAAAAATTCATTCACCAATTTTGGCACCAATTTTGGCTAGGAATCTTTAGCCGTCGACGGAATAAAGCCTATCAATTTGGACCCACAGGTGCCATTTTACAGCATTAAGACGGGTACATCTGGAATTAAGACCTAGAAAAAGTGTTTTCTAATATATGGGCAATTATTATCGGCTGGTTCCATCATAATTTACCTATACTATTCTGTCTCCATCATGCTTTCTCCGATCCATGGACCAGAGACGTCATTAGAAACCCAAATAGAGGATCTTAGAGATCTCTTAAACTACAGCCAGACTGCTTTAGATCGTCATATAACAGAATTGGAGTCATGTGTTTCGGAAATTCCGTCCTCGGACAATTTGCAACGTCTTTTGCAAGAGCTACAACTGGTTGACGAGCCAACTCAACAGATCAAACTGGCGAATCCAAATTTCACCAATCTTATTGAGCTAAGCAATGCACTTTGTCAGCAGGTTGGGACAGAGTTGGGGAACGAATTACGAGAGGGAATTCATGAATGTATCAAAGCTTTCAAGTAAGGGGGAAGAGATGGAGAAAGACAGGGGGAATTGAGAGCAGCTCCGACAAGAGAAACAGATTTTGAAAGGGGAATAGAGTTGAAAAAGGAATGGAATCAAAAATGACACAGAAAGAGGAATAAAATAGAACAGATAGAGATTGGAAGAAGGACTTGAGAATAGATCTTTAAACAGTGAGAATCAAAAACACGTTTAGATATATACGAATTTATCGCTATCTTGTAATAACAATACGGTGGAAACAAAGGGTTTTGCTTTCTCATCTAGTCATAGGAGACTTCTAGTTAGTTAATAAACCTTAACATCTTCTTCCATGACTGCTAAATCCGATATTTTCTTACTTCCTCTTCTTCTTCTTCTTCTTCTTCTTCTTCTTCTTTTCACTCCTAATTTTGTGTGGCCATCTTATCTATCTTTGCTTCTTAATACCTGGTAGAATTCGACCTTACACTTCTACATAAAATTCTTCAACTTATATCCTTCTATTGTAGATTCTATATACATTTAAAATACCTTGGGGGCGAGGGTTGCAATCTTACTGTATGGCAGGTCTTTTATTTCTTTGGCAACGACTCCAGAAACACGAGTTCCGATAGGGTCACCGTTTTTGTTGATCAAAACACATGCATTATCATCAAACCTGAGAACCGTACCATCTTTACGTTTGAATGGGGCCTTCTGTCTGACTATCACTGCCCGACAAATATCTCTTCTCTTGACCTTATTAGTTTGATTTCCTTCGGCGAGTCTTGCCTTCTGTACTACCACAGTGATTTGATCTCCCACACGGGCAAAGTTCTTAGGGTTGTGACGCAAGACCTTGATACACTCGACAATTTGAGCTCCGGAGTTGTCGATTACGTTAAGAAGGGACTTCAAATAGATCATGCTGGGTTGAAGAATTTTGTGAAAAATAGTTGAAATCGATAGAGAGAGAGAGAGAGAGAGAGAGAGAGAAAAAGTTTGAGAGAGTGAGAGAGCGAAAGAAAAAGTTTGAGGAAGATGGAGAATGAAAGAACAGTTGCCAGATATGGGTACATGTCAGACTCATGGTACAGTTAAAAGAGTCCAGTTAGGTCAACAACGATTAAAGGATGTTGTGGTTTAAGTTAATTTTCGCTGTTACATTGGATACATCATTATTGGCTCCTATTATCTTTCATATCAGTCTCCTCCACCATAACTTTTATATCCGAACCAGTACACAGGTATAAAAATAATAGCCATCGGTTGTGTAAACTTTACCTAACTGGAGAGAGAGAGATCGCTTTATGGCGTTACCTGTCTTTAAACTCGAGAGTTTGATCACTTCTGGATGTGATTGATGATTTGCATTAGCCACTTGAGCGGAAAACTTCTATTTATTGACCTCCTCCCTTCTCCTTCTCCTTCTGCCTCTGCTCTTCCTTCTATCTACGCTTCTGCCTCTCCTTCCCCCTTCTATCTCATCTTCTATCCCACTCTGGCATCATTGCTACTACCACTTTCTCATCTCGCTGCTCTCTACTTTTCAATTCTACATCTTTTTATCTAATCTTCATTGATCTACTTTTACCCTAATCCTGGAGGGTCTGAGCTTTTCCTAGCACGCCTTCCTTCCATCTGTCATACAGACACTCGTCCATGCGGATTCTTTTGAATAAACATAACCTAGCTTGACAAAACGCTGATACGAATCATAAACATCAATATTGCCTGAGCATTGATGTTTCTATGAAGAAATACCAGAGTTCTGCAAGGATTATCCTTTGTATCTATTTGTCCTTCATAATATGATGCACCGGTAGAAGAATATAATCTACGAATGTATACTTTATGTCTTCTCACCTCCTTATCTTAATCGAAATGATAATATATTCCTCACCCTCTTCCGATGCCTATGCTTATTATTTGTTCACTCAGTCGAGCCATCTCTTGCTATGTGCCGATTTCAACAGAGCTCTACTGATCCGTGAGCTGGCAGGATAGAAATAGGTTGGGTAAGCAGCCACAGAAGCATAGTTGATTGCAGAAACAGCAGTATAGTTCCAACCTGGAGTGATGGTGGATTTGATCGATGGAGGTGCCGAATTCAGAGTATAATACGTCACAGCACTGGTGGGGAACTTTTGAGTCCACGTAGTGGCAGTGACAGTCAGTCCTGGTTGTGTTTGCATTGGAGCATATCTGGTTTTACCTGTCTGCATTGTGTATGGCACTGTGAAGGAGGCTGAATTGACTTCTGAGTCACCGGAAGCTTGAGTTTGAGCATCAGGGGCAGCTCCTGTAGCGGTAGCAGTAATGGCAGTAGTTGCTCCAGACATGCCGGTCAATTCGAATCGATCAGAGTAATGAATAGTGGTATCACCATCGTTAAAAATGGTGTAGATTTGGAAATAATACCATCCGTCGGGGTAAGAAGCAGCGGCCAAACTGGCGGTATAGGACTTAGTGGAAAGAGCCTGAGCATTTACAAGGGCAGGTTTAACACACTTGATACTGGAACTAGCACCGTAACATAAAGAAATAGTGTAAGATTTCACGGTACTCAAGGCAAAATCACCACTCGAATCATCATCATCCCAAGTAAGTTTGACTGAGGCTGTGCCTGAAGATCCGGAGAAAGATGCGCCGGCGGTGGGAGCGGAGATAGAGACATCAGCTTGAACTAAACCGAAGAATACGAGCAACGAAAGTAATATGAACGAAGATAGCATGCTGGTGAGGGATCTTGTTAGTGGTCTTGTGCTGAATAGCGCAATCTGACACGTTCAGGGGATGAGAAAATAACAAAGAAAAGTCAAGAATGGAAGAAAAAAGTGGTCTAAGTAAGTGGGAGGAGACTAGAAGAGGTAAATGAGGCAGTGCGGGAAGAAAGTCGTAATTATAGAATGCGAGGAGAGAGAGAAGAGAGAGAAGAGACGACAGAGAGTATTAGAGAGCAGAGATGACAGAGAGATGAGAGTTAATTGTGGTAAGATAGAGCTCAAGAAAAGATAGGGATAATAGAGAATAGAAAAAACAGAGGATAGAGAAAGAGAGAAAAAGGGATAAGAGAAGAACGAAATAGATAAGGAGGGAATAGAGAAAAACGAAATAGAGACATGGGCAATAGGGAAACACGGAAAGTGACACAAAAAAGAATACAAAATCACTAGATTTAACCATTCGTAATCCAAATTATTGTTCAATCGCTTGGAAGTATTACGATGTATTGTATTCTATTTGATGACTCCCGGATTAACAATATTTCGTGATCTTTCAAAATTGATACCAGAAAATAAATCCTAGTAAGAGACGTGTATTGTTATGTACATCGTCTTGAAAAAATTCATCATCGTGTGAAAATAAGTTGTCTAAACCTAAATATATACGTAGAAATTAGAGACTGAAAACATCGAAGTAAGATGATTCAATTCAGTCAATTCAGTATTTATTTGTAAGTCAAATTTATCCACCTCTAGACGATCCAACTAAATCATACCTCTGCACATCTCTACACTAACCTTCCAATGCTTGTTCTAATTAATCCGCGAGATCTAAAAATAAGTACTTAATCTGCATACGTCCTTAACAAAGTGGCGGGCGCAGGGGCAACCTCCAGTTTGACATAGCGAGTTCTCGGGTCGCCAAAAGCTCCGCCACCACTTGAAGGCGTTAGGGCTCAAAAATTGATGTTTAGGGGTAATTCGATACCATCGTTAGCTAGTTTAGGCTAGAGCTAGCCAATTTGAGCCACTGCTACTTCGCCGCTAGGGCTATTCATAGTAATCTAGTACTATTTTTACTTTCTCCACTTTAAGTGGTTTCAAGTTTCTGTCACCACCAATTCTTCAGGGTCTCAAACCATTGAACCAGCCAAGACGAAAGTCATCGCAACCCAACCCCGAAAGCAATTCCCGAAAGCCACCTCGAGCTCCGAAAGACGCCTATCATACTCCTTAAAATGTCAAGGCTATTGACTGTTTGAATGCGGCTAATGCCCCGCCAAGAATCCGCCTTACACAAAAACTTTCCGCTTACGTAATTAGTAGCAAGTAAGAGGCTGCAGGACGTCCTAACAATTATTTTCCTGTGTCTATTTTAAAAATGATTCAGCCTCGTGCTCGTACCACAATAGACTCTTCATGTTGCAGTCAGGCCATTTCCTATCAACCCATGGATCATTTGCAGTTCTGTTCATTTGTTCAGATCCCAAGGGGGGGATGTAGGATGGACAACTTATGTGATCGCTGCTTAATTTTGAACGTTTGCTTTTATCACCAGTAAGTGGCTAATATTCCGTAGTTCGAAAAAATACCGCCATAGAAAAAAATTATGCCTTAGAAATAACCTCAGGTACGAATGAGTAACCTTAACCTTGATATAAACAAAGCCTGGATGAAAATTACATTACTGTTAGGTATTAACAAAAAATTCGACACTACAGTGGCCATTCCTGTGTAATGTTATTTAATTATATGATGCATAACTCTTTATCTAGTCCCTGCTATTGTTCTCTTTTATCTTCTTTCGCTCTCTTTCACACTCTCTCCGCTTCTAACCTAAAAATTTAAGGCCCTGATTTTTATTACAGAGCAATTGAGTACACGCTTGGCGTTCTACTTCTTTCCAAAACAAGATCTTTTTGAAATGTACTCAAGTTGCTTGCAGGTTTGGTTGTGTAATGAATGCTATTATGTCTTAATGCTTGCAGGGTAGTAATTTTTTGTAAATTACCACTTTTCCTGGCCTCCGCTCGATTGACTTTTGCAATCCGTCTCTCCATTCTTCGTAAATTATTAGGACCTTGTTCTTCTTCAGAGCTCTGAGCACCAGCCAGTGGCCAACATGAAGGGTGCAGATTGCGAGATTCGTCTGATTTTCTACTTCTGATTAACCCAAGAGATCCATAGGTGACTAACTTGGAAACAATGTGGTGCATATCTCTGTCAGACTTGGTGGAGATCATCTGCCTTAATTAACTATGATGCTGGGAATATGCCAATGGCTGTTTGGCGTTGATAAATAATACAAGACTAGCTTGAAAGTAAATCCTGTGAAATTGGTATGATTTTTTTAAACTATGGGGTGGCTGCTGCAGTTTTATATATGTTCTCTTGTCATCATTTCCCGCAGGTGTTCTGCTATGCGTGAACGCATAAAACATATGCTTCCATAATTGTGTTTAATTCCGACCCACACATTATTTTTCTGGTATTGACTCCCATATATTTTTTCTTTTTGGTAGTCACTTGCATTTTATTTTTCATCATTAATCTAGCGTAATCATTGTACAATCGATGTTCTCTTCCGCTAACCGTTCCATGACTCAGCCTTCCAAGTAATGTTTTTGTTCTATTTATATTCGTATGTAACTATGACCTGCTATTTATATACGTATCTAACTATGAGCTGTAAAGGATGAAAGAAGGTTGAACCTCCAATATTAGCCCATTAGATGGCTAGTTCTACCTCAATTTCTCTATGGAAACCTGATTACTAACGGAACGGAATTTACAAAGTACCGATTCCATCTCCTCGGCCGAACATTTAAAAAAAAGTCTTGCCGTATTGCAGCATTCTGCAAGCGAACGGAGCGTGAAAAAACGGGTGGGAGATATTTTCATGACTAAAAGTGGGGCATTATTGAAATAAAGAGAGTACGAAAAACTTCCGCCACTGAGCTCAAACAAGAGGTAGGCTGGGGAGGGGCAAAAAGGTGTTAAAACTACTACATATGTGCAAGCGAACATAAAAACATATATATGCATTGACCTATATCATATTTCAATATTGTAACGAGTATCTTTTTTATCGTCTGAGCTCATCACTTTTCTTAAATCCTCAACGGCTGTTTTTTAACTCCGACAATTAAGGTGATGGTATGCAAGTCTTCGCTGGGACAACTGTTTAGGGTAGCGGATAATAAGTTCCGGCTTTTGGTCTTTAACGGGATAAATCTCTAATTTTTACTTCCGTTAATGCTTCTGCCGTGCCGTTCTGTATGTGTATGCCACTTCATTGTATCTATTATAATGACTTAACTGACCTGTAAGAAACACTCATTCTCTCATCTCGGGGTTTCACCGGCTTTGGCAGTCTTTTTGATTTTTCAAGTTTCTGATTTATCTCCGCGGTGATGATGCTCAGTTATATTCTTGTTCAGTACAACAATTACTTTTATCGGTTCATGTCAATCTATGTAGGGTAAAATAGCATCTTCAAACTACCTTAGTTGAAGTCTCTTCGAAACACGGTCCACCGCGTCCACATATATCAGCTTCTCCCTGCCCGTCCCTATCAGGTAAGCTCGCTCTCACCCCCACTTCTGACGTCGTTGCGTCTCCCAGGTCTACCGAACGATGGAGGTAAATCACAAGCTTTCCCATTTAAGATGTATAAGTCTTTTCAAGCTGTTCACGTGACTGTTCCAGCAGTTGCGATAGTTGCGACTCACGGCTCACTAGCCATTCTATATACAGGAACACATTTTATTCAGGTGGCGGCCGACAGCCGATGGACTGCTGGAAGTGACTGGATCGTCAACTATAGAACATTAGATTTAGCTTAACCACTGAAAAATCACAGTCGAGCCTCAGGCGGCCAAAGGGCCATATCCGACAATTTGGAACCAATTTCAAATCTGGATAATTGGCCCTTTCTGTTAGCGGCCCGGCTACCGCCAGTTAGCGCTTACCCAATGCGGATATATCCGCCATAATTTCAGTATAAAATCAGATTCGACCCACAACCTCATCAATAACCAGTAATTGTAAGCAAAAACTATGGGTTTAACACTTAAAAACGCCGAGCTTTTCCGTACCAAGCCATTTATCAACGGTGAATGGTATGAGTCCAAATCAACCAAGGTTATTCAGGTTTATGATCCAGCAACCGAAGAATTGATTGCTGAATTACCAGATCAAACTCCTGAAGAGATTGATTTTGCTATCGAAAGTACCCACCAAGCCTTCGAAACTTTCAAGAAGACCAATGCTTACGACAGATCCAAGATGTTAAGAAAGTTGCACGAACTCATGATCGAAAATTTGGACGATTTAGCTGCTATTATCACTGCTGAAAATGGTAAATGCTTAGCTGATTCCCTTGGAGAGATCAAATATGCTGCTTCTTATTTCGAATGGTTTGCTGAGGAGGCTAAGCGTATGTATGGCCATACCATTCAACCTTCCAATCACAACAATAAGGTTCTTACCTATAAGCAACCAGTTGGTGCTGTAGGATTGCTCTGTCCATTCAACTTTCCATCTGCTATGGGTGCTAGAAAGGCAGCTCCTGCTTTTGCTGCCGGTTGTACAGCTATTTTGAAGCCAGATGGCCAGACTCCTTTGTCTTCTTTGGCTCTTGCCTATCTCGCTGACAAGGCTGGTATTCCTGCTGGTGTTTTCAATGTCGTGTTGACCTCCACCGAGAACACTCCCATGTGTGGATTGAAATTCTGTGAATCCCCATACATTAAGAAGGTCTCTTTCACTGGTTCTACCAGAGTTGGAAAGATTTTAATGGGTCAATCTTCCAGTACTTTGAAGAAGCTCTCCATGGAATTGGGTGGTAACGCTCCAGTTATTGTTTTCGATGACGCTGACTTAGATTCTGCTGTCACCAACGCAATTGCTTCTAAATTCAGATCCTTAGGACAGACATGTGTTTGTGCCAACAGATTGTACATTCATGAAAAGATCTATGATGATTTTGTAACTAAATTCGTCGAAGAAGTCAAGAAATTTAAGATTGGTAACGGTTTTGAAAAGGGAGTGACCCACGGCTGTTTAATCAATGAAAATGCCATCACTAAGGTCGAAGAGCACGTCAAGGATGCCTTAGATAAGGGTGCCACACTTTTGTATGAAGGAGGTAGACTTCCAGAGTTAGGTAAGCATTTTTATAAGCCATACGTATTGGGTGATGTGACCGATGACATGAAGGTGATCAAGGAAGAGACTTTTGGTCCATTGGGTGCCATTGTGAAGTTTTCCACCAAGGAAGAAGTTTTGAAGAAGTGTAACGATTCTGAACACGGGTTGGCATCATACATTTTCTCCAAGGACATTAACACAATCTGGTATATGTCTGAATACTTGGAGAGTGGAATGGTTGCAGTTAACACTGGTCTTTTCACTGATGCTGCCATGCCTTTCGGTGGTGTTAAGGAGTCTGGGTTTGGAAGAGAAGGCTCATTGTACGGTTTGGATGACTACACTGTGATTAAGTCCATTACTTTGGGAAATGTCTACAATTAGGTATATAAAATAAAGATGACGATACTATTGAGTAGAGTAGATACCAACGATACAATCTTTACATGTGAAGTGGAATACTTCTTTTGAGTACAGAGAGAAATAGAGAACCCACATACCCTAACTGGTATCATCTTTGAGCAATTGACATACCCTTACTCATGTCATCTTTAAGCAATTGTGCTGCGAAATGAGACAAGACGGAATTGAAGATAGTTTCGCTAGCACCTACCGTATTTGGTAAGCGCTGGCGCGAATCAATTATATATATAGAGCTGGCTGCCGCAATCAAATGATCAAATAATTACGTATGAAGTTGACAATCTTATGCCTAATTAGTGGGGCGTTAGGAACTGCCATAAACACATTTGGAGAGTCCGAGAATGAATCATTTCTCGACTCCATATATGGTGACTTGGTTCGCAATGAAGAATCTCAAGGGTTTAAACAATCACTCAAACCAGCCAATATTGATCAGCAGCCATTTTTCGCAGCCATCGAAGAGATGTCAATGCAAGAAATGATGGTGTCTGGAAAGATCCTTTCTTTTGCTGACGATATTGAGCAGGCCAGAAAAGAAAGCATGGCGATGAAATCCCATCACTCTTATAGAAAAATGAAAACCGCCATCAATTATCCAGATGATGATGATTTATCCGATATTGCTGATACTGGTATATTTGGAGGAATTTTAACCTTTGGTCATTTTGAACATTTCAATTGTTTCGACCCAGAGTTACTTGAATCCAGAAACATTGATATTGCAATTGTAGGTGCTCCTTTTGATACCGGGGTCAGTTATCGTCCTGGAGCTCGATTTGGTCCTGAGGCTGTACGTCTGACCCTGCGACGGTTGGGCCAAGGAAGAACCCCCGTTAGAGGCAATGGCACTCCTGGATCCAAATTGATTAATGTGAACCCATATAACACGTCATTGAATATCATCGACTGTGGAGATATTGCCATGACCCCCTTTGACAATCGAATTGCTTTGAACCAATTATATCGAGGAGAAAGGGCCATTCATAGACACAAAAATGCTACCCATACTCCGAAAGTTATCACAATCGGAGGTGACCATACTATTACTCTCATGGCATTGAAATCAGCTTATGAAAATTATGGACAGTTGACTGTGTTACATTTTGATTCTCATATTGATACTTGGGACCCAAAGGTTTTAGGTGGTGGGGTAACTTCTTATATGTCTTTAAATCACGGTACTTTCCTTCATTATGCTGCAGAAAATGGATACTTAAACACTAGTAGTTGTATGCACTTGGGTCTTAGAGCTCCATACATCGCTGCTGACTACGATATCGAACATGACAAAAAATGTGGATTTAAAACTATTACCGCTAGAGATTTCGATAATATTGGTAGAGATGGAATTATAAAAATGGTTAAAGAAAGAGTTGCAAACAATCCAGTATACATTTCTGTTGATATCGACGTCTTAGACCCAGCAACTGCTCCAGGGACCGGTACTATGGAGGTTGGAGGGTGGACCACAAGAGAATTAATTAGTGTTTTGGATGGATTAGAAGGGATTAATATTATTGGAGGGGATGTCGTGGAGGTCAGTCCTCCGTTTGATTCGAACTCAGAGATTACTAGTCTTGCAGCTACCGCTGTAATCGATTCATTTTTGGGTCTCATGATAGTATACGATATGTAGTAGCAGAAAATAAGCAGAATAAAGGTAAAGCAATGTAATAAAGCAGAAGATTTCAAGTAATGACATGAGTTGGCCCCTGTTTCAAAAAGATTTGAAGAAATTTACAGCTTAGAAGCCATATGTAATTATACAGTAATCCACTATACAAAGTGTTTCAGGTTCTTTCAATATACAACCTAATACTCAATAGTACATATCGAACTTGCCGTACTGGTATGCCGCACCTGCACATAAACATACACACCCCAACTACCCCAACGATGTTTTATTTGACGACTACCAAAACCTCAGAGCCAGACTTCGGAGTATGTGTATGGGTCGAATTTCGGTCCCTATTTTGCCAATTTCTTCGAGGGATTTGGTATGTGAGAAGGAGGATATAAAAATGGAACCTTACAAGAGTGTATATCTACGAGTGGCAAAGGCTGCCGTGGTTGTTGCATCTGGATGGATCGTTTGGTCTAGATATGGAGACGGAATTTTGGTGTAGATTAAAATGGAGTTAGATGACATAGTTGCTGAAGCATCTTGGTAAGCTTAGGTCGCAGGAGGGTCTCATCCTGCTCATATCAAAATGTTGTTGAAGGAAGGAGAAGAAATTGATCTTAATTAGGAAATATTTATTGCATTGAGCTGATAATAAAGTCAGATAAGCCTTGAGCACGAAAATGAAATGAGCCTTGGTAAAACCACACTGTAAGCAATTTAGATAATGTAGAGAAAGTTAGAGGTAGAGTTAGAGAGGAGGGAGACGGAGATAGACATGAGAGGAAATGTAGGAGGGCGTTGTAGGGCAATGAGGTAAATAAAACGCGTCGTAGCACGCGAATTACGCGAGCGGCTTATTGTTGAAAAAAAAAGAAGTAGGCGCAATAATTGGTGAGTATTTTAGCTAGGCTGGTGCATTTAACGGAGATCAATGTATTCTAGGTGGGCATAATAGCAGCAGGGAACATTGACAATCGTATTCAGACAAGATGCATAGACACAATACCCAAAGAAGTTAAAATGTATCTCATGTTCAGAGAGTAGTGTGAGCCACGTCTAAAGCCATTGAGAAGGATAAGCGATGAGATGAACTGACGAGCTTGAAAATAGAGAAGGGAGACAAAGGGTATAAAATGTAAGATGTTAACGAGGAATCGGAAAGACTCTTAAATATTTGAAGATGTAGTAGAGATTGAAAATTTAAATTAGAAAAGATTGATGAAATTGTTTACAAGATTAAAAACGTAGACAAGATTGAAAATCTTACAGCAACACTAGCGTGTTATAACGGAGAGAACGTACTTTATGATAGCAAATGGATAATTTTAGACAGCTGACCTGCCGTTTGGCTTTGGATAGTGGCAGGCGTAATGCGAGGCGTAACGTCTTCAAACTGGGGCTTTGGATTGGCATTTATTGCATTTTCGTTTCCAGCGGGTAAAAAAAGCAGCCGTATTGGGTAGAGCCTGGATGCACCTGTATAACAAGATACCGTATAAAAACCATGAAAAGACAAGTAAAAACTTCCCGAAATTCTAACGTGTCAAAGCTGATACCACTTGTAAACCATCTTTAAACCCATAGTTCTATATATTCTATTAATCACATCTATCGTCATTGCTAGGTCTCCTTCATTCCATTTCCACCAACCTGAAAAAAAAAATAAATTAACTAAGGTTTGAAAAATTGCCGGCCCAAAAAAAGAAACGAAAAAAATATTCTCTTCAAATCGTGTCCCCAGGAAGGCACTGTTTTGTCTTCACTGGGGCCAGATGCCAATGTTTCAGCGCTTCTGGATTCGGCATGATGGTATGCGATCTCACGCATCCTTTTTAAAGATTTTCGGATCGACTCAAATAAGTTTTTTACTACTTCTTACCACCGCACCCATCTTTTCGTCACCCGTTTTACGGACCTACCCACTCTTTGACTTTGCTTCTGGTACCCTTCTCAGATCTGGTTCATCTTCATTTGACATTGCCTGAGTAAACCCTGATCACTCACTGATACCCACTCGCTTTGCCACAGCTCCAGGACCCCTTAAAAGTCCAAAAAAAAGAGAGATTCGATCGTTTCCTTCCATTAGGCCATATTAATTAATCAGATCGGTTCCCTTCTTTACACGATACCCACCCGAGTCACCGTCACATCTGAAATCTGAGACTATTGTAGACGGCAGTTTCCACCCATCTGATCCTTACCATATTCCCCTGTCATTTCAACCTTCATATTTGTTTGAAGAGGTCTCTCGACTCTTTTGAACTGGTCATATTGTTAATCACTTCCCCGATCATATTCAGATAATCACACTAATATTAACATGTTAAAATCTACCATATACGCCCTGCTTGCTACGCTTGTTGCCCTCTCAGAAGCCACAACTTCTTTAGGTTGTTATCTGGCAGTCAGCATCGCAGAAACCAAGGGAGATTACACCTTTCAAAGTCCCTCGTATTGTCAACAGCAATGTTCTGATTACGCTTACATCGCTCTTATGGCTGGAGATGTTTGCTACTGTTTAAGTTCCTTCCCCAGTGGAGATACAACCTCAGGCTGTAACACTGCATGCTTTGGTTACGGGCTGGATACCTGTGGTGGAAGTAAGGTGTACGATGTGTATGCTGGAACAGGAACACAAGGAGCACTGACAGCTGCCGCTCTGGGTAGTTCTGCTTCTCTGACTACGCTATCCACCTCCACAAAATCATCATCATCTTCATCATCATCATCATCCAGCGCGTCGTCTTCCAGTTCTCTGGAATCGACCTCGACCTCGCTGCATGCCGCCACTTCAGCATCGAGTAGCTCTGCTGCAGCTTCTTCATCGGATGCTTCTTCATCTCTGGCGCTGGGCGCATCGACTGCATCCGTTACCGCTACTTCTACGGTGACATCCACTGCAACGCCTTCATCTTCATCGAAGAAATCCACTAATGTGGGTCCTATAGTAGGAGGTGTTGTAGGAGGTGTTGCTGCATTGGCGTTAATAGCAGTGGCAGGGTTCTTCCTTGTTAGACGTATGCGTGACGACGAAGACGAAGATGATGAATATTTCGAGCCCAAGGCAGTTTCTCGTGGCACTCTGAAGAAGAAGCCAAACGCATTAGACATGCCATTGCAAAACCCACTGAACCCCTTTGCTCATCCTTCTGATGCCATCTCAGGCCAAGGTGGCTTGACTGATCCCAGATTAAACCTGACCATGATGGGCCGCAAGCGGTTGCTGGAAGGAACTTTGGCCGATGAGACTGATTACTCAAGGAAAATATTACAGGTGATTAACCCTGACCACTAGGAAATGGAATGTACGTTAGATAATGAAAATTTGTAGATAGAAGTAGATTAAAAAACAACAGTCAATGGGAAGGGATGAAGAAGGAGACGAGCTATAGTTGTTAAGCAAACAAAACCACATATGTATTGATCTCCCAAGAGAAAGCTGAAGAATTAGGTAGCCCTTAAGTATCAGATTTGAATATTGACACCGTAAAGTTGTACTAGAAGTGTTGTACTAGAAGTGTTGTACTAGAAGTGTTGTACTAGAAGTGTTGTACTAGAAGTGTTGTACTGGAAGTGTTGTATTAGAGGATAATGTACTAGAGGGTAATATGCCAGAGGTTAATATGCTAGAGGGTACTATATTAGAGGGAATTATAGGATATTATTAACGCACCTTTAAGTTGTAGCAGAAAACTAGGACGAGAGTTGAGAAGACAGTTTAGAGAAGAACAAGATAATAAAAGATCATCAAAGTTAATGAAATAGAGTACGGTTATTATTTGGTGGCATAAGTCAATTTGAGTGATATAAGTCACTTTGAAGCAGAAAGGGTATATTTTATGGGAAAAAATGATACCAATAAACACAATTCGGAGGTTACTTTCACTTAGCTGCGTTATTTAATGTCAACCGACACTTCCCCCTCATTTGCCGCTATGTCCCTCAAATTTAGTGGGCAAGTCGGCACTAAAAATACATTTACTCACTAGCAAATCAAAACACCGGCCGCATTAATCCACCCCCGATGCCACGGGACTGATCATAGTCCGGGGCAGAATAAGCTTGGCGCTAAGCTCATATTAAAGAATTGCAAGATTCATGATTATTAAAAAAACAACATCAAACATGAATCGATTAAGATTTAAAGAGATAATATCTGTATGTTCATTTTTATTCACATGTCAATATCATTCATAATGAGTGCTTTACCCTGTTGGTTAACCATAATCTTAACTATAATTTTAACTACTTTCTTAACTATAATCTATTTTCTTTCTTACTTCATAACTATATTTGTCTAACTTCATGTATGTTTGTTTCCTTACTACTTCTTTCCCATCAATTCTACTCAAGTTTTCTTCATTTCTCCAATTTTCTTCTTAATTCTTCGTTATTCCTCATTATTCACTATTATTTATTCCCATCTCCTCGCTATCGCACCCGGAATTTATGGAACCATATATACAGTCGCCCGGATTATCAGTTCATCGATATTTTATCGCATTTTTAACCCATTAACCCATTTTTATACTCATTTACACATACCTATCCCCACTGCTAAAACCTGACGATTATTCCTTCAAGTATGGGCAAAACGGTACCGTCATACGAAAAGCCGCTTCATGACCGCTTCATCCGTATCAGAGAACAACTCCTCGGACTCAAAAACAATAGAAGCAAGTATATTTCCCTGAAACAAGTTCATTCCATCTACGATGAATTTTTGGGGGTATTACATGAACTTCTGCTTACAAGAAAGGATGAAGAATTGAAAGGGATTACTTTGGTTCTTCCAAATGCAACTGATGCTATTGTCGATGATATTTGGATTGTAACTTCCCTTTGTTTTGTAACTTGTGGTTTGACTAAATTTGCTCCCGCTACGTATAGTTCTCTTTCAACGGTTCATCGTCTCTTGGAGCATTTAAAAGATTGTCAAGTATATACTATGGATGATTTAGAACCTATCCGATCACGGTTAAAGGAAATTCGTCAAATCATTGACAATCTGAGTGAAAATGATATGGATGAATCCATTGTGGACCCAGAAGACATTGAAAATGACAAGAAACATAAGGTTGAAGAACAATTATTGCTTCGAAACAAGTTAAATAAATGTACGCAAGCTTTAACTGAGTTGGAAGCTGGATTCCAACAGATTCCCGATGACTTGGAACCGATATATTATGATTTGGTATTGTTGCGTAAGAAATTACTTCAAATTCTTACCTCTCTGAGTGCTAAAACGCTATTAAGTCAAAAAGTTGGCACTACTAAAGATCAAACCAATTCAGAATTGGATCAAGTGAAATCCAAATTGAAAAAAATTGAAGCAAAAAGAGATTCAGAGGGTAAATTCCCGCTGACTGGTGCAGAACAACAAGTAGAAGCATCTACCATGGTTTTAAATGGATTACTTGATGATTGTAATACTTTCATTGGTGATCTTACCGTCAAACAAAATGATTCCGACATTCTGACGTTACTCTCTGGTTTATCGTTGGATGACAGTCAGAAAGAAACCGCCACCACTTTCCAAAATTTGTATAACAAATTAACCGACATTAAGGGGAAATTAGAAAATTTACTTGTAACCAGAAGATGGACCATGAGAGAAACTGACTTATTTAACTTTCTGAAACAATTAAGAGAGATCGATGAAACTCGAAATCAGGCTTTACAAAAAATTGATAAAAGTAATGCAGGCATTCGTAAATTTCATATGATTATTTTATATTTATTAAGGAGATGTTATTCTCAAATTTATAAACTTTTGGAAAGTTCTGAGCCGGTTTCTGAATCTTTACAACCCATTCATAACCAATTACAGACTGTTCGAAGATGTTTACTTGAATTGAAACGAGTAGATGGACTCAATAATTTGAAAGAATTATATCCTTTCCAATTTAAGCTTGCTTCATTAGATAATTTGAGGGAAGATGGTAAATTCATCGTTAATGGGACCATTCCTGAAGGACAGGGATTACTTAATGCTCTTTTAGCTGAATGTTTTGATATTTTACACGAATTAAAAATTGAATTAGAGGAAAAGGAGTATGGATCTGGGATAGAGGATATGTCGGATGATGATGATAAGGGAAATATTACCGATGATGAGGATATTCATCCAGATGATGAGGTAGAATTGAAACGTAAAAGATTTATGGGTTTCCATGAGGCTGATTATGATCAAGATTCGGAGGAATATGACTCTGAGAGCTTGAGTAACTCTGAGGATGAGTATGAGGGAAACGATTATTACTAAACTTGTAAGTAGATGAATGAAAAATGCTTGAAAATGGTGTAGAGAGGAATGTAGTAACAAGGGGAGGCGAGGAATTAAGAGGAGGTAAATTTGGGGATAGATAAAAAGGAGGTAAAGAGGAGGTAAATTTGTGTATAAATTAAGAGAAGGCAGACTTGTAGAGGAGGTAAATTTAAAGAGGAGATTAAGAAAGGTTTACAGATGAATATAAATAAACTAGATTTACTAGTAGATAGAGAGAAGGAACTCGTATAGATAAATGCGAGAACGTCGACTTTTAGGTATATGTAGAGAAATCCCCATTCATAAGTAGATATAGGTAACTTCTATTCGTATGTAGATATAGAGAACGTTGATTTATAGGTAGACAAAGTGAATGTTAAATCATATAGAGAAGGCAGATTTGTAGAACGAAATAGACAGTAAAGACGAATAGGCAGGAGAAGACGAGTAGACAGAAGAAGATAATTGGCGAGGAGAGAATACTGGATAGACGAGAGATGGAGAATCTCAATAAGGTAAGCGGAATATATATATTTCAACTCGATAATATCATTGAATTTGTTTGCTTTCCATTTGGTTCTGATATCATTGTTAAACTTTCCATTATTCCCTATCCCTTGACCTATTACTTCCTTCTCTTTGCTCTTTTTATATCAAGTGCTACCTCCTCGTTCTTTTTCTGTTGCCTTTTATTGTTCCCACTCTTTTCTTCTTTCCAATTCTTTCTTTTGCAGTCGTGCTAACCCATTTAGTCCTCGCACGAAAATTGCCATTGGAATTTATCTTTCCATATCCAACTACGAAGGGAACAAGGCTAATTATCAGTTGAAATAGCCCTATAATTCAGCTTTTTTCTACCTAAATACACAGAAAATACCCACAATCATCTCAAACCCCTTGAATTCCCAGTTTTGAGCTATTACCCGGGCCCAATAGATACCATTTCTTTTAAGATGACTTCCGCTGAGCTTGCTGTTGCAAGCAGGCTGGGCCTTAATAGAAAGCGAAGACAGAGCGAAGATGGAGGAGTTTATAAGCCTCATGGTGGACGTCGGTCCCATCAGGCAACTCATCAGCATCACACCAGTGGTCATATGTCCGTTGTCGCTGCCGCTGCTTCTGCTGGTACTTCCGCTTCAATCGATTCATCATCGACATCTTCACCACATTCATCCCTGACTCCATCAAGGCAAAAACGAGTGAAGACTCCACGCATTCGGGGTGAACCCCTTCCCATCAAACGTATCATCGAGGTACTAGACGAGTCTCAAATGCTGCAATTGCTTCAAAATCTTGTCCAAATTCATCCAGAAATTTCAGAAACTGTCACGAAATTGGCTCCTAAACCAGAATTAGACGATTCTTTGGCTCTAATCAAATCCAAATTTGACGAAATATTTAGTCGTTTCCCTTACAAGTGTGACATAGAGTCTGATTATAGCTATCTCCGAATTAAACCATCGCTCACCGAATTTTTCCATTGTTTAAGTGATTTTATCTTAAATAATTTACCCCCAGTAGAAAATCTGATGCAAAAGGCAATAAAATTCTTGGATGTCATCACTAACCTTATTCATGAACTACCCAATTTTACCAATCAGGAATTTCAATATACTCGACTTATGGCTTATGAGCAAATAGTGAATTGTTGGCTTATTGTGTTAAATTCTGACGTTGAGGAAGAGGATCTGGCTTCAACTCATCCTACAAATAACTTAATTACTTTAATCCAGGACCTTGATTTACAAAACAAAGTCCAGCTGCATGATTTGGCCTCAGGGGGTAAATTTAAGGCTGTGGTTTCATTTCTTGCCCAGGTGCTCGAAACCAATGAAAAGGTTCATCAGCTCAGTAACCAAAGTGCCATCATGGATATGATCACTGTAGACTACTCGAATTACTCTCTTGCCGCACATACTTCTCATTAAAAGTACATTTTAACAAAGGGAAGCCATAGGAAGGATTGGCTTGGCATGTATAACTCAATGCATTAATTATATTAATGAACTTGTAAGCAAAATCAATCTTCTGTAGATCACTTATTACATGTGGTTTAGGAAAGGTAGGGAATGCAGAAAATACAATGTAGATTATGTAGAGAGACGTAATGTATATTCATATGTGTGATGATAATTAAATGTAGTCGAAATGATCAAAGCAAAATGATAACAAATTTGCATCTTATTGATCGTAAGATATCCCAGTGTATTTGCATCATAAAAACACAACTTATCACAGTAAAGATTAAAATGAACCCAACTATTCAAGACCTTTTAAATAACTTATAGATTTCTTAATAGGTTATAGTATATATTTAAGTACGACCCTATCAAGTATCATCCTACTTGAGGTTCTACTTGATGCTTAGAATATTCAAATTCACTTTGAGACCCTTTGAGCTCACTTGAGTTGATTCTATTACGCAGCTTTTTGGTTCTTTGTACACATGTAGTAAATATATATCATGACCGATATAACTTTCATAGAAGCAGTCATTGTATGGCTCTCGGAATTTCCTAATAGTCCGCTCAGTCCTGGTGACCCTTATCAGATTTTGGCCAACCGGAATCGTCTAATTGAGTTGATATGTGTTCTCTGTGGTTGCAATGTGCCATTAAAAGTAGAAAAAACCACGCCTATGGATCTCATGTTATCTCAAAGTAAACTACATAATCACTCGACCAGTTATGGGGATCGGTCTTTGGCAGAGTATATAAAATCTATGCCATTCGAAGATCTATTTCACAACAAAAGTACATCTTCTGTAGTATTTCTTTGCAAGATTTTGTATCTTTTTAGCACTAGAGTCAGCAAGTATGTCCCATTTGCAATCACTTCGTTAGGATTTCTTGCTGATAATCACAGAGAGGCCATTACTGATTTCTTTGCACATGATATACTTGAGAGATCCCAAATATTGATAGAAAAGATAAACGGATTACAGGATAAGCATCAAGACAACCAGGAGATTAAGGATCTTCTACAAGATGTGGGAAGTTTTGTTATTGAGTCAAGAAGTCTTCCAGTGCAAAAAGTAGTTACCAAAAAATTTGGAAACTGCGACCTCAGAGCTTCAATAGATAGAGAGAGAGTAGGTGTATCTAGGGAGAGTACCAATACTTATGTTGATGAAGAATATCTTGAATCTTTGAAATGGGAACTACAACTTACTGAAGATGTCTTACACCAAGTCACGGAAAAGGCCCGCCAAGCCAGGATAGAATTACAGGAAAATGAATCTTAATAATTACCGCTTATGTGATCTTGTATCGTACAACTATAGCTAACTACCTATTAACCTCTACTTCTCTCATGATCTTCTTATCTATGTATTTCAAAACACCCATGCTACTTGAATCTGGCCAAAGCAGGCCCCAAGAGATCCTTCTCCTCTGGAACACCCTTGAAAGAACGATGACGTTTCTGTCTTTGTTCCTTCTCAACCTTCAAGTTACGTTCAAGACGCATCTTACGCTCATCTATCACATTCTGACGCTTTTTACGTAAATGACTACGAATCTTTGAGTTCAGACCCTTCACATCTGGCCTTACATCTACCTCGGTCTCAGGAGCGAGTTCATCGATTTGACCAGGCTTTAATCTTATGGTCGAAGCCCTCTTATCGACAGTCCCAATGACATTAGGATCCATACTAATAGTATCCGGAGCCAACTTATTAAGAAGGGATCGTACCTCTTGCTCTTGCCTTTGTTTAGCACTTTCATAGGGATTAATCTCTAAAGCGTCATAATTGGCCTCACCAGCTCCTGGCACAATTATCGAAGAAACACCCTTTTGGTGCCCCAAACCAAGTACATCTTCGAAGGGTACGAATTTGACTTTATCAAGACGAGATCCGGCCACTAAATGATTCATGTATGGATCACGTTGTCTAGTTTTGAAAATATCTTTCCACACAGTGACATGAGGCCCCCATCCAACAGATAACAAGCCTGTGTCAGAAATATCCAATGAAGAGGCAGGAGATGGGGTGTAATATGATTCGACCTCTTTCAACTTACGTAAATCCCAAATTTTGAGCTGCTTATCAGCACCAGCGACGGCCATATACTTTCCTTCTCTATCTATGGCAAGGTCACGTACAGGTCCTCTAGATGTTTGCATTTTCACCAAAGGAGTGGGCATGCTTGGTGACCAGAAGGTGACAGTCCCATTCAGATGTCCCAAATGCATTACTGCATTCCATGGATTCTGTTTCATGGCCTGAGTAGGCCCCAACTTCGTTCTATGTTCGCTCAAGAGTACTCCAGTAGATACGTCATGATACTTAAGAAACCCTGTATTCCCGGCAGTGGTCAAAAGAAAATGATAAGGTAAAAAATCCAAGAGAGTCAGATCTACATGCTGCTTGAGTCTATGCAATTCCATCCCGGTTTGATCGTAGATGAAGGTGTACTTCTTTTGGGCCACAGCAAAGTACTGATTGTTATGAAGCAGTTTTACTGCATGTACTGTTTCATTAAGATGCATTTCACATTCCAAAGCCCCAGTTCGCCAATCGATCTGGGCAACATGACCCTTCTTCCCGGCGATTAAAAGACCTCTTCCATTACGGGTATAGTCGATAGTATAAGGTCCAAGATCTTCCAATTTAAGGTCGAATTTCTTCTGGGCCATAGTAACATCCACAGCATCTACTATCTCGTCTTGCTTGAATTTGTAAGTCTTTTCCATTCCTTCTGCTTCGAGGAACCCAGCTTCTTCTTGTAAGAGAAGGTCAGTTCTTAGCGCGCTGGCGGTGGCATCTTTATACTGTCGGTCGAGCTTTTTGAGGTTAGCATTGAGCTTTCTGTCCTTAGTGTATCTAGCCTTTCTCTGCATCAGAGCAGGGCCCCGCTCGTACTTGGAAGACATGTTAGCACTTATTGGATCGTTGTAGTTTTAGACTCATCTCATCTCATCTCATCGAGAGAGAG